>CANSNZ010000015.1:3922500-4027500 GCA_947646795.1 Beta lomatogona | reverse complement strand
GTCATAAAAATTACTTTTGACCGCCTTCACAATAGAGGCGCTACCACTTCTATATGGTCTACCACCTTCACAATAGAGGCGCGATTACTTCCATAAGGTCTACGCCGAACCCTGCACTTAAAAGAAAATTGAAAACGTGCAACCTACATTTCTACCGCGAATTCGAACAAAAGAATTCCACCTAACATCTAGTGTTGAATACCATCAAGTACGCTGCGAAACATGTTCGACGACAATATACTTCTAATACTTGGTGCAACGAGAATCAGCATCACCAGCAACCCCTTAGGTGGTGCATCAACAATTCAAAGGCTTAGTCTTTTATTTTCGGTTTCCTTGGATGAGCGAAAGAGTCCTTACCCTAAACCATTTCTATCCTTTCCCATCGAGCCTATGTCACTATAAGACTTCATCTATTATAGTCTTTCCATTTTCATTTCGTTTTATTTTCATTGGCCTTTCACCATCATTTATGCTTCGAGTTCAATGATAAAACTCAAATCAACTTGTTTCTAATGACCCTAATTAATAAAGAGAAAAAATCGAAAAAAAAAATCTAAAAATAAAAATAAAAATAAAAATGGACATGCTTTGGATTAGCAGTTTTTTTCCCTCTTCCTCCATCACCTTCCATCATCCATAAGCCATTCCCATGCAACCAAAAAAAAATCTGTTAAACCATCATCCTCCATGATCCTTAGCCATATAGCCTTTCAAATCAAAACTCCACAAATAACCTTCAAATCTTCAAATACCCAAAACCATAAAAAACTTGTGTGCAAGCCTCACTACAAAAAATTAAAAAATATAAATGCCAGGCAAAATAAAAAAGGGAAATTCTACATGGTGGCCTCCTACTTTCCATTTTTCTATTTAGTGGCAAGTCAAAAAAAGATTTATACCGAGTGACATCCTACTTTAAGTAATTATATTTAGTGACCCTAACAACTCAAAACCTAACTAACCACCCAATTAAAGGTGAATATTAACCTGCCCCTAAGTTAATTATCTTAACACAATGAAAAACCTTCTCCACCTGATTGAAAATCTAGCAGCTGGAATCTCCTAAAGCAAGCTTTTTGTCCAGCGGGAAAATGTTCACTATGGCGACATTTTCCACTCAGTATACACCATTGTATATCATTATTAGCAACTTCGCTCAATCCCCTCTCCAGAAGTTTCCTATTTAATTTGATGGACTCTGAAGATGAGACCATCTCTGAGCCTCTTGTCCTTGTGACAAGGGCCCTCAAAGCAACACAAATCTTGTCACAATCTTAACAGCAGAACCATTTCTCCTTAGATAGTTCCTGCAATAATTTGTGTTAGATATTAGGAGAAAAGATCTATTAGAATTCATAATTGCTGCAAGAAGTAGAAGGGCACACACTTTCAGATCACAGTACCCATCAACCTCAAGCAACCAACATGATATTCCTTTTCACAGTGGATAGACAAAGTAACCAACATTTGTGAGAATCAAAACCTGAATGGAGTTATAGAGTGGTAAGAAACAATATGTATAACGGATTAGTGGTAGTGTTTGTTACTTGGCCACATATTATAACAGTCCCGTCATCGAATTTGTCAAACTCTGCAATCAATCGCCACAGTGAACATTTTCCTGCTGAACAAAAGCTTGCTTTAGGAGATTCCGACTGCTAGATTTTTAATTAGGTGGGGGAGGGTTTTTTTATTAGGATATTTAACTTAGGGGTAGGTTAGTAATTTACTTTTAATTGGATGGTTAGCCATCTTTTAAGTGGATTAGGGTCACTAAGTATAATTGCTTAAAATAAGATGTCACTTTGTATAAATCTTTTTTTGGTCTGCCACCAAATAAAAAAATTGAAAGTAGAAGGCCACCATGTAGAATTTCCCAATAAAAAAAAAGTGAATAAATTCAAAGTGCGAAAAAAGCAAAAGCAAAAGGAAACGCACAGGACAAAATGAAAAAAATTGCAAAAAAGAAAAAGCCAAAGGCAAAGAAATAAAGTCAAGCTAGGGGGCTTGCACACAAGTTCTACCCCTCATTCAAATCCTTCAACCCATTAAAACTTTAACCCATATAATCTAAATCCATAATCCTACCTTAGGCTAACCAATTGAACCTTCATTGAAATTTCAAACCTCTAACCTTTCAACCTTTCATAAACCATAACTCCTTTTTCAAGGTATGTCCAAGCCTGCAAGGTTGAAAACCATAACAGGTGGCCTAGGCAAAAGTTAGGGCACAAAAAAAAAGTTCTATCGGGTCTAGAACGAGGAATGGTCTGATTGTGCAAGGATACGCAGGAATCCTCATATTGAGATCCGACCACTTCAATAAAATAAAAGTAACCAAGGTCTAATGATTTGACTTTCTAGGTTTCAGAAGCATGCTCTTTCTAGATCCCGACATAGACTCGAGTCTGCACCTACATCTATATGAGTCACAAATTTAAACTTTTTATTTTTCAATCCAAACTCTCCTTGTCCCTGAAGGACTCTTCGACGATTCCATGATTTTTGGCGATATTTGACTTTGCCTGTATCAACTCCTCAAAGAAGAATCCCCAGTGAAAATTTTGAATGATTCAAGATAGATCAAGTACATTCCAATCAAGGCTCAATCCTAATTCAAGATCAAGCTTACGCAAAGTGGGGGCTTACTATATATGTGGTGGTTCCTCCAAATCAAACTCCCGAAAAACTTGTAATTTGCAAACCTCATTTACGGACCCCGATTATTTACTAAAAACAGTTTTCGAAAGTCATTCTATCTATATCTGATCATTTCATCATTCTACATATCCAGATCTACTAACCTTGCAAAACCCTGACCTTGCATTGCATTTCATACATCCTAGTCTTGCATAACCCTGACCTTGCATGACATTTCATCTTCCTTGGCTTTGTATAACCCTGATACTTGCATAGCGTCTCATGTATCCTTAGAGAGTCTAAGTTTGCATTATTTGCATCATTATGTGCATTATTATGTGAGTTGTTTGCACCTATCTGCCAACACCTTTCTTCTGCAGGTAATAAGATTGCTTGTAGTTATTGTCTTGCATACTAACTTTGTTTTGCATAGACCGGCATATATAGAACAATTCTAAACTGCAGAGCGTTTAGAAACGTTCTCGATCCTGACACCGTATACTTTGACTATTGGTTTCCTGAACCTCAATCAAAGTGGGGGCTTATGTAGACACATAATCGTGTCTCCCTATTTAAGGGCCCAATGATGAAACATAACGCGATCTTAATTGGTCCGACCCAAGGGGAGAGGAGAGCAGTCCGACGAGCCATCCCATAACTATTTTTAAAGTGTTAAAATCGTATTTTAAAGCCCACTTAATTATTCATGATAATTAATTGTATTTTCAGCCCAACTCTTTGAAAAAGTCCAATTAATTGTTAAATAATAATTAATTGTTTTATTTAAATAAAATAAATATTTTCAAAGATTTTTATAATTAAAATCGGATTTTATCCCGTAAAATCAGATTTCCGGACTTACAAGATAAAAGAAAATCGTTAAAACGCGTTTTATAAAAAAAGCTGACAAAACGTGTCAAAAGGCATGGCGGTGCGCCTAGCGCATCATCGTGCGCCTAACGCACCATCATCCGCCAGGCGCACCATTGTCCAACTGTGTCAGGCACACCAATTTGTGCCTGAAACGTGGCATTATATGTCACACAGAGTCGTGCGCTTGGCGCACTCCTCTACGTGACGCGCAGTGTTCTTTTCTATATTTTTGCAAAGCGTGTGCCACATGTACGCAGCTGATTGGGCGTTTCGCGTCAGGCTCACCAATGTGCGCCTGACACGTGTGATTGTGCGTCACACAGGTTGCTGCGCCTGGCGCACCCTGTGCGTAACGCATAGTTTCAATTTCCCTATAAATAGGCTTCGATTTTCCAAATTAAACAACGGCTTTTCCATACACTCTTACATTACGACTTTCATACACTTCGACACTTTTACGAATACACTTTACAAAATCTCTCTACAAACTCTCATACTTTTTAAATCTACAAACACAAATACATACTTTCAGGCATTCATATATTCAGGGTTCACGATATCTCGTCCCGAAGGTTGTCAATCTCTTAGACCCCAGCCACGGTATAATCTTTAATTTAGGGTCCTCGAATAAATCTATTATTTTTATATTCAAGTTACTAACTGTTTCTTTCATAATGTAGATCTATAATATATAAATCGTTCCTTTATACATTCTAATCTCTACTCTTTCTTTGTATTATTATATGCTTGCCTGATTGTCCTATTTATGCTTTCATCACCACATATGTTATTTTTGCTAATCAAGACCTAAAGAATTGTTCTAATATTAATCAGATAATTTGGACAACCTGCTAGGTTCCCTGTAACTTTCATTGCCTAATAACATATCACTAAAACAATAGTCTTTTATGTTTCTTGAACCAACCTAGACTAAATTATTGTTAGGATGCATGAAAATATTATATGGTTATTTTATTGGATAAAACTTGACATGAATCCATATTTAGTAGAGGCCAACAATGGGCAAACGTGGTTCATTATAACCGTGTTCATACCCTCACCCCTGAACCAATTTGTGGTTCATTGACCATCTATGGAGTTAGGACGGAGAAATCTACATTGGATAAGTCCCTAATTTGTCCCTACGATTTCCCAATATCCAATTAGTTTCTTGAGTCTTTCTTTAAATACTTGTTGGCGACTTCAAAATGTTTTCAATAAAACTTTTACAATAAGGTAGTCAAATACGCGCTCACACTGCGTATGCAAAATAAAAACACGCCCATAGTGGTAAAATTCGGATTATATTTGACCAGCTTTGGTAACATGTCCATTAATAGGATTTGTCCAGATTTCATCTACTTGACCGTCAAGCACATGTTTATGTTCCGCGTTGAATGAAGTCAGCATCAGTTAGGCAGTTCAGAGAATAATGGTCAAAGCTCGCCATGATATAAAGGATCTTCAGCAAGAATATCTATTATCTTCAACAACCAATAATGGTAACTTAGCTAGGGTTATTGGATTATACATAGAGAAACAAGTAGCCAATATAAGGCATTAGATTGAAGTTTAGTCTATTACTTATTACTTCTTTCTTTTCTTCTCAATATCTTGTGTTCTTATTATATATTTACAATAATACAAGTGCTGAGTACTTTTATTTTATATCTTCTTGAGCCTTTAGATTGATTGCCCGATCTCCTAGATAAATTGATCCTCCTTGGTGAAATTTATCCAAAACAAAACTTACTAAGAGGATAGAAGAAACGTTAAATTAATGACGAATATAGAGTTTTATCATTAATTAATTTCAAATTAGGAGTATCAAAGAAACCACTCTTATGTGATTGAATGTTTCTTATTTTGATTGTATAGGCCTATAAGGGAAAAATAATATTGGCAAAGTAATAAGAGACCATCTTTGTATAAAAAATGTCTATTTCCTTCTCTTATAAGAGACCTCATTTTCAAGTAATTGATCTCCTAGATAAATTGATCCTCCTTGGTGAAATTTATCCAAAACAAAACTTACTAAGAGGATAGAAGAAACGTTAAATTAATGACGAATATAGAGTTTTATCATTAATTAATTTCAAATTAGGAGTATCAAAGAAACCACTCTTATGTGATTGAATGTTTCTTATTTTGATTGTATAGGCCTATAAGGGAAAAATAATATTGGCAAAGTAATAAGAGACCATCTTTGTATAAAAAATGTCTATTTCCTTCTCTTATAAGAGACCTCATTTTCAAGTAATAAGGTTTCTTTTACTACCTATGTATTTTTTTAGTTGCATCATTTGCTTTTTTACATTTGTCGAGTATTGGGTGTAAGTAAAAATTATAAAAATTTGATATTTGGAATCCTTGCATTGAGACGAATCTAACAAGACCCCAATTGACTATGTTTTTTCTTATATAATGGTGCGAGATAACTTAACAAAGTTGGTTGATAAATAGGGCCAAATAGGCAAATGGTGCAACTAAAAAAATACGAATGTAGTATTAAATAACCACCTATAAGATTAAGGTGGTCGTTTATTAGTGGTCACTTTGCCTACTTTTGTAGTAGTTGTGAATCAGTTTGTCAATAACTTTCAAACTGAAAAGAAGAAAGACAAACCTTATTCCTCTTCCTTGGAAATTAATCCGACCACCCTCCCTAAAAAGCAAGAGAATGAAATTTGTTCATCCTCTTCGGTTCTAACAGACGTGGGAATTCAATTGATGCTCGTGGACAAAATACAGGGCCAACGATTGGTGTTGTTTGATCTCTAACTCTAGCAATCTGATGGAAAACACGCTACAAAGGTTGTACGTTTTTTTCACATATTATGATTCATATTTATATTATGTATGTAATCCTAAGATAGATGTTAGGAAGTTGTTTCCTGAAATTCCACTATATGTGCATATGCATTCCTACATATCTTTCTTAATTTCGCGAGTTACAATCACATCACCTCTTATTTTAGAGGTCTTAGATTTGAATATTGTCCATTTAGTGCTTGGAGGTAAGAATCCCCGTATCTTTCCCCCACTTCCAAACACCTCCGCAATTGTCAATCAAAAAATTATATTGTGAAAGTTGAGGACCGGATACGGTTTTAACCGTCAATACATAGTAAACGGATCATTTGCGAATGATTTATTGACGTACTTCTAATATAAACCCAAAAAACCAACTCATACATGTCGCACAAATTTTTAAAAATGTGAACCTTACACGAAGGAAAAGCAATTAAGATAAAGGGGGGGCGAACAAATATCAATACTTCTTCCAATCTGTAAGACCTAGCAAAACTAGTGGAATTTTAATAGATCTATTTACTCATTCAATTACTTTTCTAAGTGATCTATCAATCAGTATATTATCGATAACGTTATGGACAGAACTTATTGTATCTCATAAGTCATAATATCAACTGATGCTGGTAAAAAATTAATGTCGTTGGTGATTTGACATCTCCACCGATGATGCTGCACTGGCTCCTTGAAAATTCGAGTTCGCAAGGCTACCAGAATCGGTAACTCTAGTGCCATATCTTTCCATTGCCTCCTTATTATATGAACTTCCCATCTTAATAACAAAATGAGATAATATGCAACTTATTAGTCACAAAATTTGCAGTAAAGGAAAGATAACATGATTACTGTGATCTAATCTTGAGTAATTAAACTAGCTTGTTTTTTGTTGTTGTAAATTAGCAAGTAATTGTAATGATACAGATGGAATTTGATTCCAGGTCTTGGATATCACAGCCAATAAGACTTTACCAACATCCACATAAAACTAGGTTGTTGGATAGACTGGATTTAAACAGGTTTTTCACAATATGATTATTTAAAAGACCATTTGGTTTACCTGTGTGACAATTGCATAGAGTGGAAGAGTGATGTAACTGCAAATGGTTTGAGCCACAACCCTACAACAAGCAAGAGACAAACATGATTACAGAACTATCATAAATTTACCAAATTTCATATAGAAAAGAATTGCTAGAAATGTATTGAGGGTTTTATTACATTATAATAATTCTTGGATAGGCATATATAGCATCTCCCATAACGCAAGAATTTAATCCGAATTTGAACTGTTGCAGAACACATTTGTCAATATCTTGTCAATCTTACGAGATGAATCAATAATTGAGAACTTTTACATGAACTATCTCAACTTCACCCTTATCTAGTAAGAATAATCCCATATATTAAACATACTTTTTTAAAAAGCCAATTTTTTGTGGTACAATGAGTTCAACGAGACTCGACAAAAGTTGGGATTATTCTTGTCTAAAATTGGTATTGTTTTACGAAAATGGGTGGAAGTTGAGATTATTCATGTTAATTGTACTCTTGCAATTTCATATTTTCATTTATATAAATTTGGGTACGAAGGTCTAACCAATGTCCAGAAGAAGATTGAAAATCCAAATGAATTTACGAACATGATGATGTGGATCAAGAATAGAGCAACCTTGGTACTGCTGAACCAAAAGTAGTCATCTGATGGTTCAATTCTTACTTCACCAAAAATGATTGAATTCTTCTGAGCTATTTGGGTAGCTAATTCTGTGATCACTTGTTGCAGTTTTGTGCCCAATATAAGTAAGAGCTGCAGATAACCGGTGTGTTAGTAATGTTGAAAACTGCTACTTCAATATAAGCTATAAGCAATATAATTTATCCGCAATTATTGGTCATGTTGCAAACATTTTTAAGTTAGCATTCATTATATAGAAGTAACTAATAATCACGGTCCATTGAAAACTACTGACCACGGTTATATCGGAATATTGCATATCACAATAGCAATTTTGTAATTTTGGAGAATAAAACAAGCAAGTTAGCATCCATTATGGGGGAATCCCTAAAATGCTCGTGATGTTTCCCGAAATTACACAAAATACCTCTGTGATATGTTACTATTCATATATGACCATGATTATTTAGGACAATATGTCCATTATGATCGTACTTCCTCTTTGTCTTTCTTATTGCATCATCGGATATACACTAGTCACACATTCTCTTGTGATCATCTTTTGTGATTCAAATATTGCGGAAAACATAATTTTGTAGGGTCTTGTTATTAATCATGAAATTTACTTTCAAAACAATCAACTTTTTATAATTTTCATTGAAATATAATTAGAAATATAAATGATTTGGAAATCGTACATATTGACAAGAGTTAAACTCTAAAACTACAGGATTACAAAAACACGAAATTATCTATACACTACCACTTGTAAATATTGTCCAATCTTTCTCTTCGGTCTTTACTATCACCACTCTATTCAAGTAAACCATTTTAAAAAATTATCATAATTTTTTTTATTTTTAGAAAATACAATAACTTTAATTTGTCTAAAGATTCAGAAATTGAATCTGGCCAATTATTTATGACCTGCCAATAAAAGATTGTTCTCGATGATTAGAGGGAATAATTTTAGTTATATTAGATCTTTTCCCTGATATAATCATCATATTTCCTCTGTTTCAAAATACTGGACACACTTCTCTTAACACGCTTGCCAATGCATATTTTTAACTATTAATATATCAAATTCTCTATGTGCATTAAAAAACTATATCTAATTCTCTATGAAAATTATAAAAAGTTCATATATTGAAAGTACATATCGAGACAAATCTAATCAGATCACACATGACTATATTTTTTCTTGCGGAAAAATCACCAAATACGGTCACTGCGGAGTGTGTAAATAGAGCAAAAGTCAAACCGTGTTAAGTATTTTGAAACAGAGAAAGTATATTATATTATTCTCTCTTTTCTCTTTCTGTTCTTCCTAGTTTGAGTTTTTTTGGTCACTTAAAAAGATTTCAAATAAGAAAAGCAAAATACAATGGAGGGAGTACCATATGTATTCTAATATGTTTAATATAGTTCTCATAATTTGTTAATCGATTTTTCAATGTATCTCCACCTAAATAAAATGGCGAGAAAAACAAAAACGATACTAATTTATAACTATATGAAATACCTCAATATTTTAGTCAATAAGACAATACTTTTTTATTGTTATTTCTTTTGGACATTGAGAAAACACAATAGTAAAACTAGAACCAATCTCCTCCACACTAAAGATAGTGACTAGACAAAGTGTTGAGAAGGCGCATGTATTAGTCCACAAGGCTAGAACTGATTTATATTATCCTCTTTAATTTATATTGTAACTGCCAAAAAAAATACATTGAAGACCTAATATATCATTTGCACTCTTTCACAAGCAGTAATACTTACAATGAAGGGGATGAATGCTATCCCAAAATATATATGCCAACCTGCACAGCGCGTTGAGGAGGTCAAAAAAATTCACAATAGATCTTGTTCATGCATATATACGCAGAAAAGAAGCAAACCTCATTTTATTTTTAAATAGGTATGAGTTGCCTTCGTTATATAGAAGAGTTTGTATAACTTACAAGCTCAAATGAGGTAAATTGACAATAAGAGGAGTAACTCCTGAAACTTATAAAGTTGTTTATTCTTCTGCCCATGCTAGATGTGGGACAACATTTGCAACTTGCAATGATATGTCGGTCGTTAATGGGATCTCAACATATGTATGATTTTATTAATAAATCACAACTTTAAAGTGAGCAAGCATTAACTTGGACTTTGACATGATAATTTCGATATCAAATTACATATGAATTTATATATAATTGTTAATGTCAATGAAATAGATAAGCATTCATATCTACGTTTTGTAGAATAAAAGAACTACTAATTGTATACCTGGTCAATGATTAGATCTTATATCATTCACGTGATTTCAAGTTCAACCTTGAATAGATCTTATATCATTCACGTGATTTCAAGTTCAACACTTTTTGTTAAATAACAAGTAAGTTGGCCCAAGCGATGCCTCGAGTCAATTACAATAAATAAATATGTTATTATTCATAAACTTGTTTAAGTCTTTTTAGTTAAGTATAATTGTTATAAGACTATCATATTTTATTTGAAACATGAGACAATAAAAATTATAGTGTATTAATAGGTACTAAACTCTCACGTTTCATTTCAAAATTAAGGTCATGTATTCGATACCTTGCAGTAACTCAATATTTATACTACCTCCGTTTCATATTAATATTTACACTTACACTTTTCGCGCATGTCGATGCACTACTTTGAGCCTTTATATTTCTAATTTTGTATTTGTAAAAAATATAAAAAGTCGATATTCTAAAACTACATATCGATATATTTTCTCTTAATCATAATTCACAAATGATAGTCAAAGGAAAATTTGTGAATAGTGTCGAAAGTGAAAGTGTAACTATTAATATGAAACGGAGGTAGTATTTCTTAAGAGAAGTTCACATGGACATAAAGCACTTGAATATGAAGCTTGAGAAGAGTGTCACGTGATATATAAGCTTTCTTAGGAGCTCCTTTTAATATATTTGTATAGCTTGTTCAACCCTTATTGTTAAGTAAAAGAGTTTTTGTGATCATTTATGCTTTATCTTTCATTTGTTCTGACAGTTTCAAGAAACACATCCATCATGTTAGGGTTGTGAGTGCATAGCGGAAGCAACTTAAATATGTAGAGATTCAGAAAAATAAATAGAGTTGAAAATATGTGGCAAGAAAAGTAGTAAAAGATGGACACACAATATTTAACGTGGGAAAAATCCTCAAATAGAGGCAAAAAACCCACGGACGACGAGTACCCAAAATCCACTATATGAAAATAGGAGAGTACAAGAATCATCCGATATTTATTAGGGTGAGTAGTACAATAACACTCTCACTATTATATAAACTCACAAAGGAGTAGTACAAAGAATAGTGGATTAGGAGATTGTGTGTGGTAGTATCTCCGACCTCATAATATCTTAGAGAGCAGAATCTCCATAACGGAGTCAATAGTGACAAACCTACACACTGTAGGTAATATCTCTCTAAGCCGAAATATTATGTAGAAAGAAACACTCATACAGTGTATAAGAGGATCGGAGCATAGAATTGAAAGAGTGGGTAATGGTGGATTTTGTGATGCTTGTGAGCCTTCAAGCATGCTCCATAAAATGCCCATATTCCCTATTTATAGAGGGTGTAAGTCGGTGAAGACATAAAATTAAAGAACATTGGAGAAGCTTCATGGCCCATCTTTAAATCTTGACATTGCCGACATTCTGACTTCATGATTTAGTATGCATGGAACTTTCAAGAACAAGTGTGACTATTCTAGAAAAATCATGAGATGATTTCCACATTTAGGTGGCAATGTAATACCGACATACCTTGTGGACAATTTGCCAAAATTAGTTATAGGGAATTTGGGCCACTAAACCCAACAATCTCCACCTTGGAACAAATTCCATATATGCACTCGTCGTATGAAATCCAAAAGGGTATAAGAAATATATGTATGTCACATATTGACCCGAATGTAGCTTTAGCTATGAAAATAATGTGACATACCAGAACTCGTTTGACGAGGACGCAACGCCAATCGAGGTTGAGTAATGAATTCACCAAAAAATGGCTTTTACGTACGCCAGCAAGCGCCCAATCCATTCCGGGTCAGAACGGCCTTCATAGATATCCTCCAGATGATAAAACTTATCTTGCCGTCGAACTTCTCAATCTCGTGCTTCATTATTGAAGACATCTTTAATGTGAAAACACTCTAAACAACCTTTGGCTATGATACCACTTGTTAGGGTTGTGAGTGCGTAGCGGAAACAACTTAAAGATGTAGAGATTCAGAAAAATAAATAGAGTTGGAAATATGCGGCAAGAAAAGTAGTTAAAGATGGACACACAATATTTAACGTGGGAAAAATCCTCAAATAGAGGCAAAAAACCCACGGACGACGAGTACCCAAAATCCACTATATGAAAATAGGAGAGTACAAGAATCATCCGATATTTATTAGGGTGAGTAGTACAATAACACTCTCGCTATTATATAAACTCACAAAGGAGTAGTACAAAGAATAGTGGATTAGGAGATTGTGTGTGGTAGTATCTCCGACCTCATAATATCTTAGAGAGCAGAATCTCCATAACGGAGTCAATAGTGACAAACCTACACACTGTAGGTAATATCTCTCTAAGCCGAAATATTATGTAGAAAGAAACACTCATACAGTGTATAAGAGGATCGGAGCATAGAATTGAAAGAGTGGGTAATGGTGGATTTTGTGATGCTTGTGAGCCTTCAAGCATGCTCCATAAAATGCCCATATTCCCTATTTATAGAGGGTGTAAGTCGGTGAAGACATAAAATTAAAGAACATTGGAGAAGCTTCATGGCCCATCTTTGAATCTTGACATTGCCGACATTCTGACTTCATGATTTAGTATGCATGGAACTTTCAAGAACAAGTGTGACTATTCTAGAAAAATCATGAGATGATTTCCACATTTAGGTGGCAATGTAATACCGACATACCTTGTGGACAATTTGCCAAAATTAGTTATAGGGAATTTGGGCCACTAAACCCAACAATCTCCACCTTGGAACAAATTCCATATATGCACTCGTCGTATGAAATCCAAAAGGGTATAAGAAATATATGTATGTCACATATTGACCCGAATGTAGCTTTAGCTATGAAAATAATGTGACATACCAGAACTCGTTTGACGAGGACGCAACGCCAATCGAGGTTGAGTAATGAATTCACCAAAATATGGCTTTTACGTACGCCAGCAAGCGCCCAATCCATTCCGGGTCAGAACGGCCTTCATAGATATCCTCCAGATGATAAAACTTATCTTGCCGCCGAACTTCTCAATCTCGTGCTTCATTATTGAAGACATCTTTAATGTGAAAACACTCTAAACAACCTTTGGCTATGATACCACTTGTTAGGGTTGTGAGTGCGTAGCGGAAGCAACTTAAAGATGTAGAGATTCAGAAAAATAAATAGAGTTGGAAATATGTGGCAAGAAAAGTAGTTAAAGATGGACACACAATATTTAACGTGGGAAAAATCCTCAAATAGAGGCAAAAAACCCACGGACGACGAGTACCCAAAATCCACTATATGAAAACAGGAGAGTACAAGAATCATCCGATATTTATTAGGGTGAGTAGTACAATAACACTCTCACTATTATATAAACTCACAAAGGAGTAGTACAAAGAATAGTGGATTAGGAGATTGTGTGTGGTAGTATCTCCGACCTCATAATATCTTAGAGAGCAGAATCTCCATAACGGAGCCAATAGTAACAAACCTACACATTGTAGGTAATATCTCTCTAAGCCGATATATTATGTAGAAAGAAACACTCTTACAGTGTATAAGAGGATCGGAGCATAGAATTGAAGGAGTGGGTAATGGTGGATTTTGTGATGCTTGTGAGCCTTCAAGCATGCTCCATAAAATGCTCATATTCCCTATCTATAGAGGGTGTAAGTCGGTGAAGACGTAAAATTAAAGAACATTGGAGAAGCTTCATGGCCCATCTTTAATTCTTGACATTGCCGACATTCTCACTTCATGATTTAGTATGCATGGAACTTTCAAGAACAAGTGTGACTATTCTAGAGAAATCATGAGATGATTTCCACATTTAGGTGGCAATGTAATACCGACATACCTTGTGGACAATTTGCCAAAATTAGTTATAGGGAATTTGGGCCACTAAACCCAATACATCAAAATAATAGTTTTTTTTTACAATTTAATATTTTTAATTCAATCAAGATGACATACCAGCAACATTGAATGTCAATGAGATAGCCACAAAGAGCCACATGAACCAACTGCGAAGATTACAAGTATTAAGAAACAGGAATTGAGATCCAATATCGATCTCAGATATTAATGATACAATTAAAGATTTTGATGTACCTGATCGACACAATTTTATTAAAATCAGCTTCATAAGCATATACGATGTACTTATGAAAGTTGAACCTCTGATTTCCATTGCAATGTGTCTGCAAAAGCCACAAAGGTTCTAGTAAAGTTAATTCAATAATATATAAATATATCAATGGCTTTAGAAAATCAGTTATATTTAAGGTATGGTAACAATTACCAAAACGAAGCCCATTCTCATAGCTGCATAATCATTCTTTGTTAATATCCCAGCAAGGTGCTTGAAGAAGGATTTCTGAAAGCAAAAATGCAAGTGGTATGTCATCAAGGAAGTTAAAATATCTATAGTTCCATTGACTTTTTTTTTATAATTAATTATGGAATGAAAGTTCTTGGAATAATTCCAATTTTTAAACTATAAATAAACAAGTTTTTTTTTAATTTATAGTATTGCATGTACCATATTCTACGTACATCCACATACTCCATCCGCTTTTTTTATAAATCACTGGTGGGTGGAATACATGGAAATGTTGTTTAGCTCAATGATTACAGTACTCTACACAAAAAGATGGAAATCTTGCAGAGGACCTAGCTTCAAATATGAAACCTAGATAGCATTTATACTTGAGTGCATCTTGGGTGTAATATATCACTTACACAATAACTTATCGTGTAACAAAATCTCACATGTGCAAACTGCAAACTAATAACTTTCTTTCATGTCATTATACAAATCTTTCATGTTATTATCGGTGTATTTCATATCATTTTAAAATTGTTTTATGTCAAATTTGAATTTATTTCGTGTCATAAATTCTCCCTGGTAGCCCCAAGGTTTTGGGTTTTCTCAGTGGTAGCACTTCTTGTTTGTTTTTCTCAGTGGTAGGCCCCAACTTTAATCTTTTTTCCCTCGTATCACTTATGTTAAGTTTCCGTTAGTTTTACTTTGTTTTTAGTTTGGCATGCATAAGGTGACGTTTTCAACACGCAAAACAAGGTATTTAACCTGGTTTGCATGCCTAGGAAAAATATTCTATATAGGATTTATGGGGTCAATTTGTCCTTAAGGATTCAATTTGAGGTTGGAATTATCAAAAAACGACCAGAAATACCTCATTTTGCGTATTAAAAACGTATCGATTTGCATGTCAAACTAAAGCAGAGTAAAACTAACGCAAACTTAACGGAAATGCTATGAGGAAGTGAAAAATTAAAGTTGAGGCCTACCAATGAGAAAAAAAAAATGCTACCACTGAGAAAACCCAAAACCTAAGGGCTTCCAGAGAGAATTTCCCTTCATAAAATTATGTCATGTCATTATTGGTATGTTTCATATCATCTAAGAATTGTTTCGTGTCACTTTTAAATATGTTTCATGTAATTGTTGGTATGTTTTATATTAATTAGAATTCTATTTCATGTCATAAAAGAGGTTTATGTCATAACATCCACCACAACCTAATTCAATGAATTGAACATTAATGGAGTAAAATTAGATCATAATTGTCATTTATGACCTTGATATCATCACCACAAAGGATCTGTAACATTATAATTGCAAACAATAAGAAGAACAAATTTTCGAATTCAAAGTCAATTAAGCATGAAGGGAGAGAAAAAGTGGAACAAAGAACTATACCAGCGAATTCTAGAATTCCATAATCGAACTAAAAACGAGATTGAAAGAACGAACGAGATTGAAGAACAAACAAAAACTCTCTCTTCCATACGAAAAACAGACCGATTCCAACAACCACCACCACATCCATGGCCGAAAAGTCTCTCTCCTCTAGTCTCGACGCTCTTCTCCGCCTCTTCAAAAACCTTGATTCTCGCTTCTATTGAACGAGATTGTTGTGCACTTTGATATCATAAACTCAAGTTAGGCTAAATTCGTTACGATTGCAATTCGATGTTTTATGTGAAATTGGGTTTCAGATGAAGGAGAAGAGTGTGGATCTGAGTTTGGAGAGGGAAAATGGAGTGAGAGAATTACCATTGCACTTCGAATGGGTTTGAGATGAAGAGGTTTGGGTTTGGGTTTGGGTTTGGGTTTGGGTTTGGGGTTTGGAGAGAGAAAAAGGAGTGAGAGAATTGAAATGATTCCAATGACACAAGTTGATTTTAACATGTGGATGGTGTTACACAATAACTTGTGCTAATGATTCGATGACACAAGTTGATTTCACCATGTGGATAGGTGATTACACCATAATTCATCTGTAACCGTTACATGTAAGAATTTGTGTTTATACTTTTCTCAATACTTTACTAATCTATTTATTCCTAATAATTCATGACATTCTCTCTCGGTGTTTATAATAATTCATTCGTATATCCATTTTTTTTATCTACAGAACGAGCGATCTATGAATGCTAAAAAAAGGAGCTACATATGAGTATTAAAAAAATGAGCTATATATAGAAATACAAAGTTATCATCCACGCCAACTTGAGGAAGTACATTAATAAGAAACTACTTACCACGTAATTCCGTTTGTTCGCATTAATGCCTTCAAAATGTTCCTTGATAAAATCGTGGTTTCTAATATCAATGACTCCCCATTCTGCATCTGTGAAAAATATTTAATTATTGTATTTATAGGAATGGACAAAAAGTAAGATGATCACGGCCGAAATTCTAAATACTTATGCTTCAAAGAGTTTTTTTTTTTTTTTTTTTTTTAAGAAGAGTAGTTGGTAAAGTAATTAATTGATCATACTTAATCATAGTGTATATTAAAAAGATATTTTGATGATAATGATAGAATATAAAATCAATCTTAGAACTCCAAACGTCAGCTCTCAAATAAAAGAGAAAAGTGTTTCACTTATTTCAAAACGAAGGAAGTACTCCCTCCGTTTCTTTTTAATGGTTACACTTACACTTTTCACGCATGCCAATGCAAAACTTTGAGGATATATATCTCTAGTTTTGTATTTGTAAAAATTATAAAAAGTACATATTAATAAAATACATACTAAGACGAATCTAACAAGATCCCACATGACTATGTTTTTATTCATGTATAAATCACAAATGAAGGTTAAAGTGCAACTTGTGAATAGTGTAAAATGTCAAAGTGTAACAATTAAAATGAAACGGATGGAGTATATTGTTAGCTAGTGGGGTTATCAAAAACGTTATAGGATGTCCATGTTTTCTAGATGCTTGTTCAAAGTAGATTTGAAGAAAGCATATAATTCCACTCAATGTAACTTTCTGAAGGTTTTGTTGGTTGAATTAAGTTTTTCTCATGTTTGTTTTATCACTACAAGAAAAGAGGAAATTAACGACGGCTAAAAGCCGTCGGTGATGGCCCCAAAAGCCGTCGCTAACTAATCAACGACGGCCAACCGTCGTTAACTGACAGTCGGTATACAGATGGTCGCTGATACTAGAATCAACGACCGTCAAGCCGTCGGTGATATTTTTAACGACGGTTTCATGACAGTCAGCGACGGTTTGTAAAAGCCGACGTTGATCCCAAGTCAACGACCGTTTAAAGCTGACGGTGAAGCAGCAACGGTTTTAAACCGTCGGTGATTCACCGTCTGCTTGTGAACGGTCGTTGATTTCGATAAATCAACGTCTGTTTAAAACCGTCGCTAAGGTATTTAAGCAGTCGTTGATTTCGTGTCCATGGGTACATAGAGAACCTTACAGCGACTGCCTAGCCGTCGTTGATTTAATTTTTAACCGTCGCTGTTGTTACAAAATAATATTATTTAAAATTCTATTGTTCTTAATAATAATTAAACTCCGTACCGCACAAACATGCACCTAAATATACCACGCTAAAGTCAGTTTCTCCATCGCATTCAATTTTTTCAATTACAAAAATATGCAATTTTGATATATATTAAAATTTACATAGATACTTGTATAATTACATGAAATAGATTACATTTATGTACACAAAATAGATCCCGATGTCGGGAAATAAAGTAGATGTCGGTGTTTATAAAAAATATATATCGACAAAGCTAGAAACTAATACGCTAGATGCCGATAAATATAGACACTAAATGTCTATAGTTAGACAAACTACCTAGATTAAATATATGTACGCAAAATAGATCCTGGTGTGGGGAAATAAAGTAGAAGTCGGGTTGAAAAAAAAAATAAACCGACACATCAAGAAACGAAGAGAGATGCCGATAAGTATTTACACTACAAGAAAATAGTTAGACTAACTATATCCAACTATAAGTTAGTTACCTAGTTGTCCACGGCCAAAAAAACTACACTGTCAAGGGTGGCTCTGTAGCACTACCGCCACCACCAAACCCTGGGTCATCTTCTGGTCTGCGTTGTGGAGTGGGGCCTGGGTTGCAACCTGAGAACATGTGGCCGAAACTAGACATGTTCCTCATCATTTCCTCTATGAGGGCCCGACGTGACTCTTCCACCCGTGCTGCGACCATTGCCTCCACCTCTCCCATCCGTGCAGCAACCTTTGCCTCCACTTGCGCCTTAATCTGAGAAAAAATGGACGGCTCATATGGTTGTGAAGAGCCGCCATCTCCTCGCCCTGATGCAGAGTTGTAGTACAAATGATCTCCCTGACCCAACCCCTGAACTTTTCCACTGTTCCTCCCCCCAACTGTCTCCCAATACAACAGATCAGGGTTCGGCTGTGACCCCTGAGTGGTACAATGATCCAGCTTCTTATTGTATGTCTCCTGCATTTGGTTAAATATACTCATATTCAAATAATATAAAGTGCCAAAATGGCGTATATTTGGTTCTATCTTTCCTATTTTATGTATTTTCAATCAAAACAACTTATAATCACATTAAACTAACTATATATATGATGTTTGAGGTGTTTATAACTTAAACTAGCATCAAACTAGTCGTATTCATTCATTTTCAAGTGAAATGGCCTAAAATAGCCTATATTGGCGTATATTTGGTTCTATCTTTCCTATTTTGTGTATTTTCAATCAAAACAACTTATAATCACATTAAACTAACTATATATATGATGTTTGAGGTGTTTATAACTTAAACTAGCATCAAACTACTCGTATTCATTCAATTTCAAGTGAAATGGCCTAAAATGGCCAAAATGGCCTATATTTGGTTCTAACTTTCCTATTTTGTGTATTTTCAATCAAAACAACTTATAATCACATTAAACTAACTATATATATGATGTTTGAGGTGTTTATAACTTAAACTAGCATCAAACTACTCGTATTCATTCAATTTCAAGTGAAATGGCCTAAAATGGCCAAAATGGCCTATATTTGGTTCTAACTTTCCTATTTTGTGTATTTTCAATCAAAACAACTTATAATCACATTAAACTAACTATATATATGATGTTTGAGGTGTTTATAACTTAAACTAGCATCAAACTACTCGTATTCATTCAATTTCAAGTGAAATGGCCTAAAATGGCCTATATTAGCCTATATTTGGTTCTAACTTTCCTATTTTGTGTATTTTCAATCAAAACAACTTATAATCACATTAAACTAACTATATATATGATGTTTGAGGTGTTTATAACTTAAACTAGCATCAAACTACTCGTATTCATTCAATTTCAAGTGAAATGGCCTAAAATGGCCAAAATGGCCTATATTTGGTTCTAACTTTCCTGTTTTGTGTATTTTCAATCAAAACAACTTATAATCACATTAAACTAACTATATATATGATGTTTGAGGTGTTTATAACTTAAACTAGCATCAAACTACTCGTATTCATTCAACTTCAAGTGAAATGGCCTAAAATGGCCTATATTAGCCTATATTTGGTTCTAACTTTCCTATTTTGTGTATTTTCAATCAAAACAACTTATAATCACATTAAACTAACTATATATATGATGTTTGAGGTGTTTATAACTTAAACTAGCATCAAACTACTCGTATTCATTCAATTTCAAGTGAAATGGCCTAAAATGGCCAAAATGGCCTATATTTGGTTCTAACTTTCCTATTTTGTGTATTTTCAATCAAAACAACTTATAATCACATTAAAATAACTATATATATGATGTTTGAGGTGTTTATAACTTAAACTAGCATTAAACTAAGCGTATTCATTCAATTTCAAGTGAAATGGCCAAAAATGGCCTATATTTGATTCTAACTAAACTTGCATCAAACTTTTCAATCATATTTGCCGATAAATATATGTTTAGATATATGTACCGAGATTTGCTGTGCTTTCTTGTTTGCTGGGATTTCTCCTTTTCCAGGAACAGTCTTAAAATGAGTCTTCAAGAACAACTCGGGAGCAGTAGGGAGTACTCCTCCTCTACTCTTTGCCTGTAGACATTGTTGGACAAAGGCTTTATTTTTTATTCATACCGAAAATGAAATGTAAATTACACTAAGTAGTAGATATGAAACATATTTACCATCTTCCTAGCATGCTGTGCCGCCGAAATAGAACCCTGAAAGTGTGACGGCTCAATTGGATTAGACAGGGAGCCACCTCTTCGGTTCTTCTTCGCCTTTTCAGATTTTTTCCGAAACGTTGGCTCTTCACTTCTCTTCTTCATGTCTTCGTAGATCGTCTCCCCCAACCATTTCGGCCTTTCTTTGGCTTTCTTAACCACCCGAGTACCGCAAGTCTCTCGGACGAGATGAAGCTTTTTTTTTGTAATCCTTCCTCACTAGGCCTTCTAACTCAGGAGCCCATTCGTAAATACCCTTTAGTCAAACATTAAACAAAGATATTAATAAAGTAATATAATCAATGAAATTTTTCATAATTCGATTCATACATACTGTGAAAATGTTCCACCAATGCGTCTTTGTTGCATTGTCGACCTCACTGTAATTGAACCAAGGTTGTCGAAAAT
Organism: Beta lomatogona; assembly: GCA_947646795.1. NCBI lineage: Eukaryota > Viridiplantae > Streptophyta > Magnoliopsida > Caryophyllales > Amaranthaceae > Beta > Beta lomatogona. The sequence continues at coordinate 4,006,330 of CANSNZ010000015.1, read as the reverse complement.
GGCCCTGGAAAATGTCAGTGATGGACCCACTAACCTTGTTATCATCGAACCTGAATTGAAAACCAAACAAACACGTGAATTGTGAATACCATTGCATAAAAATATCATGAAGCATATAGTAGCTTACGAACTTACCATAATCCAGTAGGGCTTAAAACCTTTCTTGGTGCACGGTTCGAACCTTCACCTTCCTCCGTATGAGTGTTCGGAGTCTCCGTGCGTGGCTACCAATGTCACGTGCTCGTGAATCATCTCCCCGTGTCTATGCTACGGGGTTCCGGCTTCCTTCTACTTCGGTGACCGAAAAAGCCGCATCGGAATCAAAGTCCCACGACCTTGGCTTCCACCTAAGGCACCTCGACCTCCGCGGCCCTTAGGATTAGACATGATTACCTAAAATGCAAGAAATTAAAAATGCGCAAGATTAAACAAATTACATTAAAGTATGAATAATCCAAGAATAAAAAACTGATTTCTTCAATATTAACAAATTACAACTTTATTTGCACCAAAAAACAAATCACATATATTGGGAAGAAAAGAAAACGAAACTATAATAATGGGCAAAACATATGGCTTATATTAACAAAACAAGACCTTGTAGTAGTTTACTAAAAAAAGGACCCCCTGCACCCCCCCCACCGACCCCCTGCGGCCCACCACCCTCACCGACCCCCGCCCTCCCCCCCTCCCCGACCCCCTGCAGGCCCTCCCCCCTCACCGACCCCCCTGCACAGGCCCCCCACCGACCCCTTGCCCTCCCCCCTCACCGACCTCATGCACTCCTCCCCCTCACCGACCCCCCCGCACGGCCCCCTCCCCGACCTCCTGCCTGCCCCCACGACCCCCCACGCACCCCCTCCACGACCTCCCCGCACAGCCCCCTCCTCCCCGACCTCCCCGCACGGCCCCACGACCCCCTGCGGCCCCTCCCCCCCTCACCGACCAATTTCTCTCCCCCACTCACCGACCTCCCGCACTCCTCCCCCTCCCCGACCCCCCGCAGCCCCTCCCCCCCTCCCCGACCCCCGCCCTCCCCCCCCCACTCACCGACCTCCCCGCACTCCTCCCCCCTCACTGACCCCCCGCACACGCCCCCCTCCCCGACCTCCTCCCCGCACCCCCCCCCGACCCCCCCGCCCTCCCCCCTCCCCCTCACCGACACCCCGCACGCCCCCTGCCCCCCCCCCCGACCTCCCCGCACTCCTCCCCCTCATGCCTTTGTTCCCGGTTTATATATGGGTGTTTTGAATTTCACTTAACTTGCATTTAAGAGTGAATTACATTTTGTAGAGAAACTTGCAATTAAAAAGAAGGATCATACTTCAAATACAACTCAATTTATCAAAACTACCACGAGATAGCCATCGCAAAGTTCAAACAACTAAACAATTTCATATTCTTGCTAAGCAAATCGATCTCAAATTGAATTCTAAACTCGCAAAATTCACATCCAAAATACTCACGAACGAAATCATTATGTGAATCCTTCATACTTCAATTGTTCGACTAAAAAAACAATAGAAAGACGAGAAAGAGGAAAAGGTAATTTTCGAGTGATGAAAAGTTTGATTAAACCATAATCTAAAGCATGTGACTTCAAGACTCAATCTCCAAGATCACCCACAAACGAGAACACGTCTTTTTAGAACCTTAGTTGATCAAACCTTTCAACAATATGAGCAACAAATCAAGCTCAAGTTCGCATCCCCGATAAACAGACTTTGCATCCAAAACACTCACAATTACAAAATGAATCCTTCATACTTCACATAAAACCTCAATTTCGCACTAGAAACATCAAAGGAAAAATATATGTATATACACATCGGCAGTGCAAAATTCAATAACATACTACAATCATTGGCACATCTAGGGTTTGAGTAACTTCAATCGAACCCCCAAAATCTGAATTTCTTCAAATTCACCAATGAAAAACGATAAAACCAAAATCAAACAAAGTTCTAACTCAAATATAAAAACTGAAAATTCAAACAACAAATTCAATTAAGTACCTGGAATAGTAGTCCAACTTACAGATTCCAAGTGAATTTTCGAATTGAGGTATTACCGGCGGCGAGGACGACCGGCGAACTTGGTGTTTATAACCTATATCCCAAAAACCCCATTTTTAGGGTTTGATGAGTAACCAAAAAAAAAAACAAAATACGAACCTTCACAAATTACCGGCGGCAAGGAGAGCGAAAATGGGCTGTCGCCGGTAGTCGGAACGGCAAGGCAGGAGGTCAGTGAGTGGCCTTCAATTCGCGCGCCCTCCTCTCCCTTTTGTGTTTTGAGAAAAGAGTTTTGAAAATGAACGACTGCAAAACAACAAAGATGCTCGAGTTTATTTTAACTACTCAGCGACCGTTAAACACCGTCGCCTAAATTACAAAAAATCAAAAAATTAAAATAATAAAAACAACGACGGCCTTAAACCGTCGTTGATAGTTAGCGACCGTTTAACCGTCGTTAAATACTTTAAAAGCTGTCGGTGATTACCGACGGCTGAAAGCTGTCGCTGAAATTAAAAATAACGACCGTTTCACCAACCGTCGCTGTGAAGCAGTCGTTGTTTCAGCATTTTCTTGTAGTGTATGAGATGGTGTGCATGCAATGTGTTTCAACCTTAAACATTCTATATTGATCATCAATGGTAAAAGTTTTTCCCTCCATTTGTTGTTAAGAAGGGCCTTAGGTAAGGTGATCTAGTACATGTTTTCTCTTTGCTATTATAATGAATAACTTTTTGTTGGGAAATACCTATTAAAATAGTTATTTTGTTGGGAAAGACCTAATAGTTTTTTTCTTTGTTAAAAAAGACCTATTATTATACTTCCCTTTGTTACTTAAGATCACTTCAACGTTTTACGGCATTAACTTTTTCCCCTCCTTTTCTCATTAGATGGGACCAACCTATTTTTTTTTTCCTACCCTAACCCCTTAAAATGGAAAGCAAGAGGAAGGGGTTTGATGGGGTTAAGGGATTAGGATAGAAAAAAATAAGTTGGTCCCATTTAATGAGAAAGGGAGGGGGAAAAAGTCAATGCCGTAAAATTGACTTTTTGGCCGGAAAATGTTGAGGTGGTCTTAAGTAACAAAGCGAATTATTATAACAGGTCTTTTTCAACAAAAAGGTTTTTATTAAATCTTTTCCAACAAAATGGCTATTTTAATATGTATTTCCCAACAAAAAGTTTTATAATAAAATATAGGAAAAATTGTTTTAAATAAGTCAACATTTGCGCGGTCTTCCCATTTTAAGTCTATCTTTTGATTATCCCTGATTGAGTTAGGCTTGTATGTCTGTTTTCTTCTATTGAGTTTTAACCTGTTTGTGACTTGTTTAGTAGGTTACTTATGATACGTGTTACAATGTCCCACCCCCACCCTCGCCTCCCTCGCCTGTTTTAGAAGATGGGACTTGTAACACGTATCATAAGTAACCTAATAAACTAATCACAAACAGGTTAAAACATACAAGCCTAACTCAAGCAGGGATAATCAAAAGGTAAACTTAAAATAGGAAGATCGCGCAAAGGTTGACTTATTTAAACACAATTTTTCCTAAAATATAAACTTGTCTATATGTATGATTGACTTGGCTCAGAATCCCGATTTTAACTTTGATTCGAGGTGTAAGAAGACTTATTAGTCATTTGATGTTTGCTAATTATCTGCTAATATTTCTTAGGAGTGACGTATATCATTTTAGTAAATATGTTACATCATGCAAATTTATCTCAAGCTTCAAGGTTAGAAGCTAATTTTGCAAATAGTGGTGTTTATTCATGTGGAAGACCTAATATATAGTTCTCAAAATAATGAACTCGCAAGTGACCAAAGGTGGAATTTCTTTTAGAAATCTAAGGGCTTCTACATAAAAAAAACTTGGCTAGTATGGAGGTTCTTCAACGCAAATGGAGGTCTTAATCAAAGGCTATTTTTTTTCAATTAAAAAGCGGGAGTTTTTATTTTATTTTTTTGACAGAATTTGAATAATAGACACTTAGGACCCAATTATAGTGGCTATATTTGTTAGTTTTTGGGAATCCTTAAAATGGCTAACACAACTTGGAGAAAGATGTGGTTGAGAAAGATCATAATAAATACTTAGGGCTACCTACATATATAGGGAGGCCTAAGAAGGAAGTTTTCCATACTATTCAGGATCGGGTCTAGAAGAAGTTGATAGGTTGGAAGGAAAAATTCTTGTCTCAAGCCGGGAAGGAGATCCTTATTAAAGCAGTAGCTCACACTATTCCTATGTATACGATGCAGGTCTTCAAATTACCTCATGGTATACTCTCAGAGATTGAAAAAATGTGTAGGGGATTCTTTTGGGGGCAAAAAGATAATGAAAAGAAGATTTTGTGGCTATCTTGGGAAAATTTGTGTAAATCGAAGAGAAATGGAGGCATGGGCCTTAGGGACTTACAAGCTTTCAATATGGCTCTTCTAGCAAAACAAGGATGGCGAATACTTCTAAACGACACGTCCTTGATGACACGAGTGATGAAAAACAAATACTTTCCTAACTCATCCTTTTTTGAAGCAAGACTCCCAAATAATGCGAGCTTCACATGGAAATCAATCCTACAAGAAATGTGTTGCATCAAAGTGTAAGAAGATTGATTGGAGATGGTTCGACAACCAGAATTTGGCTAGACCCTTGGGTTCCCTTCACAAAAGGTGTAAACATTCTGACACCCAGGTCTCAAGAGGCTAACAATCTGTTTTATGTGAGTGATCTTATGCAAGGGGGAAGGTAGAATATTCGGCTACTAGAGGGAAATTTCACACAGTGGGAAGTGAATAAAATTCGGAGTATGGTTCTTCCTTCGTTCCCTTGCCCGGATGACTGGTCGTGGAGTGGCACAAAGAGCGGAGAATTCTCGGTGAAGAGTGCGTATTATATAGCTGTGAAAATGAAAAATGGAGAAAGTGCAAGCTCATCTTTGTGAGGTGAATGGCAGTATGTGGAAAAAGGTGTGGAGTGCTCATGTTCCACCAAAAGTCAGAAACTTTGCTTGGCGGGCCTTGAATAACGTGCTTCCGGTGGGTTCAAACTTGATAAAACGTCGTATGCCTATTGATCCAGTTTGCCAGAGATGTGGAGAGGAGGTGGAAAGTGTGGACCACATGCTACTGCAGTGCCGTGACACATAGCGAATATGGTATTTATCCCCTTTAAGAATTGCATCATCCCAGCTTGCTACCTCTACTTTTCGGGAGTGGGTTTGGGCCCGTATGCAGGTGTGTAAAACCCCGGAGTAGTGGGACATATTTTGGAACCTTTGCTGGGCTATTTGGTTAGCGAGAAACGAGTGGCATTTCTCAAAGAAGGAGCGAGATTTGATGGGAATTGGAAGGCTCTGGGGTTGATTGAGGAGTATAAGAAAGCTGAGGATTTGAATGGTGTAGCTCGAACCCCAGCAACCCTGCTGAGTACAAAACGGGAGCCACCAAGGAGGGAGTGTTTAAAACTAAATGTGGATGCTGCTTTTAGGGAAGGAGAGAAGGTTGGCTTCGAGATAATACTGGAGATGTGCTGATGTCAATATGCGATTCATGGTATGGTAGTTGTGATGTGGAAGTGGGTGAGGCTATGGCTGCGAGGCAAGGAATGAAAGTGGCCACAATTTTGTACTCGAGATAGACAATATGCTGTTGTTTGAAGTCCTAAGGAGAAAGAAGAATCTATGCTAGAGTTTTAGGCTGATTTTAAATGATATTTATATGTTAATAGCTCAATGTGTGAATGTTTCTTTTAGTTTTATTAGAAGAAATGTTAATCAGGTGACCCATCTTCTAGCTAGAAAAAGCTTAGACATAGACGAGCTTCTTGTTTGGCTTGAAGAGGCTCCTTTAGATGTAATGGATATGGTGTTTGTTGATGTTGCTAGTTAATAAATTGTTAGGATTTTACAGTCAAAAAAAAAAAAAAAAAAAGAAGACTTAACTCTATTGCAGAACAACTTTTCTCTTAAAAAAAAGGGGAAATTCTACTTGGTACCACTTTACTTTGGGCTTTTCCATTTGGTACCCAATTTTTTTTGGATTCTATATGGTACCACTGTAGTTTGGACTTATTCTCTACCGTAACATTATGTTAAACAAAACAATAGTTTTGGGTTAAATAGGATTAAAGGTATGTCTAATTTTGAGTAATTAAGGTTTTGGGAGTCATTTTTGTCCTTAACGACCAAATTTAAGGTCCAATTTGGTAAAAAAAAATAAGTAGGGATTTCTTGACACGTAAAACGAGGTTCTAGTCGTTTTTCTCCAATTTCGACTTCAATTTTGACCCGTAAGAGCCAAAATGACTCCCAAACCTTAGCTGAATTATTCTCGATGTATAAGGCACGTAGACGAGGCAAACTACTAACCCTATCTAACCCAAAACTAATGTTCTATTTAACGGAATGTTATGGTAGAGATAAGTTCAAACTACAGTGGTACCACATAGAATCCAAAAAAAAAATTGGGTACCAAATAGAAAAGCCCAAAGTACAGTGGTACCAAATGGAATTTCCAAAAAAAAAAAAAAAAGACTTAACTTTATTAATCTTGCAAATCCAAAGAGTTTTTTTCCATCACATGGCTTGCCATCTTGCATAGGCTGTCCACCACGGAAAGTTGAATTTACAAGTACTGGGCCCCCTCTATGTTTTGTGTGTTAATGCTATTAATTTTATTCAATTATTCCCTCTAATAACACATATATTTAGGTTAAATGTTGCTATATTAGTATTAATTAATTACAAATATACACTTTTTTATGATATTGACTAACTGAGAAATTGACACGTTACTAGTCAAATTGTCCACGGACGGCAAATGTGAAATTTAATATGTTATTTATAGTTTTTTTAGTGGAAATGTTGATTATATTAAAAGGAAGTACAAAATTTAGCTTTAAGGGAGCAAAGATATATTTGAAGTCAGGTGCAAACAAAAATCATTTGTATGATTAAAGTCTATTGTTCATAAACTATAATTATATATAAACTACTTCCTAGGCATTCTTTTATTTTTTCTCACTTGAATTCTTGACACTATTTACAATTACAAAGAACATTCTAAAATTTTCTCAATATATAAGGTTAAATATAGTCACGTGGTGTCTTGTTTCATTCGTTTTAATAAGTGCTTTATTAATATTCAATCATAAATTTTTTTACTAATATGTCATGCGCACAATTAAAGTAGGAAAGATAAAAAACAAAAAGAGTAATGTGAAAATCAATTGTTGTTTTCATTGCATCCGAAAAGGAGAATGATTAGTCCTCCTATCAACCCTTCCTAAAAGATCTAAAGTATGTATATATTTTATTTTAATAATAAATTTATGTATTTCTTTGCTCATCGCATTAGTCCCTCTTTTATTATTTCTCTATATTTATCTTATTTTCACACTCTCCTTAAAATTTGTATTTTTTTAATATTAAAATTTTACAACTAATCTGAAACCGAGAAAATATATGATAATTATGTTTTTTTGGGCAATTTATTTGATTAGAAACATCTCTTAGCACCTACTCTACCAAGGAAACGTCAAAGACTATGAATTTAAAATGATTACCATCGTTAGCATTCTGCATTCTGCATTCTTATGGATTCTTCCCACTTCTTCCACTGACGTATCTACATATATAGAGTGATAAGCCAAATTAGAGAATAGAATTAGACATTAGCATAACAACATTTGGCTATGCTCTCTTCAAGATATTACTGTATCAGAAATTACCTTCATCTCTCCAAGGAGAACAATGAGTTGACAGCTCAGTACATGGACAATTGCTAATATAAAGATGAGGTAATGAAGGTCATGGAGAACAGTAAGTGATACAAAATGTATCTTTCCCTGCCCAAGGAGAAGTATATATAAGTTATTAGGGTCAATTTGGTGGTCGCCTGTTAGTGATTGGACCCACAAATATGAAAAAAATTACAATTTCTTAGTAGATAATAATATAATTCGTGACAATTTCTAAATCAAAGGTTTAATAAACTATTAGAATTTCGAAGGTTCTTGATTTTGAGGCCCTACGTTGTACAAAACTTCAAACACCCTACCAGACAGCCGTGTGAAATGATCACGAGGTGCTCATTTCACTACACTTAGCTGATCGAGCTAGTCTAGTTTTTTTTATCATGCTAGCTCGACTTGAGAGCCGTGAATATATATCAAATAATGTTTCCACTATTTGAATCCGGATTGGCGTCTCATATGGCATATCACAAATTTTTTGGTATCAAAACTAAGTCAAGTTGGTACCAAAATAGAGTCAGTGTGATACCAACATCTCACTATGAGTTACTAACACTTTCTCCCACTATTTTGATTGTACATCTTGTAGAATTAATGGTATAGTAAAATTTGCAAAACACATGTAAGAATCAGATCTCAATTTTTTTTAGAGCAGCATACCGGTGAGCAGGTAGATCCGCCGGCTGCCCCTGCTAAAAGGTGACGTCCCCCAGCCGAAAGGAAATGGGCAGTTGTCTCCGCCGGTTTATAATGACAAGGCAACCATTTTTGGGCCAGCTTTTCAGATATACACCACTTTGTAGTCTCATCTTGGAAAAATGTAAGCAGCAGAGATATAAAGCCCAATAGCATTAACTCTACAACAAAACAAAAAAAAGAAAAAAGAATTGAATAGCCAGTAAGACGTGTTACAATATTTGTAACCAGCATTTTTTGAACGCTATGCGTGCGTGTCATATTAACGTTTTTTCTCAATTAGTTATAAAAATCATCAGTGTTACAAAAAAATTAATTTGAATAGACATTTATAATTATTTTTAATTTTTTAAAAATATATCTTTCTTAAATTAATGTTTCGTTGGTTTTTTTAGTTATTTGTTTATCATTATTCAAATAAAGTATTGAGAGAAGGACATATAAAGTAGAAGACAACTTGTGCTCAAATAAAGTGTAAGAGTTTGTGTATCAGGTTTAATCGTTGAATATTAATAAAGTGGAAGAGTTTGATTTATATAATAGTAATTCCTGAACGATAATCAACATTTAGATTTTAAAATATTATTAGTATAATTATTAATATGAAAATCAAGTTTTTATTTTTCTTCTGATTGTGTCAATTAAGTTATATTGTCAATTTAATTTTTAATCAAAGGCTTTCACACATATGTAAGAATAGAAAAGCATTCTCCTTAATTTAATATTTAATTGATATATCAATTTCATTGTTAACATGATCAATATATATGACAAGTATGAAGAAGAAATTATTATTTAATATATATAGCAATTTAAATTCATTAAAGGTATATAAGACTTTTTGTAATGGGACACCATCTTCCTCCCCCTTCACTTATGAAGTAGAGATTAGCTAGAGTTAATTTTTCTTTTTCAATTTCATGGTAACGAATTAGCTCGAGTTTCAGTTCATTACCTTCTTTAATCTTTTGCAAAGCCATATGAAGAGGAATTTTATCCTTGTGTAACAAATACTGCAAGCACAAATGTTTTGGTTGCAAATTGTAACAGTTAGCTTTGGGAAAAGAATTTAAACAAAGAGAATTAAAGAGAAGGAGATTAAACTTGCATGGCCAAGGCGATGTAGAAGTTTTTCAATGACCAAGGAAACGGCAACAATCCCAAATACCACTGCTCCTATAATCCATGATGGTGTCGACTCGAACGTCGCGTCTCCTTCTGCTCCGCCTGCCATCCTTCTTCCTTAGGATTATCAATCAGTACTATTACTATGCCAAAGTATATACTTCGTCGTTAAAACCGCGGATTCTTGATGTCAGATGTCCCTGACTTTTTTCTTTTATATATTTGCTGCAGGGGATGTGCGTTGAAACTTAACTAAAATGGAAAGGGGATCTCATCTTTGGGAATCAACTACTGTCATGATATGTAGTTAGTTGAGTAATAGAGTATTATGAAAACTGATCTTGGAAATTATGGCTTAAGGTAAAGGCACAAGGCTTATTTTTAGTTGCCCTTTCCAAAATAAAGAAAAGTTTTTGTGGTAGCTTGATAATTGATGTTTGAAATCTGGATGAGAAAAGAGGAGAAGAGCTCAAAGGATTTTTTTTTCCTAGATGACTCATGACAGTAGGGTATTAACAATTTATTACGCTTGTACCCTCGTTTGCAAAATTTGTTGAATTTATGGTGTGCGGAAGGTGTGGGTAGCCTTATGATTGATGTGTGTGAGGGAAATAAAATATCCATAAGCCAAGCAAAAACCAAGTCAACTTCGATGTCCTGGTTGTTTGTTACGCTGCTTAATACTATTCTTATTCATATTTAGTTGTCAACTTCAGTCCAAGTTGGGGTTTTTGTTTTTGTTTGTTATTTTTTTTTTTTTTGAAACAAGTTTTTGTTTGTTATTTTACTTTTAGGATAATGTCATATTATTTTGTTGTATTAAAAATAAACTAAGCTGACTGTAATATTTATACAAGTATCATGTATCAAAATGTTGAATCTGACTTGCGTGGACAATGTTCACGTTAACATTAATGTGCACTAGGCCATAAGCACGTATCAAATCTGAACTATTCAGTATATCATTTAGAAACTCACTATGTCATGCAAATGCTCAATATATCATTCGAAAACATACTATATCATGCATAAACTACATCATGCTAAACGATCCACTATATAATTCAGAAATGAACTATATCATGAAGAAACTCACTATATCATTCAGAAACATATTATATCATGCAGAAACTACATCATTTCTGAACAATCCACTATATCATTCAAAAACTCATTATATCATTTAGACACTCACTATATCATGTAGACATGTTAAAACATTTAAAATTAAATCCTCCACGAATTGCTTATAATTTTACTATATTGCATATAATTTCACTATATGTTTTCCGTTAATAAAATCCATTGTATTATATATAAGTTCACTATGTCTCTATAAAACTCGCTATGAAGTTAATATCAATTAGCAACCCAGTGCACACTAAGTTAGTGTGCACCAGGTCCATTTAAGTTTTTTTTTACGAAATGTTAATGTAAGCAATTGAAAATCAAAATATTTTTTTACTGTTTGTATTTAGAAATTAAATGTTCCGATCAAGATTAATACTTGTCCAAGTGTCATATGTCCACATTTAAAATTAATAGTGCAGATATGATATTAACAAAACGATAGCAAGATAAGGAAAATAAGAGATAAGTGTAAACAATAAAATTTAAATATCTCCCCCTAAGAAAGTAACATAAAGTTATAAGTTCATGTAAAATAATACAATCATCCTCAACTTTAGATAAATCATGTACCCAAACATGATATTGTAGTTTGGCCTCATTAAACTTTTTTTACAGACAAATATGGAAAACCTTATACGACAAAATAATAGCAATTGCTTCCTAAGTTAAATAATTCTAAAGATTGTTATTTATGGGAATCTTAATTATTTTATTACTTAGGTTCTAAAACAATAGAAAAGTACAACAATATCAAGCAGATTTATTCGTCTAAAATATGCCAAGCAACAAGAATATGTCTGCTTGATATCGTTAATCCTTTCTTTTTTCTTTCTTGAGGATCTACATTATGACCCCGACTTCCCAAAGCCTTGACCACCGCATCCACCTAACTCCTAAGCATCTAACAAGCATTTGGTCCAAGCAAAACAAATAACCTACAGTCAAACCGTCAACAAAGCCATGATCTATGTCTGTTATTAATTTTTCCCCATAAATTGACCAGCCTTATATTGTTGAACTAGTTTTAAAATCCGTGCAAGAATACAGAGGATGTCAATTTATAGTGTTAGTTTGATTAATTATCTCTCTGAAAAGTCTAATATACCCTTAATGATTTAAATTGTCATATATATTAAATAGTATTTTCTTCTTCCTATTTGCCATATATGTTGAACAAGTTATTAATTAATGGAATGAAATTTTAAATTTCAATTAAATATTAAATTAAGGAGAATGATTTCCTCTTCTTAAATATGTGCGAAAAATTCTCATAAAAAATTAAATTGACAATATAACTTGATTGAAACAATCTATACAAAAAATAAAAACTTTAATTTCATATTAATAATTATAACGATAATATTTTAAAACCTAAATGTTGATGATTATTTGGTAATCTCTATTATATAAATCATATAAATCAAACTCTTCCACTTTATTAAAATATTCAACGATTGAATCTAATACACAAATTCTTCCACTTTATTTGAACACATGCTTTCTTCTGCTTTGTATTTCCTTCACTTATATAATAGAGATTTGAATAATGATGAACAAATAACTAAAAAAACCAACATAACATTGATTTAAGAAAAATATATTAAAAATATCAAAAATCATTATAAATGTTTGTTTGAATCAATTTTTATATTAGTAACTAATTGAGAAAAAGAATGTTAATATGACTCGCACGCATAGCGTGCAAAGAATACTAGTTTATTATGAAACAAGAGATATTTTGGAAAAAATATAGAAAATGATGAAATTTATATAAAGAAAATAACATTGACATCAATTACACTCCCAATCCTCATCTACTAGACAACATATTAGACGACAAGACAATTATGAATGACAATGATAAGCTAATAAAATAGTATTTAGAATACTTATTACACATTTTGAAATACTTCCTTATTGTAACATCCTGAAAATCCATAACATTAATTACTCATACCTGGCAGCGGAAATGAAACTTAAGCATGTAGGTTATGGGAGAGGCTCAGTAACATACAACCCTAACATCGTAAGTTCATTCCAATTCATTTTAGCTGCAAACAGGGAGGAGATGATAAAGTAATAACATTTCCTAAGCATTTATTTTAAACATGACTTAATTATTATCCTTTTTATCATGTCCATCATAATTATCTAATTGGTGTCTTGGCTAGTATAATATAAGGGACGTGTCCCATAAAACATCACCAGCATCATCATAATCATAATCGTAGGGCAATAGCCACTAGGGACATTGTCCCGAAATCACAATCCATTCCCATTATTCATCAAAGCAATCCTATGGGGATTTGACAATCATGATACTAGGTCCATTTGGCCCAATACCTCACTAAACCTCATTAACTTGAGTTTTAGGCCCCTCATTGTATCTCCTTGTACTAAACAGCCCAAATTATCCCCACATTATATACTTTTACTTAATTACCAAACATGTTTTGAACATTACCAAACCTACTAAGTGGAGTATGTTCTCCCAATCACAATCCCTTCCCATTACTCATCCAAGCAATCATATGGGGATTGGACAATCATGTCATTGGGTCCATTAGGCCCAATACCTCACCAAACCTCATTGACATCAGTTTTGGGCCCCCATTGTCCCTCCTTGTACTAAAAAGCCCAAATTAACCTCTGATAAGATATTTTTAGGTAATTACCAAACATGCTATTGGGTATTACCTACCTACTAAGTGGAAGATTTTCTCTCAATCACAATTCATTCCCATTACTTATCAAAGCAATCTTATGGGGATTGGAGAATAATGTCACTAGGTTCATTACCCCCAATACCTCACGAAACCTCATTGACTTGAGTTTTGAGCCCCTATTATCCCTCCTTGTATTAAAAAACCTAAATTAACCCCAGATCATATATACTTTTACGTAATTGCCAAACATGCTTTTGGACATTACCAAACCTATTAAGTGGATGATTGTAACACCCCAGAATTTCAAAGCGGAAAAGAAAGAAATAATAATAGTATTAATAGGACGATGGCGGAAACATCGTCTTCTGGGAATGTCACTACTACAAGAATAGTGTTTAAATAACTAAGTGATAAAAACAAACATAAGTAAATACTATAAGTAAATTAATTACTTAGATTAAAATCGAATTGAGAAAACTATCTCAAACTAAAGAGAAGTCTAGAACTAAAACCCCTAATAGATTATTTCTCGCATCTCAACCCGAGCCCAAAATCAAAGAAAATCCCCATCAACAAAACCTGCAAAATATACAACAAATATCCACAATCAGTGGGGAGTAACTAGAAGTTCTCCGAGAACAAAAACAATCAAAGTACGATTCAGAGATAGATTAATAAGAAAGGAAATCATACAATCATTATAACAATAACATGCATCTAAAAACCATAAAGTTCATAGGTAATACAAGTGATCATCAATAATAAATAAACAAGATATAGTGAGTGAATAAAATCTAGAATACATAAATAATAATAAATCAAGAATACAACAAGTTATTGAGTCAGAAACCGAACGCCAGTGAATCGCAATTCACTTCCTAAGGTTTGTCAGGTCGCAATCTCCAGGTCAGTCTATGGGCTTACGTTCCCCACTGCCTGTGTCTAAGAATGGCCAAACTCCCAATGCAGGGTAGAACACGCAGAACTCCCTGACCTCTCGGACGACAACAATTAACCCAGGTGTACCCCTAGTTCGCAAACCAGGTGGTTGGCATGTTCTTCACCGGGGACTACATCTATCCCACCGGATATTCTTATCTCAAAATAAAATCATGCATATCATCAAAGTATCATTCATTTTTAAAATATTCATCAAAAAGGGATGCCACCCAGCCTTATACCCATAATTCATCAAAAACAACTCTTCATAATTCCTCAAAAATAATAACTTACAAACTTTCAACAAATGTATCCAACAATAAAACACTTGAACATCTCTAAACATCAACAATGATATTAAACTAATTTTTACAGCACCAACAATTCAATCAAACATACATCACCAATTAACTCCAAAACTTATTCATTAAAAGAGTAGTAACAATTAATCATTTTCTTTCATAAATCACACATAAACATATGGATGCTCAATAATACTTACTGCAACCTACTGAACATCATCAACCCAGAACATAATAAATTACAAATTATTTCTGAATAACAAGTTCTCAAATAATTTAAAAGAGTATCCTCAATTTCACAACAAAAACCCAATAATAATTATTAAACTATTATGTTCGAGCAGTAAAATCACATAAAAATTATCATACGACCCTAATGGCTCTACTGACATGGTACAATTTTTTTTTATAATTTTTTGACTCCAAAAGTATTTTTAACAGTTAATATACAGATTACTCAATAAAGCCAAAATAATAACTAAAAATATAAATTAATTCCCAAAAATTACCAAAAATTTACATAACATGAATAAACTCACGGAAATACATAATATACAAATAAATGAATTTTTAGGCCTCTAAAAATAATTTCCATGATTTATATACTGACATAAACGAAATTGCAAAAACAGATATATCAATTAAATAAACCAGTAGACAGTAGAAAAAAATTATTCTAAGGCATGGAATACATACTACGCATATAACATGATCTAAGAAAAATAATTTCAGCAATTTTAACATCCGTTTAATAATTATTATGCAATTTAGCCAAAAACGCATAAAACACCAATTAGATCAAATAAATACCAAAAATCATACGAAAATTATTTTTCTCTTTACAGTACTCACACAGCATGCATCAAATATATTCATGTCAAATTTCGTCAATAATTTCATTCAAAAAATATTTCAAATAATTCCTAGCATAATAATCTAATACCGAATAATACCCTAATCACTATGGTTCTAAGATAACTACTAGTTACCTGGAACGTCGGGATGAGAGCTGAGTCTAAAGAGATAGTTAAGAGCTACGCATACAATCCAATTCCTCTTCTAACCCCAAGGCACAACGAACGAGAATTGTAGCAACAAGTCACTAGGCATTTTCTTCTTGAACGTTGAAAACTCTTGTTTCACACTGCTATGTTACGACCATGATTCCCAATGATCAAAAGCTCAGATTCAAAATCATTCTGGTCAGAGTGTAGAACAAGATGTTATAAACATTCTTTCCAAATTTGAAGACGATCGAACGGTTAGATCTCCGGCTACGGTTATTTTCGTGAAGGTGTGACAGGAAAAACCGGGTTGAACCTTTCTATTCTTTTCCTCTTCCTTTTCTCTCTTTCTTTTCTTGAAAACGGTGAGGGTTAAATGCAAATGATGCTGAACTTCTTTTACTAAAAATCAGAATTTTATGGCAAGGAAAAAAATGAAGGGTTTAGGAGAAATGATTAGGGGGGTTATGGGGGTTACAAACTACCAAGAGTCATCAATTAAAAGAAATGAAATAAAAGAAGAGAAACTTCTTCCTTCTCCCTCCCCATAGCCGGCTGTCCAAGCCCAAGTACACCAAGAAGATTTCGGCCCAAGTCATCAAAGTTCCATGCATCAAAAGTCCGTCACGCGATAAATCGATAAATTCCTAAATCGCGCCTAAACTTTGAAAATACTTAATAATGAAAATAACTCTAATAAATTATATTATAAATATAAATATAATAAACACATTAACACGCCACATGCGATGCAATATTTCATCACCCAAGTCGGTCCAACAACGTTACAAAAACGCTACGCGACAAAATTGCATCCTAAACGCCTAAACAAATAACGAAATTAATATAACCTTTAAAATAAATAACTAACAACTTAAAATAAATATATATATAAATATATCACAACATATAAATATATATACACATTTTCACAACACGTCCCAAAATAATCTAAATAATAAATTATTTACTTTTACGAAAAATATCATTTTAATGTAAACAAACACCAAAAATAAAGAGTGAAAATCACGGGGTGTTACAATGATGTTCTCCCAGTAACAATCCATTCTCATTACTCATCAAAACAATCCTACGAGGATTGAACAATCATGCCACTTGGTCGATTAGGCCAAATAACACACGAAACCTCTTTAACTTGAGTTTTGCCCCCCCCCATCATCCATCCTTGTACTAAAAAGCCCAAATAAACCCTAGATGAGTTGTTTTTAGGTAATTACCAAACATGGTTTTAGGCATTATCTAACAGACTAAGTGGAGGAGGTTCTCTCACACAATACATTCCCATTATTCATCAAAGCGATACTATGAGGATTGGACAATTATGCCACTAGGTCAATTAGGCCCAATACCTCACCAAACTTCATTGACTTTAGTTTTCGGCCCCCACTCCTTGTACTAAAAAACCCAAATTAACCTAGATCATATGCATTTAGGAAATTACAAAACATGGGATTGACCATTACCAAATCTACTAAGTGGAGAATGTTAATTCTCCCAATCACAATCCATTCTTATTCTTCATCCAAGCAATCCTATAAAGATTGGACAATCATGTCATTGAGTCCATCAGACCCAATACCTCACCAAACCTCATTGACTTCAGTTTTGGGCCTCTATTGTCCCTCCTTGTACTAAAAAGTCCAAATTAACCTCAGATTAGATGTTTTTATGTAATTGCCAGACATGTTATTGGGCATTATCAAACCTACTAAGTGGAAGATTTTCTCCCAATCACCATTCATTCCCATCACTTATCAAAGCAATCTTATGGGGATTGGAGAATCATGCCACTAGGTTCATTGTGCCCAATACCTCACGAAACCTCATTGACTTGAGTTTTGGCCCCTATTGTCCCTCCTTGTACTAAAAAACCTAAATTAAACCCAGATCATATATACTTCTACATAATTAGCAAACATGCTTTTGAGCATTACCAAACCTATTAAGTGGAGGATAATCTCCCAGTAACAATCCATTCCCATTACTCATCAAAACAATCCTATGGGGATTGAACAATCATGTCACTTGGTCCATTATGTCCAATAACTCACGAAACCTCTTTAACTTGAGTTTTGGGCCCCCCATCATCCATCCTTGTAAAAAAGCCCAAATAAACCCTAGATGAGATGTTTTTAGGTAATTACCAAACATAGTTTTAGGCATTACCTAACCAACTAAGTGAATGATGTTCTCCCAATCACAATCCATTCCCATTATTCATCAAAGCGATCTTATAAGGATTGGACAATCTTGCCACTAGGTCAATTATAGGTTCTAGAAAACTTATTTACATACTACATTAGTTGTAGTTTTAGACATCTCATGTTCTTTCTGATAAATTAGTATTTTTAGGCCCTTTCTAATTGTGACTCTAGATATGGCCACATGAATTTGGTCATGGCTGAAAATTGGTCTCTGGAGATACAAATCCACATGCGATAGGAATTGTCCTGGACTTCTATTTATAGACATTGCAAAACACATAACCAAAAGAAAACTGCCTTTTTAAAACCTTATAGGAAATTTTGTTTCATCAAATGAAGTTGATGTCATACGGGATATATATATCGTATTCCACATATTGCTACCTAAAATGACCACAATTTGATGATTTAATTTCCTACATGCTTGATTACCAGTTCAGTACCGTTACTCAAACCAGATATCTGATCAATATCCCTCAATAGCATCACTAGTGTGCCAATCATTAGTCTTATATTGTGAATCGATAGATCGAAACGTCTAATGGTATTTAGAAAATCCGTGGAGTACAATTTCATGTACTTTTAAGTTGCCCTCTTCTTTGGAAATTGTATCTGAACTTATATATATTTTTTGTTCCTTGGGTAATTTGGACAACACATGATCATTTTTCATCTCTACTATCTCGTGAGTTGGAGCAAGAATAGTCCTCTCTTGAAAATATTTAAGTTCCCATAACGATCTTTTTGGAATGAATATGTGCTTTCCACTATAGCTGATGTAGGATCATTTGTCCCATCTATAAGAATTGATAATAAGTGTAGTACCAGTACGATGCACAATTTACACAACTCAAATTATAGACTTGTACTACTGTAGATATTATAAATGAGCGATGATATTTAACTCTTTTATTTCAAGTTAAATAACTTACATATCATGAAAAAAAATTAATTATGATAGAGGTGGTGATCAAAATTTAAGATTGAATATTGGTCAACTCGTCACAACACAAAATTCCGCATCCTTAATTGATATTATTAATTAGGAAAAATTGACAAGGGCGGTCCCAACTATGGCCGCCCTTCCATAAAAGATCCCAACTTTCGATTATTCTACACCAGTCCCAATTTTAGGGGGTGCTTTACATTAATGGTCCTAGCAGGTCATCTAACCTGCTACAATAGGTAAACCATTGAAACCACCACCCTTGCCACCTTTGCCACTCTCTCCCCTACACTGTCACCCCCTCCCCCGCCATCGAAACTCCTCCACTACCCCGCCACTCCCTCTCGCACCCTCGAAACCTCATCCCTTGCCCCGCCACCCCCTCCCCGCCCTCAAAACCTCCTCTAGTGTCCCACCACCCCATCCCCGTCCCTGACACCACCAATCTTTGCCTCCATTTTTTAACCAGATTACTTTATTCACCTCTTAATTGAATTGCGTGTCACAGGATTCCTTCAAGAGTGAACCGCACCATCTGTCAACATCTTGCCCTGAAAAATTGGTCGAATCTCGAGAAATAAGTTCGAATGTTGACTGGTCTTCATTGAGAGGTGGTAATGGAGTGGTGGGGTCCGGTGCCAGTCCATCTTTGCAGATTCAACCTCAAGGCTCTGTTTATCCGCGCATGAATGGTTTTAATGGTGGGTTTGCTTCATGATCTCATTTTCAGGAGCCAATGGTCAGGCCAACATCATTATCCTCATTGTTTAATCCTCATACTCTAGATTCCAGCTCATTTGATGCATGTAGAAGCTTTCATGGTGTGATTAATCCTGAAAATGATATGGTCACCTCACATGGCATGCCTTTTTGGCAGAACCTATCCATACAAGAAAGATGGGATAATTCATACCCGGTGGAGCTCAACAGTGGATTTCAGGCATTGGGGTCCAAAAGTTCGAGTTTACCCATTGTTCACCAAAGTATGGGGTTTGATTGGGGTAAAATATACAGTTCTGGTGATTTAGAAAGCTCCTCCTTTTCTTATTTTTTATTTCTATATTTTTTCCAAAAGAAAGCAAAAATACTCCGAGGACTTGGGGGAAGAAATGCAGAAAGAGAGAGAATGAGCTACATTCATTGTACTTTGTATCAAGCAGTTATGATAAAATTTAATATAGGTAATTGACAGTAGCAGAAGCTAAGCAAGAAAATTGCCGGTGACACTGAGTTGCCGATGAGATGAAGACGGTGGGTCTGGGAGGGAAGAGGAGGGGGTTGTGGGTGTTTCAGGGTGGCAGGGGAGGGGGTTGGGGTTGTGGGATGGCAGGGCCGGGGGTGGCAGGGGAGGAAGGAGAGATGAGAGAGAAAGACTGAAAAAGGAGGAAGAACAGGGGTTTAAGTTTTTTTACAGGCTAAACAGGTTACCTTTCTACTTGGACCATTTTTGTAAAAGACCCCTTAAAGTTGGGACTGTTGTGGAATATTCAAAAGTTGAGATTTATTATGGAAGGGTGGTCATAGTTAGGCCTGCTCTTGTCAATTTTTCCTACTAATTACTGTAGAAAATTATTACACCATTTTTGTATTCATGTCATATTGTAGACCGTTAGAAGGTTGTTATTGTAGTAATAGTGTTATACACCCATTTGTATCATCCTTCATTGTAAAAGTTTGATATTTGTACATTTTTGAACTGTACAATAAAATGGAGTAAAAAGGTGATCAATTAAAATTTACCCCTATTGTAAGTTGTTCTTTCCAGTTTTTTTTTTCTAACAATATTTTTTTCTTTCCTCCCACTTTATTTTTCGCCTTCCAAAAACTATACCAAGTGACTCCAATTACCAACCATTACTTTTACTGATTGATTGCTTCCCAAAAGCAATTTGGAAGAACAAAACTTATATATATGGAGGTAGTTGTAGGTGTGTTTTTATTGCGTATGCGGGGTGAACGCATATTTGACTATCTCATTGTAAAGGTTTCAGCTTTGAAAATGTTTTGAAACAAAGAAGTTGTCAACAAGTACTTAAAGGAGGACTCATAAACCTAATTGGATTTTGGAAAACGACATGGACAATTTAGGGACTTATCCAATGTTGTTTTCCCCGTCATGACTTCATGATTGGTCGACAAACCAAAAATTGAGTTCGAGGGTGAGGGTGCGAATATGACCAGGAATTAGATTCGCCATTATTGGCATCTACTTAATACGATTAATAGATCTAGGTTTATGCAAATAAATAACCAAGTAATATGTTTATGCAATGTTGATAATAGGTTTTTCGAGTCGTTGAACAAAACCCCTAAATCAAACTACCTAACTAACCACTAACCTAAGTATAATGGCATGCAAGAGTCATACGCAGGCTCATTAAACAACACTTTTGAGCATTCTTCCACAAGGACTAAGTATAATCATCGAAAATGTTAATTACAATAAGCTAGGATGAATATATATATATAGTTATAGGAGATTTGTCAATTATCAACTAAAATAAATTAAATAAAAGGAACTAGAGTAGAATAAAACCGTACAGGTCTACCGCACAACTCGTGGGCTAGGCACACAACCTTTGGGTCAGGCGCACAGACTTTGCGTCAGGCGCACCGGCTTTGCATTTTCGAAAATTCTGTACAGCATCAATGCTGCGCGCGCAATATTCTGTGTCAGGCGCAATGTTGATCTTACTGGTTTTTCGCTCGTTTTTTTTATCTTTGATGAAATTTATCGTTTGAAATGCGAAATCGACTATCTTGGGGAATATAATCTGATTTTCGACATATCTTTTTAAAATTAATTAACGGGAACAAATAAAATTAAAATATTAAAATTGCAATTAATTATCAGGGATAAGTAATTGGGCCTTTAAAATTGGGCTTGGATTTAATAAATAGACTTTATATTTTCGAAACACTTTTGGTTTAAGCTTGTTCGATTGCTCTTCCTTTGGACCTGACCAATTAGGACGAAGGTATGTTTCATCATTGGGTACTAAATAGGGAGACATAATTTTGTGTCTACAGGAGCCCCCACTTTGACTGCAGTTTAGAACTGATCTTTATATCGCCACTTTCTTTAAAACAAAGTTAGTCTGCAAGATGATAACTAAAAGCAATATGATTACCTGTAGGAAAAGATTTTAGCAAATAGGTGCAAACAGTTCATAAAATAATGCACATAATGATGCAAAGATGCAAAATTAATCTCTCTAAGGATGCATGAGACGCAAGCAATGATCAGGGTAATGTAAGGCTAAGGTATAGATGGAATGTCATGCAAGGTCAGGGTTATGAAAAACTAAGAGATTTGGATAGATAGAGATAGATTAGTAGATGGATGCAAGGTTAGGGTTTTGCAAAGCTAGAGATCTGGATTGATAGAAGTAGATAGAATTATTTTCGAAAACTTGTCTTGATAATGAATCGGGGTCCACAAGTAAGATTCGCATATTACAACTTTTTGGGAGTTTGATTTGGAGGAACCACCACAATATAGGAAGCCCCCACTTTGAGTAAGTTTGTCTTGAAGTAGGCCCTTTGAGCCTAGATTAGAATGTGATTGTCTTGAACAGAGCATTTGTAGAAGCATCTGATGTTCTTCACTGGGGAGTTGATTCAGGCAAAGTTAGATATTGCGAGAGACCATGGAATTACCAGAATTTAAACCTATATATATAACCATCCCTTGATACTATGAGGGTACATGCCAAAACTCCACCGCCCAACTAATCATCCTCACCATATTACTCTCCCTCCACGCTACTGATCTTACTCCCTAATCTCATAAACATTGAACCACGGCACAACTCTCACACATTCATCTACATCTCACAACAATTCCCACGCATATCTGCTGATGATCATTGATAGAGTATAAAACTATATCTAGGTCTCAACCATCAACTTAAACTTTTGGTTGAGTTGGTCTTTTTACAGGGTATCAGAGCCAGTATGATATAAAGGTCACGGGTTCAAATCTCATCCACCCCTCCTTTCTAAGTGGAATATTTAGCGCCAGGTATGAGGAAGGCCTATGCTGCATCCACACTTCAAGCCCAAAGGGCTCTTGCGTGAGGGGGCGTGATAGAATATAAAACTATTTCTGGGACCTCAACCATTAGCTTAATCTTTTAGTTGAGTTGGTCCTTTGACAATCATACTCCAACCATCCTAATAACTCATCTTTCTAAGTCAACGTATTATCATCATTCATCCTCAACATTATCATCTTATTACTATTCTCTCACCTCATTTCTAGCACATCTACGTGATTATCATCCTCTGCACTATCAACTAACAAATCCAACCAATTAATGGAAGTCGGATTTTCTGAAACTTACAGCCATATTACAAACAAAGGCAATTTGACAAACGCCACGTATAGTGCTACAAAAGCAAAGTACCTATTTTGTTAACGCAAATATTTAATCCATTGACACCATATTTTCTAAAGGCTTGTTTAATATTCGATCCAAGATCCGTACAAATCAACGAGCCAGACGGAGGTGTAATTTATGAGGGTCAATTTAAGTAACAATTTTTTCTTTATGTTTATTTTTTTTTGAACTTACTAACATTCTATTCACTAGTGGAAAAAAACCCATCTGATGCGGTCAAAATCGGGCTTATTGATTCGGTTTTGGTCCGCATCGGGTGGGCTCGCAACAGTTTGTAAAGATTAACTGATTCGGTCCTAAACCGAATCAGTTAATCATTTACTGATCCGGTTTGGATGGAAAATTGGATCAGTTAATAACTGACCCGGTTTTCCTTCATTGCATTTTTTTCATTATTAATCGATAAAAAATCAATAGTATATATCAATATTCATTTTATTAAGCATATTATGCTCAATTGAAGTATAAGAATAAATAATTAGATACATAAAAATATTAGCAACTATAATATCGTTTACCCACCTAGTTGGGAGGTGAAACTTGAAAAAAAAAACCTTGAAAAAGGAAAAGAGATGGCCTAAAATCCAAGATTATCATCTATTGGGGAAAAAAAGCTAGTTCTATTAATCAAAGCATAATCAAATAACTAAATTACTACTTTCAATGTTACAAGATCAATCATCAAAGGATCTTTCAAGTATTTTTTAGTCAGCTTCATGATCCAATTCGGCATGGTGGCGGAGAACATCACCGTTTGGCGATTTTTTGGCAGCTTCTCTAATATAACCTCCACATCTTCCTCATTTCCAACATTAAGCATTTGATCAGCTTCATCCAGAACAACAAACTGAACACGAGACAGATCCAAAGCTCCTCTACCCTGCAAGTGAATCATCAGATAAGATTTTTAGTACTCACTTGCTTTGATTTAGAAAATTTCTCAAGGATATGGGAGGTAAGCAACTTGTTGCGATCCAACTCCTTTTGGGATAGCATGTCAGCTATTCCTATCACAAAAGATTTGGTGAGTCGTAAGAAAATACGAATCATTTCAAGATTGAGAGTGTGGTAATCCTCAAACGGCTCGAGAATGTGTACTAAACAACTGAATCTACACCATCTAAAGCAGCACCTAAATCTGTTTCTATGATGATAAGGACACTGCTCCCTTTGGAGTTTTGATCACAATTTTCAGATACACAGAGCATTCTTTCAATCGCAGCCAAACCTTCTATTAAATCACAGTAGTAGAACCTGAAATCCCCATTCAAATTTTAAATGCTACAAACAGCAAAACTATAAACAACACGTATCTAAGGAAATTGGCCACACTAAAGATCAACAAAAACAAATCATACACAGGTGCTGCAAGGACGTTACAGATAAGGATTGAGAGTGTGATAATCCTCAAACAATTTCAATGTCCAAAATTAGCAGCATTTCACATTTAAAGCTAAAGAAAACTCATGTAATGTTGAATAAAGACAAACTTATCATCGCCATTAATTTCACGTAATCATATACCTTCACAATCAGAATATTAAAATGCAAAAGAATCAAGAAGAATGCAAAATAATTGCATAATTCAGAACTATTACATCGTTTCTATGAATCTCAAAGATCAAGAAACCCTAATTTTGACGATTAACCAAATTCAAAATTAAGAAATCGATTATGAGAGAGAGAGAGAGAGACCTGAATGAAGCAATCATGAAACATTGGGCGGAGAAGCTGAGCGGTAGTCTTGGTATCAACGACGACGGTATCTCGAATAGTCTGAAAAACGACGCTTTCAGTATTAGGGCAACTGAAGTGATAGAAATCGTAGAGAAGATTCTGCCGATCGGAAGTTTGAAGCAAGCGTCGAATTGAGATATTAGTGTCAGAAAAACGAAGAGAAGAAGGAAGAGGGAACACAAACAAACAAATAACCGCATTTTCTAAGTTCCAATTCACACAAACCTGAAGAATCCAAAGATTTTCAACAACTTGTTCAAAAATTCCAATCTCAGGCTCAATTTCTTCTTCTACTTCATCAGACCACCATCTTCTCTGCTTTGATTTTCCATCACTTTTTCTCCTTCTTCCCCTCCTCCTTTGCGAATCGCCATAATTGTAACCTTCATCATCAAATCTTCGAGAATTGAAATAAAAAATCCGACACAAATCAGTAAAACACGATTCAATTGCGGCAAAAGCAACATCGAATTCAAAATTTCAATCATCAAAAAAGCAAAAAAAAACTCAACGATGTAGAAAATGAAGTACAGACCTGAAATACTGCGAGAGCGACGAACTTCTCAAGCTCGATAGTAAACTGATGCCAGAGCTTCTTCCGATACAGATCTGCTAGAGTATTGTACCATTATGAGAGCTCTGGATGCGAGTTTCTCTCTGTTTCCAAGTACTGAACTGCCGCCATCGCTAAACTTTCCAAGATTTTAGGTTCGCGAGGAGCGAGGAAACGGAAAAGAGGATGGAGTTAGGGTTTGGGGGGGGTTTGAGAGGAGAGGCGTTTGATGAGGGATCAGTAGAGGATGGAGGGGAGTGAGGGGAATAGATGGAGGGTTTATCATATTGGGCTAGAGAAATGGGCGAGAGATGTGGACGTTGGGCCGTTCCTTTTGGGCCGTTCTAAGGGAGCAAGCAGACAGAGGAGCGAGAAATGAACGAAAAATCTGATCCGGTCTTGTGAACCGGATAAGCTTTTAGAAAACCGGAGCGGTCTCTAAAATCTGATCCTGTTCACTAAAGGACCGGATCAGATTTTCCGCCCAACTTTCCCTCCCAATTTTTTTAATGATTTTCGGATGCGGTTTTGTAAAAACCAAATCTGTTATTAAGTGACAGATAAGGTTTTTTCCACTAGTGATTCATGATGTAAATTTTTAACATATATTCCTGCAACTATATGTATTATACATTATACTAACTACTCTGTACTCATATTATTTTTATTTCTTTTTCATGAACATTATATTTTTTATGCTTGATTGCAATTTTTATCACCTTGTATATTATTGTTAATCAAGACCTAAATAATTGTTCTAACGATAATCAGATAGTATGGACAACCTGCTAGAATCCCAGTAATATGATTGTATAATAACTTGTCATCAAAAAAGTAGTCTTTTATGTGTTTAATGAACCAACCTAGACTAGTATTTTTTAGGGTGCTTGAAAATATTATATGGTTGTTCTTTTGTATAAAACTTGCTATGAATCGTGTTAAGTAGAGGCCAGCAATGCGCAAACGTGGTTTACGACCAGGTCTGTACCCTCACCCAGAACTCAATTTTTGGTTCATTAACCAACTATGGAGTCATGACTGTGAAATCTACATTGGATAAGCCTCAAAGATGTCCCTAAGATTCATAATCATCCAATTAGATTTATGAGTTTTCGGCCCCATTTCAAATCAATGAGGTTTGACGAGATATTAAGTCTAATGGACCCAGTGGCATGATTGTCCTATCTCCATAGGATTGCTTTGATGAGTAATAGGAATGGACTGTGATTGAGATAACATCCTCCACTTAGTAAATTTGGTAATACCCAAAAACCATGTTTGGTAATTACCTAAAAACATCTGATCTGGGGTTAATTTGGCCTTTTTTGTAACACTTCGTCCTTTTATATGCATAAAATAAACAAACTAGAACATTTTATTAAAGAAATGGCGATAGCGGAAATATCGCCTGACGGAAATGTCATTCTAACAAAGGTTAAATTAAACTAAATAAAAGTAAAACCCAATTATACTAATCCAAGATATCCAAAAGAAAAGGCAAAACAACCTCATAATCCCAATATAGACAACATAGAATAAAATAAAATGTCTCTAAAATCCTAAATAGTCTTTCTCTCACTTCCCATAACACGAAATAATCACCTGCAAAACATATCAACAAACATCCACAATCAGTGGGGAGTAACTAACAGCTCTCCCAGCCCAATTAGGATCCATATAAGAGTTATAAAAGCCTTAATAATTAAGTCACACAAAAACATCTCAAAAGTAAACTTCAGATAACCAAATAAATACTTAAACAAAGATAATACAACATGCTTATATATAAATAGTGTAAAGATAACAAAATAAAAAAAATGGATAAACAACTTATATATATAAACTCAAGTATCAATACCATAAACCATCAAAGTTTAAAGTAATAAAAAATAGTATAATTAGTTTGAGAGAGAGAGCTGAACGCTAGTGGACAACCCACAACCTATGGTAATGTTAGACAACCTCCAGACAGCCTATGGGTTACGTTCCCTTCTGCCTATGTCTAAGAATGGCCGTACTCCCGATGCGGTGTAGGATTACGTCCCCACCGACCTCTCGGACGACAACAAAACCAAGGTATACCTAAGATTACGTCCTATGGTCTGCATGTTCTTCACCTCGGGATTACGTCCTTACGGATAATCTTGCTCTCAAACAATAATAATAATAATTTAATACTCAATCATCAAATAACAATGATGCTCTTAAGGCCTTACACCAAATCAACAGAAATCTAGGATCGCAGCCCAAGAATTTCAATACAAAATAACATTCTTCTCAAAATAATAATAATAATAATAATAATAATAATAATAATAATAATAATAATAATAATTTTATCTCGAAAACACAACTTAACCCAACCACTGTGAAAAGAAAACTAAATCACTTATGATATATACCAACTCATTTAAGTATAAGCATAGCCATAATAGTTCATCATACATGCCAAATATAACATAACCACATTTATAATACTAAAACTAACTTAATCAAATATATAGTCATATAGATATAAACTCAAGTACAGAACATGGATACTAAAGCATCGAACATGAGCATCACCTGACCATACAATACATAATAATATGTGAGTTATAGTAATCACTATCAAAATGCCATAATATATCCTCACATAGCTCACAAAGAACAACACGTAAGAAGCTAGCCATAGGAAGCGGCGACAATAAGAAATGATCATGAAATTACCACTAAGCAAATCATGAAATCATTTAATAGTAAAACTAGAAATTAATTAAACACATCACAAACACATGATTCGTGCCATCCACCTGCTCTACCAAGCATTATATTCATGATACTATCACTGATCAAACAAAAAAAAACAGCATCTCAAAACTAGCAAGCAAATAAAGAACAAAAGACAAAACAACAACCCACTAATAACAAGAGACCACAATTAGTTGGCAGCAACAATAGTGAGCTCCAATGCCAACTACAAACACTTCCAAACCTCACCAACATAACTCACAACGATCTACCTTTAACACACCTCATACTTCACGTAAAACAGGCTTAGAAACAAGGTTATACAAACATCATAACTCCTGTTAATCATGGGAATAGAACTATACAAATATGAGCATAGCAAAAAAAAAAACAAAGTAATTATAATTATGATTATCAAACAATAATCTCATGAATTTGGCAAGAAAACTACACTCTTAAACACATAATTTTTCCTACCCAAATTCCTAGCATGATACTAATCCAATTAACTATTTAAAACAATTATAGTTCCTATAGAAATACTAATCGCTCTAGGAACGCCATTAGTTACCTTTGAAGACCGCCAATTGCTTGCATTTCCATTATATACTGTTCTGTTCCGACCATGATTCCCGATGATATGAAACTCGGATGCCAAATCTCTCCGGTCACAGTGACTAACAAGATGTTCTCAACATTCTATCCAAATTGTAAGACGATCCAACGGTTAGAGCTCCAGATATGATCATTTTCGTGAAGGTGTGATAGGGAAATTCGGGATGAACTTTACTCTTCTTTTTGTTTTCTCTTCCCCTCTTGAAATGGACGAATGAAATGGAGGATTATGGACAGTAAATCATGCTGTTATAACAGCTCCAAAGAAGGATACGAAGAGATGTTGAAATGGGGTTACAAAGCCAAAATAAGGGGAATTAAAGTGTGGGGTTACAAAGCCAAAAGGTCTCTCCAATGCTTCAAATATACTGATATTGTGGACAACTTTTAGGAGCTTGAAACTTCACATTAGAAAGTCGTGTGCACGGTCCAGACGAGTTCAAATCGAATAAATAAAAATACTAGCTCAAACGCGTATTTCTAAATTCTAGAAAATATACAATTTCTCATCAATTAAATAATATAAATATAACATTTTAAAAGTTGAAAAAATAAATAACATAAGATATAATATTTAAAGAAGCAAAATATTCTAATTTTAACGGAAAATAATAATGAAAAGTAAACACGAAAATTTAGGAGCGAAATTTCGGGGTGTTACATTAGTACAAGGAGGGGCAATGGAGGCATATAACTCAGGTCAATGAGGTTTGGTGTGGCATTGGGCCTAATGGACCTAGTGGCATGATTGTCCAATCGGCATAGGGTTGCTTTGATAAGTAATGGGAATGGATTGTGATTAGGAGAACATCCTCCACTTAGTAGGTTTGGTACTGGTCAATCCCATGTTTGGTAATTTCCTAAAAGCATATGATCTAGGGTGTATTTGGGGCTTTTTAGTATAAGGAGGGACAATGGGCCCCCAAAACTCTAGTAAATGAAGTTTGGTGAGGTATTAGGCCTAATGGACCTAGTGGCATGATTGTTCAATCCCCACATGATTGCGTTGATGAGTAATGAGAATGGATTGTGATTAGGAGAATATCCTGCACTTACTAGGTTCGGTAATGCCCAAAAGCATGTTCGGTAATTACCTAAAAGCATCTTATCCGGGGTTAATTTGGGATGTTTAGTACATGGAGAGACAATTGGGGGCCCAAAACAAAAGTCAATGAGGTTTGGTTAGATATTGGGCCTAATGGACCCAGTGGCATGATTGTCCATCCCCATATGATTGCTTGGATGATTAATGGGAAGGGATTGTAATTGGGGAACATCCTCCACTTAGTAGGTTTTGTAATGCCCAAAATCATGTTTGGTAGTTACGTAAAACTATATGACGTGGGGTTAATTTGCGCTTTTAAGTACAAGGAGGGACAATGGAGGCCCAAAACTCAATTCAATTTAGTTTGGTGAGGTATTATATTGGGCCAAATGGACCTAGTGGCATGATTATCCAAACCCCATAGGATTGCTTTGATGAGTAAAGGGAATGGACTGTGATTGGGAGAACATCTTTCACTTAGTAGGTTTGGTAATGCCCAGAACCATGTTTGCTAATTACCTAAAAGCATATGCTCTAGGGATGGCAATTGGGCGGGGCGGGTGCGGAGGATGGTACCTCCACACCCGCACCCATATAAAATTTTCATCCCCATCCCACCCCACCACCTATTGAGGGGAAAATTCCAGACCCATCCCCGCCCCACTAGGTACGTATTTAAACCCATCCCCGCCCCACTACCCGCATAGGTACCCGCACCCGCTTCGTACCCGCGTTATACTCACAACATCCCCGCCTTACCACCCGCATGGGTAACCGCACCCGCTTCCTACCCGCGTCATACCCACATAGTTATATTTTACAAGATAAAATTATTAATAATATAAGTATATAAATAATTTTAATAATAAATATGCGGGGCGGGCGGGGATGGGGTGGATATAGCATAAAATCCACACCCGCTTCACCACCCATTGCGGGTACGATTCTAATCCCCATCCCGCCCCATCCCCGTCAAACCTAGACCCATCCCCGCCTCACTTAGGCGAGGATGGGCGGGTCTCCTACTTCACCGGCCCCACTGTCATCCCTAATTTGTTCTAGGGTTAATTTGGGCTTTTTAGTACAAGGAGGGACAATGCGGGCCGAAAACTTAAGTCAATGAGGTTTGGTGAGATATAGGGCCTAATGAACCCAGTGACATGATTGTCCAATCGCCATAGGATTGCTCACTACAAGAAAAAGCTAAAATAACGACCGCTTCACAGCGACGGTCTAGAAAACGGTCGGTGATTTAAGATTTGGCGACGGCTTTAAGCAGACGGTGGTCATCGACTATTTATTATGTAAAGAACGACGGTAATCAGCGACGGTTTGAAGCCGTCATTGTTGAGGTTAATGTAAAATTGCAAATTCTTTACCTTAGGCGACGGTCTTAAACCTTCGCTGATGTCGGGGGGGGGGTTAAATTAATTAGCCTCTTCCAGTCGGGTTTTATTCGCAAAATTAAAAGTGAGAAGTTGTATTCCCTCGAACCAACGAACGCCGACGAAACCGCCTCCCTCCAACCAACGGACGCCGGAAGCTTCGCCGCCTGTGAGCTTTATTTGATTGTATTATTTTTTTTCTCATGAAACCAAACCCTAAAAGTTGGGATTTTGGGATGTAGGTGGCGAAAACCACCGTTGGCCGCCGGAAAATCCAAATCTTTCTCCTATCGCCGCCGGTAATACCTAAATCTATCCTATTGAATAATTTTTTTTTTTGAATTTTGGCCACTCACTCCAAATCTTTCCCCCAACTTTGGCAATGCCTAAATTCAAGTTTTGGCTCGGAACGCGGTGGACGACGGTGGACGGACAGCCTCCAAGAGTCGTGACTCGTGACTAGGTACATCTTAATCTGCTCAATTTTGTTGATTTCTTGTTTTACTTTACAAACTAGGGTTTATCAATTTCATAAGAATTGGAAAATAAATTGCAATTTGTTCTTGTTAGGGGTGTTAATATATCAGATTATATAATTTAGAATTGTTAAAAATGTTAATTTTGTTGTTGTACTTTGATTTGGGGTGTTATTGGTGTTTGAAAATTGAAATGGCATTATATTTGAATTGGGCATTATCAATGTTAATGCTGATTTTGGTGATTATATTTTATGGTCTATGGCAAATTGCCATTTGCTCACTCATCTAAGACAGTTTAAGGAATTGTTACATTAGTAATTAGTTGCAGAGGTCCTTGATGCAAAGAAAAGTGTTGTTGTGACTACTTTTCTAGGGCCATTATATCAAAATATTGGTTTTTATGTAGAATTGTAAGTTGGTTAATAGATTTACAGTGGTTAAATGCCTAAATTTATTGTTGTTAATTTATTATTGTTATATGTATTGTTGTTAATTTAATATAATTTGTTACAATGGCACTCACCAAAATCTCATTTGGCTTTGGCAATGTAGGTCGCCAAACACCACGGCTTGACTGCCGTCCGCCTGTGCCGGACCCCTGCCGCCTCTAGGTACTCTTTAATTTTTAAATTCTTTAATTTTAATAGTAAATTTAGTTTATATGGTAAATTGCTTAATTTTATATATAAATTTTACTAAATGCTTAAAGGTTACCGTTTAATAATTGATTTTCTACATGATGTAGGGTTACGTAGCATTTTGGTGTTTCTCTTTGGCTTAATTGTAAGGTTAGTAGCAATTTTGACCATATTTTGTCTTCAATTTATATTGTTTTTGTTCATGTAAATTCTATATTTTAATTTTTGTGTAAGTTTTTCATCATGAAATATAATGTAAAAAGAAAACTTTTGTTTAGAGCATGTTAAAAACTATATAATTTATTAGTTTATATTACTTTGAAGATTAAGTTACTTTAATTGTATAAGTTTAAGTTACTATATAATTATCACAATAGTTTTTGTAATGGTTCGTTTATTGAAGGTTGTAAAAGTTAAAAACTATATAATTGTCACAATAATTTATTTATTGCACATTCCTTTATTTAGTTTACACTATTTAAATTGTTTATATTGTTTTTGACATATTTGTTTTCGTGGAAATAGTTTGGATGATGTTATAAATTTAATTTAAGTGTTTAAATAAATATGTTTGCATCATCATGTGCCTAGATACCCGTTCAAGGTATACTCATTAGGAGTATATCTTGAATAGTCCCCGATTGGGACTGTTCTTCGACGTTTGACCTCACTAGGTGGTGAATGTATGCCTTTTGTTCTATTCTATGTAATTTCCGGTGATGTTGTTTCTCTATGTTGTTCTCTGGGTACATATGTAAGCTTTTACGAAGCTCACATTGTGTACTTGGAGAACTCATGAGAAATGCTGCCGGAATTTACGTAGAAGCGAATAGTTGGCATACATTCACTGGTGGGGTTAGACGTCGAAGAATGGGTTAGGTTGGAGTGATAAGGACCTTTGGACATCATTTTAGGCCCTATATGTATTTCACACAAATGTTTTAATTGTACGTATGATGGTTGTTAATGAGTATTGTGATTGAAATGGTTTAGAATTGTAGAATTGGTCACCATGAAACGGAAGGAGCGTTGGTGGATGTATGATAGATATGACAATGTGCGTAACTTGAGGCCCGAGTTCTTGAGGGGGGTTGATGAATTCATTGACTTTTGCAAAGTAAATCCCGAAAACCCAGGTAAGGATGAAGTTAGATGTCCGTGTCCGAAATGCAAGAACAGACGTATGCATGACGCAGACACGGTTAAAGTGCATTTGTATAGCAAGGGCTTTATACCTGATTACTACGGTTGGTATTCTCATGGTGAAGAGTTACCTCAACCCGCATAAGAGCTATCTAATCCATACCGTGAAATGGTTTTCGATGCTCTTGGGAATACCCCGGAACCGTCCACTGTTGAAGAGCCTAGTGGAATGGAGGAGGAGCCTAATCCTCAAGCAAAGGTGTTTCTTGACCTATTAAAGGCTTCTGAAGAACCGTTGTACGAGGGGAGTGATGCGCTCAAGTTATACGATGTTCTTGTGGTATTTTAGGTGCAAATTGCTAAGGGATTTGTTCGTAATTGTTAAGGTTTGCATATAAAATCATCCTTAGCGGAAGTTCGGAGTTTTGCGATATAAGTTGTGTTAATGTTATGCATTCCGAGCTTCCAAGGTAAAATGCATTTGAGCCGAGCATCACAAGCCACAAGCTCGCCAAGCCAAGCTCGAAGCATCGCAAGCGAGCACGACCGCCTGCGCCCATCGCCAAGCGGCCCGCACACCCGCAAGCTCAGCCAAGCTAAGCCGCCCAGCGCCCATCGCCAACCCAGCCCGGCTCGGCCCGGCGCTCGTCCAAGCGCCCAGCAGCATCGCTCGCCCATCGCTCACCGCCCGGCGCCCGGGCGCTCGCACAGCCCGGCACGCCCGGCGGCTCGCACCTCGCGAGCATGGTCGCACCTCGCGACTGTATCTCGCACCTCGCGAGGATTCTCGCACGGTGCGACCTGCGTGCGTGGTTTTGGCCCGGCTCTTCAGCTCGTTGCGAAGGCGGTAGCTCATCGCACGGTGCGACCTCGTATCGCACCTCGCGACCCCCTAGGTCGGTTTAAATGACGGCTAACTTTTGAGCCTTAGTATAAATACTAAACTTTGTTTTTAGACCTAGGGCGGCGGCCACAAGGGGATGGAGTTTCCAAAACTCCACTCCTCTCTTGTTGTCTTCTCTTTTTAGTTTTTATTTTCTAATTTAGTCTTTGTAGATTTCAATTATGGGATTGGCTTATGCTATGCCGATTGTAGCTTGAACCGTTCTTGAACGAGATTAATATGGAGCTTCAAGCATTATTGTGAGATCTTTCTTCTCTATTTATTTTCTTTGATTATGGTTTAATTTCTATGCTTGCTTTCAATGGTTTTTGCATGATTATGCTAGGAACGTTACTAGTTTGATTGTGTAATTAATCTAATGCTAGATTTAAGAATAGAATCGGATTGTTTTATTCTTTTATCATTTGGTAGCAAACTAGGGAGTAATTTAGATGCTGATCATCTTGGTTATTTCTTGGGGAAATTGAATCAACTGTTGAACGTTTATCGCTTGTATGACGTTAGCAGGTCTGTTGGTTCTCTGTGTTTATTGCTGCTATTGGATTGAACTTAGACGCAGATCGGACTAGGTTATCCTTTAGTTAGAGTTTTATAGTCACGCTGATCGTGCTATTCAACTAGGAAAAAGGAGAACACGAGATTGATTCTCGACAATAGATAATTATGGAAATAATTAGAGTGGATGTTCAATGATCGATAATGAATTGAAGTGTATGTTAATCGGATTCAAGATCTTCCTATAATTGATTTCTCATTTTGTTTATATGCTAGTTAGTTGTAGTTTAGTTATAATCTACTTGAAACCCCCCTTTGTTATTATTATTAGGTTTCTCGGCCCTTAGCTTAATCTAGGTTTCGAATCACGCTAAGTACTAAACTCGTCCCTGTTTCCCTGTGGATACGACCCCTACTTCCATTATACTTGTTTATTGTAAAAGAGAGTAGGAGAAATTTTATCTTTGGCCGGGCGGCGGTGCACGACGACGCATCCGCGGCCCGCCCAAATTTTGGCGCCGTTGCCGGGGAAACGGTGTTACTTGTTTTTTATTTAGAGTGATTTTTGGATGGTATTGCTTGTGCTCTTTGTTTTTGATTGGCCACTCATATAAAGAATTCCGTTTTTTGTTTGAGTTTCTAGTTTTCATCTTCCATTGAGCTCTATGTATTTCACTTTCGTATTTTGGACAAGAAGCATGGAACTTGTTGCTTAAACTATCTTGGGAATGATTGATTGAAGCTTTTGACGGCTTATTGTTTGGTTATTGTCTAGCTTTAATTATTGATATTAATGGTCATGACTTGGATTAGCTAGGAATACTACTAGTTGATGTTTGTTGTTGACTTAATGCTAGGTTTGGGATATAATCAGATGTTATATGCTCAACCATGTTGTAGTAAGCTAGGTACTAACAATGCATTGCAAGAGTCCTTCTCAATCAATTTTGCAGGTATTTGAAGTGGAGATTGACATGGAACCACCATTGTCACACATGGAGCACAACCCAATGATTAAGCTTAAGGTATTAAGTCGAGCTCATGACTTTAAACAACAGCGCTTCTCGGGAGGCAACCCGAGACCCCTTTATTTTCTTTCTTTCTCTTTATTTTTCATCAAATTTCCACCACCACAACAAATTTTCTTTCACCCACCACCCACCCACTAAAAAGATCCACAACCAATCTTCATCCACTTGGAACCATAATCCACAAAAGAAAATCCGTTGGGAGGACTTCAATAGCTAGGAGTTGGTACACTAGAGGATTGAGATTGTTAATGTATCTTTTCGATCTCTTAAGCTAGGTGCAAATCTCACAAATGCAAAACTTTTGAGCTTGTCATTTGTTTGAGTGATTCGAGGGAGAGGTTTGTGAGTTGAGTTATGAGATTTGAGTTGGTGTTGTTAAGAAATTTGAGTTTGACGGATTGCTTTTCATGAGTTTTGAGCATTCGATCTTCGATTTACCCGATTTTCGATTTTCTCCCCCCATTTTCAGTTTACTTTTCTTCTAATTGTCGACACATTGAGGACAATGTGTAGTTTAAGTAGGGGGGAGGGTATTCTCATTCTCATGTATCTATGTTGTGTATATTACTTTCTATTTGAAAAAAAAAAAAAAAAAAAATGAAAATGAAATAATAAAAAATAAAAAAAAAAAAAAAAAAAAAAAAATGTTGATCAAATGAAACCCGCTGAGTTGAAAACCCACAAGGGTGGGCGACTCAGGCAAAAATGGGGGCCCGGATAGGTTGAAAACCCGAAAGGGCAACCTATGCAAAAAAGTGGCTTATATTGAGCGGGTAAGATGGTGAGATAAAAAAAATGTGAGAAGCTAGGATGAAAACCCGAAAGGGCTCCTAGGCAAAATGAGAGATTAAGAGAGAATTATACACTTTGAAAACTCATTTGCCGGAGATGGTGTCATAAGGTTGAAAGCGTTTTCGGGTTGGGTTAGTGAATTCATCCTTTGTTTTGTGAAGATCTATTTAAAGTTGGCTTTCACATTCTTTTGGTTAATTGTTTGTTTTTGGGAGTAAGCATGGAGTATATTCCTTTTTGTCTTTGTTCCATGGCTTGCTTGTTTAGATTAGTTGTAGTAGTAGTAGTTTTAGATCATCTTTTGGAGGTTTGGGAGAGCTGATAGTTTAGTGTGTCGTGAGCTGACATTTTGATTCGTGTTGGTGTTGCTGGTGATTATTGTTGTCGCGTCTTTTTTATTTTTCAGGTGAGCTCGAATCTAAGTGTGGGGGGAATCATCGTCCCTTACGTTTAGGTTTTTGAGCGGATGTTGTTAAGATGTGATGATGATGATGTAGTTGATGGGGAGTGTAGGTTGGTGTCGTTAGCTTGGGTGATGATTTATTTGGTGATCCTCATTTTGAGTTTACTCGAGGTCGAGTAAAGTTCAAGTGTGGGGGTATTTGATGCGCTCAAGTTATACGATGTTCTTGTGGTATTTTAGGTGCAAATTGCTAAGGGATTTGTTCGTAATTGTTAAGGTTTGCATATAAAATCATCCTTAGCGGAAGTTCGGAGTTTTGCGATATAAGTTGTGTTAATGTTATGCATTCCGAGCTTCCAAGGTAAAATGCATTTGAGCCGAGCATCACAAGCCACAAGCTCGCCAAGCCAAGCTCGAAGCATCGCAAGCGAGCACGACTGCCCAGCGCCCATCGCCAAGCAGCCCGCACACCCGCAAGCTCAGCAAGCCAAGCTGCCCAGCGCCCATCGCCAACCCAGCCCGCCTCGGCCAGCGCTCGTCCAAGCGCCCAGCGAAGATCGCTCGCCCATCGCTCATTGCCCGGCGCCCGGCGCCGCACAGCCAAGACACGCCCGGCGGCTCGCACCTCGCGAGCATGGTCGCACCTCGCGACTCGTATCTCGCACCTCGCGAGGATTCTCGCACGGTGCGACCTGCGTGGTTTTGGCCCAGCTCTTCAGCTCGTTGCGAAGGCAGTAGCTCATCGCACGGTGCGACCTGTATCGCACCTCGCGACCCCTAGGTCGGTTTAAATGACGGCTAACTTTTGAGCCTTAGTATAAATACTAAACTTTGTTTTTAGACCTAGGGGGCAGCAGCCACAAGGGGATGGAGTTTCCAAAACTCCACTCCTCTCTTGTTGTCTTCTCTTTTTAGTTTTTATTTTCTAATTTAGTCTTTGTAGATTTCAATTATGGGATTGGCTTATGCTATGCCGATTGTAGCTTGAACCGTTCTTGAACGAGATTAATATGGAGCTTCAAGCATTATTGTGAGATCTTTCTTCTCTATTTATTTTCTTTGATTATGGTTTAATTTCTATGCTTGCTTTCAATGGTTTTTGCATGATTATGCTAGGAACGTTACTAGTTTGATTGTGTAATTAATCTAATGCTAGATTTAAGAATAGAATCGGATTGTTTTATTCTTTTATCATTTGGTAGCAAACTAGGGAGTAATTTAGATGCTGATCATCTTGGTTATTTCTTGGGGAAATTGAATCAACTGTTGAACGTTTATCGCTTGTATGACGTTAGCAGGTCTGTTGGTTCTCTGTGTTTATTGCTGCTATTGGATTGAACTTAGACGCAGATCGGACTAGGTTATCCTTTAGTTAGAGTTTTATAGTCACGCTGATCGTGCTATTCAACTAGGAAAAAGGAGAACACGAGATTGATTCTCGACAATAGATAATTATGGAAATAATTAGAGTGGATGTTCAATGATCGATAATGAATTGAAGTGTATGTTAATCGGATTCAAGATCTTCCTATAATTGATTTCTCATTTTGTTTATATGCTAGTTAGTTGTAGTTTAGTTATAATCTACTTGAAACCCCCCTTTGTTATTATTATTAGGTTTCTCGGCCCTTAGCTTAATCTAGGTTTCGAATCACGCTAAGTACTAAACTCGTCCCTGTTTCCCTGTGGATACGACCCCTACTTCCATTATACTTGTTTATTGTAAAAGAGAGTAGGAGAAATTTTATCTTTGGCCGGGCGGCGGTGCACGACGACGCATCCGCGGCCCGCCCAGGGAGCTCCATGTCTGTGTTGGAAATGGCATCTAGAATAGTATCTTTGAGGTGTGAGTACAATTTGCCACATAGGTGTGTTGATGCTTTTGCTTCATTAATGAAAGAAGCAATACCTAACAACAATAACAACATGAGTAACACATTTTACGATACGAAGAAGATCTTGGAGGGATTAGAGCTTCCCCACGAGAAGATTCATGCTTGCCCCAAAGGTTGTATGTTATTTTGGAGAACTGATGCACACTTGGACAGATGTAGAGTGTGCGATAGCGACAGATACAAGAGGACTTCTAAGGGGTCTTTAGTTCCAATGAAAGTTCTGATTTATTTCCCAATCACACCGAGATTGCAGAGGTTTTATGCAACAAAGAACGTTGCTGAAGAAATGACATGGCATGCCAAAAATCCAAGAGTCGAGGACAAAATGGCTCACCCTAGCGA
Organism: Beta lomatogona; assembly: GCA_947646795.1. Taxonomy (NCBI): domain Eukaryota; kingdom Viridiplantae; phylum Streptophyta; class Magnoliopsida; order Caryophyllales; family Amaranthaceae; genus Beta; species Beta lomatogona. The sequence goes on along the minus strand of CANSNZ010000015.1, from coordinate 3,966,932 downwards.
CAGTGAAGCTTGGAAGCATTTGGATAGATCCTTTGGCGAATTTGCATCTGAGCCTAGGAATGTTCGGCTCGGTTTGTGTACCGATGGGTTTGGTCCACATGGAAAGTTTGGGGGTCAATATTCATGTTGGCCGGTCATCTTAACCCGTACAACTTGCCGCCATCGATGTGCATGAAAAAACCCTTCATGTTCCTTTCGTTGCTCGTTCCTGGTCCTAAAAATCCGAAGGGAAACTTGGATGTGTACATGCAACCCTTAATCGAGGAATTGAAGCAACTATGGGATGTTGGAGCAACTACTTATGACAATTCTAGGAAACAAAATTTCAATATGCGTGCCGCCATTCTTTGGACAATAAATGATTTTCCTGCTTACGGTATGCTATCTGGCTGGTCTACCGCTGGGAAAAAGGCTTGTCCTTATTGTATGGATAAATCCAAAGCTTTTTGGCTCGAGCATGGGGGTAAAGTTTCTTGGTTTGATTGTCACCGTCAATTCCTTCCTCAAGATCACCCTTTTCGTAAAAACAAAGTAGCTTTTTGCAGAAATAAGGTTGAAAAAGGGTCTCCACCACACATCATGTCTGGGGAAGAGTTGTGGTTATGTGTTAAAGACTTGCCAAAGGCTACAGATGGACCAGATGCACTTAACGCTTTGAAAAAGTTGAAAAATGAGCGGTTCAAACAAAGCTGTCTTTGGGAGCTCCCACACTGGAAAATTCTGCATCTTCGTCACAACCTTGACGTCAAGCACATTGAGAAAAACTTCTTCGACCAACTCATTCACACAGTTATGGATGTGAAAAAACAGACAGCAGACACCGTTGCATCTAGAAAAGACATTGCTAAATTGTGCAAAAGGCCTCAACTTCATGTCACCAAGGATGCGAACGGAAAAGAAACTCCACCAAAAGCACCTTTCGCACTAGACAAGTCCCAAAGGAAAGTATTATGCAACTGGGTCAGAGATTTGAAATTTCCCGATGGCTATGCTTCCGACTTAACAAGATGTGTGGACATGCAGTCCGGTAAGCTGCACAGTATGAAAAGCCATGACTGTCATGTCTTCATGGAAAGCTTATTGCCAATTGCATTAAAGGAGTTGTTTCCGGTTCATGTGTGGAAACTTGTTACTGAGATTAGCCTCTTTTTCCGTGATTTGTGTTGCTCCACCATCACAGTAAGTGACATGGAAAGATTGGAAAAGGACATAGCCGAGATCCTTTGTAAACTCGAAAAGATTTTCCCACCATCATTCTTCAATTCCATGGAGCACTTACCAGTTCACCTTCCACGCGAAGCTAGGCTATGTGGTCCCGTGCAATACCGTTGGATGTATCCCTTTGAAAGGTACCTTATCCTTCATTTTCATATATCCTTTTTTATTGTTCTTCGCAATTGTGTAACTCTTTTTATAACCACCTTATTAGGTTCCTCAATCATTTGAAACGCAAAATTGGTAACAAGGCTCGTGTGGAGGGTTCTATTTGTAATGCGTACTTGTGTGAAGAGATTGCAAACTTCTGTTCAAACTACTTTCAGCAAGGAGTGGATACTAAGACACGAGATTTAGGCCGTAATGTAAATGATGAAGTTGATAGGATGCTCGATGAAACTGTCCCAGAGCTATTTAGGGTTAATTGTGGTCGGCCGTCTAATGCAGGTGGAACACGATTTTTAACTGAAGTGGAACTACAACGTGCACACCTATATGTGTTAGCAAACACAGGCATCTTACAAGAATTTGAGAAGTAAAACACTTATTATCAATCATACTATTTATAAATTTAACTTTCATTTTTAATTTAGACATTAACAATTGTTATGTTTGTAAGGGATTTCGCGAACCACATTCTTCAAATTCGACCTACTCTACGTACAGAAGATGTGTGGGTGCAACATGAAGCAGAATACCTCGATTGGTTAAGATCGAAAGTGAGTTTGTGTGACTATTAAATCTCGCCTGATACAAAGCTGTATTCAACATATGAATGAATTTCAATAGGTTATTCAAGACAAACCCAATGATGATGTACTGTTTGCTTTGGCAATGGGTCCTTCGACATTAGTTCGCACTTGGAATAGATACTATGTTAATGGATACAATTTCCAAACAAAAGGATCAAGCAAACACAAATCCAACATGAATTATGGAGTATGTGTGTCTAATGATGGAGGGAGTGATTTCTTTGGGATTCTAGATGATGTTATAGAATTGAAGTTTACTGGTGCCCTTAGGCAATATAGCACTGTTGTGTTCAAGTGCAATTGGATGGAGAATGCGAGGGGAATGAACATCGATCAATACAAGCTAGTTGAAGTCAACCACACCAAGAAATACCCCAAGCTTGATCCCTTTGTGCTATCATACCAGGTTAGCCAAGTATATTTCGCACCGTACCCAAGCTTGAAAAGAGATCGTGTTTAATGGTGGGCTGTGTTTAGGACAAAGGCAAGGTCTGTGATTGATGCTCCGGTTAACTTCGACTTCCTTCAGGAGACAAGTGCTGGGACTCCAACTCTTTGTGATCCAAATGATATTCCCGATTATGAAGGGGGTAATGATGTCGAGTGTGTTGAAGGAGATGATGAAGAAATATTGTTCGAAGCCCCCTCAGGTGATGATGAAGAAGAGTCTAGTTTTGAGTCTGGAGAAAGCGAGGATGATGACAATGACGATGATGGTTTTTGGGATGACGATAGTGATGATGAACTAAGCGAGGATGGGAATTCACTTTGATTTGTTTTAGTATATCATAGCTTGTATTAAAGACAACATTTCAATAAAAATATATGACTTTTGTAATGAAATGTTGAAAATTACTTGTTGTGACATTTCCATTTACTCATTCTGGTATTGTTTGTCCGCGTTCTCCGTCTCAACAAAGAGTATTTGTATTTTGATCCTTTTTGTAATGAAGTGCATCTGTTGTGTGATTGTATTTTATCCTTTTTGTTCCTCTGAAACATGACAGCGTTGTTGTATCAATGTCCCACATCATTGCATGTGAAGGTGGTCTTTGCTACTCAATTTTTTTTATCTTTTATGTGTATATTTTTTTATTCTTCTTCTCATTACACTTCTATAAACTTCTAATATTAGGGGGAGCAAGGGTACAGTGCAGGAGTGCAGGAGTAAGTGTACTTTAGTTTTGAAGTTACACCTTTCATACTTTAATGTATTTATAATTTATTTCAATTTTTTTGTTTAATCTAGTGCGTTTCTAATTTCTTTCATTTTAGGTAATCATGTCTAATCCTAAGGGCCGCGGAGGTCGAGCTGGCTTAGGTGGAAGCCAAGGTCGTGGGAATTTGATTCCCAGGGAGCGGGAGCTTTTTCAGTCACCAGAAGTAGAAGGAAGCCAGATCCGTATGTCAGAGACACAAGGAGATGATTCACAGGCACGTGACTTTGGTAACCACGTACCGGAGACTCCAAACACTCATACGGAGGAAGGTGAAGGTTCGAACCGTGTTCCAAGAAAGGTTTTAAGCCCTACTGGATTGTGGTAAGTTCGTAAGCTACTATATGCTTCATGATATTTGTATGAAATGATATTCACAATTCACGTGTTTGTTTGGTTATCAATTCAGGTTTGATGATAACAAGGTTAGTGGGTCCATCACTGACATTTTCCAGGGCCATTTTCGACAACCTTGGTTCAATTACAGTGAGGTAGACAATGCAACAAAGACGCATTGGTGGAACATTTTCACAGTATGTATGAATCGAATTATGAAAAATGAAATTGATTATATTACTTTATTAATAACTTTGTTTAATGTTTGATTAAAGGGTATTTACGAATGGGCTCCTGAGTTACATGGCCTAGTGAGGAAGGATTACAAGAAAAAAGCTTCATCTCGTCTGAGAGACTTGCGATACTGGGTGCTTAAGAAAGCCAAAGAAAGGCCAAAATGGTTGGGGGAGACGATCTACGAAGACATGAAGAAGAGAAGTGAAGAGCCCACATTTCGGGAAAAATCTGACCAGGCGAAGAAGAACCGAAGAGGTGGCTCCCTATCTAATCCAATTGAGCCGTCACACTTTCAGGGTTCTATTTGGTAAAAATGTTTCATATCTACTACTTAGTGTAATTTACATGACATTTTCGGTATGAGTAAAAAAAAAATGACCTTTGTTCAACAATGTGTACAGGCAAAGATTAGAGGAGGAGTACTCCCTACCGCTCCCGAGTTGTTCTTGAAGACTCATTTTAAGACTGTTCCTGGAAAAGGAGAAATTCCAGCAAACAAGAAAGCAAAGCAAATCTCGGTACATACTTCTAAACATATATTTATAAGTAGTTTTGATTGAAAATACACCTTAAAAATATATTTTAGGCCATTTTACTTGAAAATGAATGAATACGAGTACTTTGATGTTAGTTTAAGTTATAAACACCTCAAACATTATATATATAGTTAGTTTAATGTAATTGTAAGTTGTTTTGATTGAAAATACACAATATAGGAAAGTTAGAACCAAATCTAGGCAAATATAGGCCATTTTACTTGAAAATGAATGAATACGAGTACTTTGATGTTAGTTTAAGTTATAAACAACTCAAACATCATATATATAGTTATTTTAATGTATTTATACGTTGTTTTGATTGAAAATACACAATATAGGAAAGTTAGAACCAAATATAGGCAAATATAGGCCATTTTAGGCCATTTTACTTGAAAATGAATGAATATGAGTACTTTGATGTTAGTTTAAGTTATAAACAACTCAAACATCATATATATAGTTAGTTTAATGTAATTGTAAGTTGTTTTTATTGAAAATACACAATATAGGAAAGTTAGAACCAAATATAGGCAAATATAGGCCATTTTAGGCCATTTTACTTGAAAATGAATGAATACGAGTAGTTTGATGTTAGTTTAAGTTATAAACACCTCAAACATCATATATATAGTTAGTTTAATGTATTTATAAGTTGTTTTGATTGAAAAAACACAATATAGGAAAGTTAGAACCAAATATAGGCCTTTTGAGGCCATTTTAGGCCATTTATTTGAAAATGAGTGAATATGAGTAGTTTGATGTTAGTTTAAGTTATAAACACCTCAAACATCATATATATAGTTAGCTTAATGTATTTGTAAGTTGTTTTGATTGAAAATACACAATATAGGAAAGTTAGAACCAAATCTAGGCAAATGTAGGCCATTTTAGGCCATTTTACTTGAAAATGAATGAATACGAGTACTTTGATGTTAGTTTAAGTTATAAATAACTCAAACATCATATATATAGTTAGTTAAATGTATTTATAAGTTGTTTTGATTGAAAATACACAATATAGGAAAGTTAGAACCAAATATAGGCAAATATAGGCTATTTTACTTGAAAATGAATGAATACGAGTAGTTTGATGTTAGTTTAAGTTATAAACACCTCAAAAATCATATATATAGTTAGTTTAATGTAATTGTAAGTTGTTTTTATTGAAAATACACAATATAGACAAGTTAGAACCAAATCTACGCCATTTTGCCCACTTTATATTACTTGAATATGAGTATATTTAACCAAATGCAGGAGACATACAATAAGAAGCTGGATCATTGTACCACTCAGGGGTTACAGCCGAACCCTGATCTGTTGTATTGGGAGACAGTTGGGGGGAGGAACAGAGGAAAAGTTCAGGGGTTGGGTCAGGGAGATCATTTGTACTACAACTCTTCATCAGGGCGAGGAGATGGCGGCTCTTCACAACCATATGAGCCGTCCATTTTTTTCTCAGATTGAGGCGCAGGTGGAGGCAAAGGTCGCTGCGCGGATGGAAGAGGTGGAGGCAATGGTCGCAGCACGGGTGGAAGCGTCAAGTCGGGCCATCGTAGAGGAAATGATGAGGAACATGTCTAGTATCGGTCGCATGTCCTCAGGTTGCAACCCAGGCCCCCCTCCACAACGCAGACCAGACGATGACCTAGGGTTTGGTGGTGGCGGTAGTGCTACAGAGACACCCTTGACAGTGTAGTTTAAAGGTTTTGGCAACTAGGTAACTAACTTATAATTGGATATAGTTAGTCTAACTATATGCATTTAGTGTCAATATTTATCGGCATCTCGCTTTGTTTCTAGATGTGTCGGGTTATTTTTTTTGGAACCCGACTTCTACTTTATTTCTCGACACCGGGATCTATTTTGCGTACATATATTTAATCTAGGTAGTTTGTCTAACTATAGACATTTAGTGTCTATATTTATCGGCATCTAGCTTATTAGTTTCTAGCTTTGTCGATATATATTTTTTGTAAACACCGACTTCTACTTTATTTCCCGACATCGGGATCTATTTTGTGTACATAATTGCAATCTCTTTCATGTAATTATACAAGTATCTATGCAAATTGTAATATATATCAAAATTGTATATTTTTGTAATTGAAAAAATTGAATGCGATGGAGGAACAGCTTTAGTGTGGTCCACAAGCATGCAGCTGTGCAGGTACAGGTTTAATTATTATTAAGAACAATAATATTCTAAATAATATTATTTTAAAACAACTACGACGGCTAAACATTAAATCAACGACGGCTAGGTAGTCGCTGTAAGGTACTCTATGCATCCATGGACTTCCACATCAACGACTGCTTTTATACAATAGCGACGGTTTTTCACATGCGTTGAATCAGCGAAATCAACGACGATTTGTAACAGTCGGTGATACACCGACGGTTAACAACGGTCGGTGAATCAGCAACGGTTTTTAACCGTCGCTGATTCACCGACCGTTTAAAACAGTCGTTGGCGTGGAGTCAACGTCGGTTTTGGTAAACGGTCGCTGATGAGCAGGAAACCGTCGTTGAAATTTTTACCGACGGCTTGACGGTCGTTGATTCCAATATCAGCGACCACCCTTCCAACGACTGTATTTCAACGACTGCTAGCCGTCGTTGATATTTTAGCGACGGTTTTATTTTTATCACCGACGGCTTTTAGCCGTCGTTAATTACCACATTTCTTGTAGTGGCTTTGATGAGTAATGGGAATGGACTGTGATGGGGAGAACATCCTCCACTTAGTAGGCTTGGTAATGCCCAAAAGACCTGTTAGTAATTACCTAAAAATATTAGATCTGGGTTAATTTGGCCTTCTTAGTACAAGGAGGGACAATAGAGGCTAAAAACTCAAGTCGATGAGGTTTGATGTGGTATTGGGCCTAATAGACCCAGTGGCATGATCGTCCAATCCCCATATGATTGCTTTGATGAGTAATGGAAATGAATTGTGATTGGGAGAACATCCTCTACTTAGTAGGTTTGGTAATAATCAATCCCATATTTGGTAATTTTTTTAAAAGCATATGATCTGTGTAGGATTATTCTACGCTATTTAAAGTTTCTTAACTTATATGTTTTAGAGGTTAAATTCATTTAAGTTTCGAATAGTATATTAATCTCTTTTTGGTCGAGTAGACATATTGAATCTTTTAAATACTCTCAATATAGTTGGTATATAAACATTTTTGATAATAAAAAAACACAGTCCAAACACTAGTTCTATATAATTATTAAAAAAAACATGCGGTGGAATTCTAGCGTGTGAATAGTGAAAATTTAAAGTGTTGCAATTATACTGGATCAAATGTAGTTTCGAAACGTCTTTCATTCTAGATTAAATAGCTCCTATGCGTTCCTTCTATACTCTCTCCTTTAATAAAAAAAACGTTATAAACTCCTAATACATACACATGTAATATTTGATAAGATAACAAGTGATAACTGCAACAATTTATCATCTACTATCACTACGTATCACGATAGTTGTTGAAACTAATTTAAAACGGAGGAAGTGTAATTTAGCTTGTATATTACATGGGTTTGAGTTGTAATTTGACTTATAAAACTAACATACAAAAAAACCACAATTTGGGGAATAATTGTTCAATTTTAACTAAAGCTTGATAGGAATTTCCGCCTTCTATTACAAAGTATATATACATGGATGATTCCTCTTCTTCACTCCGCTAGGTATGGTTTTTCATTGTTCATAATTCCTGTGCAGGCATGCATTTCCATTTTCAAATTTCGACCTTCAGTGTTTCCAATTTTATTCCCCTCCAATTGCATCCCCTTACCAACTAATCACAATCTTGTGCTCCATTATTTGTGAATTATTTATGTGTCATTTTTTTTATATGTTCTTATTATTACTAAAATTGTCTAAAATCGTTGAGAAGATGGGCTGATGATGGTAATAGAGTGCTGGTGGGTTGAAAACAAAACAATGTCGTGAACCTCCTTTAATGAACAATAACCTGCGATTACAAACAAACTAGCCTCCACATATTTCTGAGAAAACTCATTCTGATTCTTAAGTCAGTTGGTGATCTCAAGCTAATATGTGTTGATGGAGGTTCTTTTGTGAGTGTTTAAGCTTGTACATGAACGTGCCGTGCATAGACATGACATGGAGGTGCTCATAGCAAGGAGGAATGGCCATGCATGGGCTTAGGTCATTGTCTTTAGCCTTACTTTATTTTCTTATTGAGTTAGGCCTTGGGTGAGCCCACTAGTATGTGGATCCTCTTAGGTAAGTTGGACATAGCCTAATCCCTTATTAGGCATTGGTCCATATTAATAGCCCAATCACTACTTTTTAACTATATTTCAAAAATTCATTACCATAGCCTAATAAGAAAAAATGATATGCAAATTTTAAACTAGTGGAAAAAACCTTATCTGTCACTTAGTAACAGATTCGGTTTTTACAAAACCGCATCCAAAAATCATAAAAAAATGGGAGGGAAAGCTGGGCGGAAAATCTGATCTGGTCTTTTAGTGAACCGGATCAGATTTTTCGTTATTTTTTCTAAAGGAAAAACCCGCGTTTCAATTCTCCTTCACCCAATTTCATTTCTTCCCTTCCCTGTCTCTCTCTCTCACTCTTTTCTTTCCTCTCACGAACGAAGCAACCTGCTATATTGCACTGTTCGTTCGTTCGTCGATCTTCACCTCGTCGTTCATCAGCGAAGACAAACAAAGCCAGAACTTCACCTCGTAGATCTCTCTCAGCCCCTCGACGTTCATCTCGCCAGCAGTTCTCCTCTCTTCCCTCGTCGTTCATCTTTGTCGCTGCAGATCTCGAGGTTTTCGCTTAATTTTTCTATTTTTTCGTTTGATTTCTTTTTTATTTTCACTTATATCTTCGTTTTTAGTATTTTCGTTCAATTTAATTTTTGGTTGATTTTCTTTAAAATATGGGTTTGTAATTTATTTCGATTTTAGGGTTTATGTTACGATAGAGGAGGAAGTCGTTGAAATAATGTTTTGTGCGATTTTTTAGGGTTTCGGGTTTCGTTTTGTGGAGATCTGAGTGGATTAATGTTGACTTTTAAGTTTATTTGATTTTAAGATGTTATTGACTTTTATGGTCTGATTTTGGAATTGTATGATGGATATGTTAAAAGTAGAGGAGAATAACAGAGATTCGAGTTAATAATGGTGGAACAATTTGCTAAATACTGTAAGCTTGAATATTGAATAGAGTATTGCTTATTGCTGAGTTCAGATTTGGGATTTACTGTTTCTTTGGATTGATTTTGGTGCAATTTCTTTGTTTTTGGAAAAAGCTCTGCTGTTTTAATAGGACTATCAAGATATTGAGTGTACGGAGTGCACAATTGGAGTATGGTAGTTGAAAGTGGAGAAGTAGGATAAAGATTTCTATTCATGCGTTTTGTTGTCAGCATGATTTTCCGAGTTTTGTCAATAGCATAGGTGGATAACATGTAGAAGTTATCTAGTTTCTGAAGTTCCAGCTTTGTCATGCTTATGTCAAAATCATCCTATGGTGTAATTTTCTGGGATTTGGAGGGAGATGATCAGATGACCTGTGACCTGATATTGGAGACAGGTTCATGTTCGGATTAAGAGATTGTACGTTTTTCCGATTGACACACTTAAATAGTTGAAGTTTGAGGTCCAATTATGAAGATTTTTTGCTAACTTGATCGGAGGAGTGTGGGAACTTAGACATCTAGCTAATTCTTTTCCATTATGTGAAGTTAACTTTTTGGCCAGATTTGATTATTAGGGTCTTTAATTTCTTTTATTCATATTGTTATTTTGGTTTAGACATGGTGTTGAATGTTATATACTAGGTATGATCGGTCTTCTTTTTTGTGATAATTTGTCTTTCAGGATACATCCCTTGTAGATTTGCCGCCAACACATCCCATTATATTGGTCTTGCTTTCAACTTCTCAGTGTTCTACTATGAGATACTCAATGCTGCTGACAAAGCTTGTAGCATGGCCAAACAGGTAATTACATCTCTTCCATTGTTCATTAGTTAAATGTTCATTGTTTTTTTAAACATCTATGATGTTGCTAGGAGAATTTTCATCATTTGTGGAGTCTTTGTCTAATTTTTGTAAGTATTGAGGAGTTATAAATGATCATATCTTTTGTCTTCACACTGATAAACTTGTTCCCATGAGTGTTGCATAAGGTGGTGTTGTGATATTTTGCTTTCCATTGTATAGGCTGGCACTTGTGTATTTGCATGGATTGTTTATGAGATAAATAGTTTTTGGATTCTATGGAGGAACGTGCCAAAGTTTCTAGTCATTTTGTTTGTCTATGAATTGTGGGATGTATTTGCATAGTTGATAGTGAATGTTGATGTTCTCTATGACTGAAACTTCTCTGCATCATGAATTCATGATCACCAAATGCATGGAGCCAATTGCATTAAAGAATTCGATGAACATAGATATTAACCTTAGCTTGTTTGTACTGCTTTTTCTATTTAAATTTGCTCCTGGAAATTTCCCTACCACGGCTGATATGCTAATTTAAAACTTAGAATTTTAAATATGACCGTTCATGTGGTTGGGTGTGTACAAAAATTTGCTCAATTATTTGCAGGCATTTGAGGAAGCCATAGCGGAGTCGGATACATTGGGTGAAGAATATTACAAGGACAACACTCTAATCATGCAACTTCTTAGGGACAACCTCACTCTCTGGACATCAGACCAGGTTTGTACAGCTATGCTAAAGTCCTCAGTCACATGCAATCTAGAAAATTCATAGCTTAATTGGTATTATTTATAGTTATTAATATATCAATTAGCAATTGTTTTTGTGTGCTAATAATTTGTGACCATCATATATAAGTAAGCATTTTTAACTAATCTCATAGTATATATGTGCAGGATCAGTTGGACGAATCATATGTGGTTATTAGAGTGAAGATATATGGCGTTCTTTCAGCAAGAAAAAAAACAAGAGGAAGATTGAGGGCAGAAATGCTGCTGTTTTCATCGAGGATGTGCGACATGTTAAGGAAGTACAGGTTGTGCAAGCATTTCGGTAGGCACTAGCATTGGATGAACTGCTGCCGGCAAGACATGATAATTATTACACCTTGCTAAGGTTATTTGTTCTCTTATTTGACTCTGAGATCTACAGGCTATACCATGTTGTCCATCTATTTCTGTTTTCTTTGCTCATTTATAGAAGTTCTGTTTAATTATTGTCTAACGGTTGTGCAGTTGAGTTGCCATGCTCTTATGTCTAGCTATGTTGTAACATATCATTTGTCTTCAACTAAGCGCTGATTGCCTAGAGCCTTTAGGTATTTGTTTGACGTCAAGTAGTTCATCTTTAAAATCTGTGCTTGCAGGTATTTGAAGGCAAGAAAGTTTGACATTGAGAAGGCAAAACAAATGTGGGCTGATATGTTACAGTGGAGAAAAGAATTTGGTGCTCAATAATAATTCTCAATAGCTTAAGGGTGGTTCTCTCGCGTTCTTTTTTTTTTTCTCTCAGCTTAGGAAACCCTTTCCTACGTTTGGCGCCATGGCAGGAAAAACAAAAACTCGAAAGTCACCAATCAAAGTGAGTTCCTCTGTTACAGTGAATAGACCGAAGGGTCCAGTTTCCGACTCTCAGGTGAAGAAGACGAAGTCCATGGATGAAGTTCTTGGTGTAGCAGCAATGGATGTGGAATCGAGCGATTATGAGGAAGATGGTGAAATTCTTTCCCCCAAAGCTTCAATTGCAGCGTTGCAAGCTCAATCGGAGGATCATAGAACCTTTTCTTCGTGGTTATCAGTGATAAAGACTGGTCAATCTCCAATTGCAACAAATCGGGTAACTCCAATTCCAATTTTACAACCTGATGAAAATGCTGGAAATGTGAATAAAGATGTTGTGCAAATTGGTATGGATGATATTCAGGCTGAAGTGGATTATTGGAATTCTGCTATTGTTTGTTCTATAGTAGGAGCAAACCCCCCTTTAGCAGTAATTAAAGGATTCTTTAGGCGTATTTGGAAGAACTTAGGGGTTGATAAAATTGCTAGTATTGATCATGGTGTCTTTATCGTTAGATTCAATTCTATGGAGAATAGGGACAAAGTCTTGACTGAAAATAGACCCACTTTTGATAAGAAACCTGTCATTTGTAAACCTTGGCACAAAGATATTGTAAACTTGAAGGATGAAATTCAGGTGGTTCCCATTTGGATTCAATTAAAGAATCTGGAATTGAAATTTTGGGGTAGTAGATGCTTGAGTAAAATTGTGGGTTCAATTGGCAAATTTATTCAACCTGATCAAGCAACTCTTAACAGAGACAAGCTACAATTTGCAAGAGTGCAAATAGAAGTGGCTATCTCTCAAAAACTCCCTGAGGAGGTGAAATTTCAGGATGAAAATGGGAATTTGAGGATTGTTAGAATTGGATATGAATGGAAACCGACTGTTTGTGAGTATTGCAAACTTTTAGGTCATGTTTTAAGTGAATGTAAGAAGTTGAAGGGTAAGAAGAAATGGGCTGAAAAGGTTCCAGACAAGCAGCCTGCTCAGGGTGTTAGTCAGAATGAACCAACTGCAGGGGTTATTGTACCAGACAAGCAACCTACTCAGGGTGTGGTTTGTCCGGATGGGTTTACAAATGCAGTGCATACTGCACATATTAGGAAGGATGTGCCAGCACCAGTAGAGGTGGGGAATTCTTTCAGGTCTTGGGTTTGCAAAATGCGCAGGAAGACTCAGGAGATGCTGTTCTAGCTGAGGGTGTCAGGATTGTAACTGGGCAAAGGGTGGAGTTAGGAGTAGGAGGTGGCAGACCTCCTGACATAGATGGATAAAATGATGTTTTGGAATGTCAGGGGGATAAACAGGACTGATAAACAGAAAGATGTGGATTTCAGTCTGAAAAACAACAGATGTAGTCTTGTTTGTCTCCTTGAAACAAAAGTCAAGGCCAAAAACTTAGGGGTCTTGTACTTGAGATTGTTTAGTGGGTGGGCTTTCACCTCAAATAGTATGCAACATCCTGGGGGTCGAATTATTCTTGCTTGGAACCCTTTGGAGTTTCAAGTTAGTCCTCTTTTGTGTTCCAGTCAGTTGATTCATTGTAAGATTGTTCCCAAAAATGGGAAAGAATTTGATTGTTCTTTCATTTATGCTCATAATTCTCATAATGAAAGGAAGGTGTTATGGGAGGATTTGTGTAGGCTAGCTACTTCTATTAAAGGGCCCTGGATTCAAATGGGGGACTTTAATTGTGTCTTGATCACAGAGGAGAGAATAGGCAGTGCTGTGAGATTGAAAGATATTCAGGATTCCAGCAATGTGTTAATATGTGTGATGTGGAGGATGCAAAATTTTGTGGAAATTTTTATACATGGAATAATAAGCAGTCTGGTAGTTGTAGGGTATTTTCTAAACTTGATAGGGTGCTTGTGAATGATCTATGGAATACTAGTTACCCTACTACAGAAGTTTGTTTCAAGAATGAGGGCTATTTTGATCATTGCCCAGCTATTGTTTCCATATACCCTGAGTTAGCAGTGGGAAAGAAGCCTTTCAAATTCTTCAAAATGTGGCAGCTAGCTCCTCAGTATATAGAGATTGTAACACAAGCTTGGAGGGTGCAACAAACTGGCACTAAGATGTATCAACTAGTGCAAAAGCTGAAAAGAGTCAAAGTTGAATTGAAAAAGTTAAATAAAGAATGTTTTGGTGATGTTGCAGCTCAGGAGGCAAAAGTAAGTCAGAAATTTCAGACTCTTCAAACTGAACTACATTTGAATCCTTCAAATGTTGATATGGCTGATAAAGAAAGAGAAGCTCAACTGGAATTCATTGCAGCACATAAAGCATACATGAATTTTCTCTCTCAGAAGGCAAAGAGTGACTAGTTAAAGGAGGGTGATGAGAACACAACCATGTTTCACAGGTCAATCAGAAAGAGACAGATCCAAAACACAATCTTCTCAATTAAAGATATGCATGGTAATTGGACTTCAGAACCTTCTCAGATGCCCGAGGCTTTCCTGGAGTATTACAGATGGTTGTTGGGCTCTAAAATCAACTCTAGAACCTCTGTTAAACAAGCTATTATTAACCAGGGTCCCTTGATTACTGAAAACATGAACACTTTGCTTACAGCTGCTTATACAAGAGATGAAATCAAGGCTGCCATGTGGGATACAGATGGTGGGAGGGCTCCAGGCCCTGATGGGTTTGGTAGTTTCTTCTACAAAGGTGCTTCGGAGGTCATCAGTGAAGACATTTACACTGCCATACTAGATTTTCTTAACACAGGTAAGCTTTTGAGAGAGATTAATACTACTAGCATTACACTTATTCCCAACGGCAAGTGCCCAGAAAGTGTAAAGGAATTTAGGCCTATCTCTTGCTGCAATGTTGTTTATAAATGCATCTCTAAGGTGTTGTGTGCTAGACTTAGAGATGTTTTACCTGAACTAATAGCTCAGAACCAGGGAGCTTTTGTCCATAGTAGATTTATAGCTCACAACATAATGGTGTGCCAGGATTTAGCTAAGGGATATGAAAGGAAAAATTCTTTGGCTGGTTGTATCATTAAGCTTGATTTACAAAAAGCTTATGATACAGTAGAATGGGACTTTGTGGAGGAGATGCTTTTAAGTCTTAAATTTCCCAGGCACTTTACTAGTCTCATCATGACATGTGTTAGATCTCCCAGATTCTCTCTGGCTATTAATGGTACCTTGTATGGTTTTTTTGAAGGCAAAAGAGGATTGAGACAAGGAGATCCTCTGTCTCCTCTTTTATTTGTTCTTTGTGTTGAGTACCTTTCAAGGATCTTGAAGCTGGTAGGGGAGACAGAAGGTTTCAAGTTTCATCCTAAGTGCAGAGATACTAAGTTGAACCACCTTTGCTTTGCTGATGATATAATTTTATGCTGCGAAGGTGAATACAAGTCTATACATATGATGATGAAAGGTTTCAAACTCTTCTCAGACACTACAGGGTTGCAGGCTAGCCCCTCTAAAACCTCTGTATATTGCTCTGGTATGACAAGTACAGAGATGAAAAGAATCCTTGATATGACAGGTTTTGTTAGAAGTTCTTTCCCTTTCAGATACCTAGGCATACCCATTTGTTCAAAGAAAATTTCAGCTGCTGATTGTGATAAAATTGTTGAAAAAATGTGTGCCAGAATCAAATTGTGGAGTTCCAGGAACTTGTCTTTTGCTGGGAGACTAACATTGATTAATTCTGTTTTGATGACCCTGCAAACTTACTGGGCTCAGATAATGATACATCCTAAAGGTGTCTTCAACAAAATTAATAGCATATGTAGAAGCTTCTTATGGAGTGGCACTGCTGACTCAGGAAGCCCAGGAAAAGTTGCTTGGAAGGAGGTTTACAAATCAAAGAAAGCAGGTGGGCTAGGCATTATTAATCTTCAAATGTGGAACATGGCTGCAATGGGAAAGCATGTGTGGATGATAGCAACTCAAAAAGAGAATCTATGGGTTAAATGGATTCACTCTATTTATCTCAAGGAGTAGAATTGGTGGGATTACTCACCTAAGAGTGGGGATAGTTGGTATTGGAGAGCAATCTCTAAGGTGAAAGAAATCATGAAAGGTTTTTTAACAGAAGAACAGTTGCAGAATTTACCTCACTACTCAATCAAACAGAGCTATACAAGCCTTGTTCCGATCACTAGAGAAGTCTACTGGACTAAAGCTATATGGTCCAGATTAGGACAGCCAAAGCACAAGTTCATCTTGTGGTTGGTTGTAAAGGAGAGATTGAACACAAAGGAAAGGCTGCAAAGAATGGGCATTACCCAGGATAATTTGTGTTTGCTATGTGGTACTGAGATGGAAAGCCATCAACACTTATTCTTCAAATGTTATTTCAGTAAGAGATGTATTGAAAATATATCGACGTGGCTGGGCATGGATAAAAATGCACAGGATATGTATGAGATGATGAAATGGATACACAGGAAGAAACAAAACAAATTCAGAAGAGAAGTGCACTTCACTGCCATGATGTGTACTGTATATCATATATGGCTAGAAAGAAACAATTCTTTGTGGAATAACCAAGTGAGATGTATAGATACAGTTACAGGGGACATAAAACAAAATGTATATAATAGAATTCATAGTATAATACCTAGAAGTATTAGTCAATGTGATCATAGATGGTTTGTAAATCTCATTAAGAGATAGAAGGTTTAGGCTGTTGTTAGCCTGGTGTTTTTTGTGTTCTTGCGTTGAAGGTTTTTTCTTCAACTTTGAACTTAATCTGTATTAGTTTTTTTATGCAATACAACTTATCTTGACTATCAAAAAAAAAAAGAATTTGGTGCTCATACTATCCTTGAGGTAATTGTCTTGATTGATTGACCCAAGTATTTGCTCAGCTGTATCAATTGATGTTGTGAATGAATTTTTGTTATTTCATAAGCAAAATATGGACCAAATAAAAGACAATGAAAAAAATAATTGGGATCTTTGAATTTTGGTGCCCCACCCCCCTTGCTGCCCCCCCCCCTTGCTTGCCCCCACCCCCGCAGACCCCCCTTGCTTGCCCACCCCCTTGCACAGTCCCCCCCACCCCTTGCCCCCCTGCGACCCCCTCCCCCTGCTGTGCCCCACCCCCTTGCTGCCCCACCCCCGCAGACCCCCCCCCCCTTGCTGCCCACCCCCTTGCACACGTCCCCCCCGCGCACAAGCCATCAGCTTATCGGGAGCAGATATTTTGTCTGATTCTTGATTTAAGATTTAAGAATATTTTACTATAAAGAAGAAACATGTGAGTAATTCTATTACTAATATTGAATGTCCTGTGATAGAAAGGCCAAAAGGAATTTGTATGGTCTAGAAAGCCAAGAATAGACTTTAGTGTATCATATTGGTTGTAGCTGATATGTGTGTTCTGTTGACTATTGTACTGGAACATGGAAACATCTACATTTTGTTGTTTGAACACAACATTGTTGAGGTGTCATCTACTCATCTATGGCCCTGCCATCTCCTACGACCGGGCTTTGATCATTGGCCTCAACACTTGGCCGAGGAAGGATATAAGGAAATACTGTGTTCTTGTTAATAGATTAATTGGGCCTAGTTCTTTTGCTTTTCCTGTTCTTTATGTTTTTTTTTATCTATTTTTATTCAGTTCCCTTCCCTCTTGGCATGTTTGATGCATTTTTCTTGTGTATCTAAGTATTAGTTCTGAGTTTGTAGTTATGCTTCTTTTCTTCTTCTGGTTTTCAGTACATTGATTTTGATGTTAATTCACTCTCTTTGCAATTAACTACAGTGGATCACCAGGGAACTGTCTGTTCTACGGAATCGCATTGATTTAGCAAATGAAAAGGGATGAAGAGCTGAATATCCTTCATAACAGTCATATTTGGATTATTTTTCCTCTATTTTTTGCTAATAACTTTCAAGCAATAAAAATGCATCCCTTTGTTTTCAAAAAAAAAGAGTGTACTTTGAAAGAATCCTTAATTCTATAAACCTTTCAAGATATATGCACACATTTAGTAAATTATTAAATTCATATCAGGAAGAATAAAGATAATTTACTTTAGGAAGCTTCTCAAAGATGTTTCATATATGTGTCCATGTGCATGCACTTATATCTTTAGTAGGTGCTATATTATAGTAAGTTTTGACTGACCTTAGCACTTATTATTACTATGTTGAGGTAATTATCCTTAACCTTGATGTATTTTCACATTATATGACTGTCGGAAAAGGAGAGACATACTTCAGTCTGAGGAAGAGCAGTCACGCTTACTAAACGAGGTCCCTAAAGTAAATGCAGATGTGATCAAGGTCAAGTATGCTTCTGACAAGACTCTAGATAATGATAATTCTGAAAATATAAGTACTCCTGTAAATTCTGGTGTAAAAGCTGAAGGCAATGTAAATGTTCCTGCGTGATTGGTAATCCATGACCCCAGGTAACTTTCTTGTATAACGCATGAATATATGATGGATTATTTATGGATACAAGTCTTGACAACTTTACATAATAAGCTAGTTCTTTAAGTAAAAGAGTTGAACAGTTTATTTGATCCTACTCACATGGGAAAACAATTCAAGTAAAACAAACGTACTAATTTATAGTGATGAATTACTAGTAATCTTCTTTTTATACTTGTTTGCTTTGTTGCCTCATCACAATGACGAATTTGTTTATTTGCTAAACTATTTATCAGCATCATTTAAGTTTTGTCCTCTATCTATGGTAGATAACCACATATCTGTCTGTAGTTGTCACTGTTTCAACATTTACAAGTTTAGGTAAACATATTTCCTGTTTATTTCGTTTTACCGTTCTGCTATCAGAATTTGGACTGCCAGGCTTGCAAAATAAATGTTGCTAAACTATTTATCAACATCATTTAAGTTTTGTCCTCACTTACTATCCTTTTATTTTGACGTTCAAAGCAAACTGCTTTCTCTCGTCATCTCTTACTAGAAGGGTAGTAGTCCTAGAGATTTTGCAAAAGTGGGGTATGTGTGTGTCAAATTGACCGACTGTGGTTAACTTCTGTTTCTCCTTGCAGATGCTATGGCATGTGCTCCCATATCGATTTTCCATCCGCAAGATTATAACTGCATGTATTGCAAGCTTGAAGAAGCCTATGATAGCGAATGACTGTTAAATCTAATAGGAGGAGCCATTGAAGTATAAAATTATAATGTCATAGTTGTGTATGTTAATATTTTTATGTATTTAATTATTTATGCTTCAATTGGGCATAATATGCTTAATAAAATGAGTTTTTATATATATTATTGATTTTGTATTGATTAATAATGAAAAAATGCAAAAAAAAAAATTTTTTTTTTTGGTTTTTTTTGGGGGGGGTTATCGATGGTTAACTGATCCGGTTTTCACTAAAAACCGGATCAGATAATCTAGTTAACTGATCCGATTTTCACCCAAAACCAGATCAGTAAATATTTTGGATCTGCTGCGAGCCCATCCGATGTGGACCAAAACCGGATCAGTAAGCCCGGTTTTAACCACATCGGATGTGTTTTTTCCACTAGTTGTATGTTATCAACGGGTCAACAATAAATTAAATGCGAAACTCAAAACCTCAAATCACATTCAAAAGTCTATATTAACTTATATTGAAGACCTCTTCTACAAATGCTTCGAGATACAAATGTAACAATTTGGCAATAATATCTAGTCTCTCATGGAGAATCAAAGTTGGCCTGATTGGTCGGAGGTCCTCCTTCTACCCCAATGACAGGGATTCGATTCATACGAATTGCAAAGTGGGATTTTCCCAAATTCCCCTCCTCCACTTGCAATGGATCGTTATCTTACCAAAATAAAAATAAAAAAAATTAATTTGTCATGTAAAATACAAGGGGTTATTTGTTTCAAGGTTTTTGAATAGATTGGAATGAATTTGATACTAATAAACATGAAAATAATGTTTGCAATGGTGGATGTATCATGTAAGTTGCACTACTAGAATTTAGACCATCAATGACGACCCAATAATGACGGGCCAAAATTTTTTGTCACAAAAGTCTTTTGCGACGGGCTAACAACCAAATAAACGGGAACCACTGCCGCAGATGCCTTTTCTTGACGGGCTAACGACGGGATTTTCCATTAATGACAGCCCCCTTTTATGGCAGGTTCGCGACGGGAAATCCCGTCATTATTGGCCTTTCGCGACGGGCGTTGTTAATGTTACAATTTCTTGTATTGTTGGATACGGAACCACATAAACATAGGTTTCTCATCCTCTTGAATCCATACAATCTCATACCCACCACCATTAATTAATTGAGATCCTCATACCTCTGCCTTTACTACTTTATTATTGGAAGAGTAAACAGGCAACTAGAAGAATGGTAGTTGTCATGATCAAATTTAGCATGACCCGATGTCGCACCCGATGTGTGAAGACGTTACCTATGTCCTATCTTTGTGCAACTAACAATAGAATGTCATGGAGAGCTAAGGTTAGTTCCTAAAATTAAGGGATCTTGATCCCATAGTTCAACAAAGTCAGAGATATTCAAGGGATGAAACAACTACACTAACAAGATGATCTCCGACAACTGGTTAGTGTGGAGGAGATTAAGGAACCACTATGCAGCAATATTTCATCAACAATGCTCCGATGGAGCCTATAAAAGAGCCAACATATTCCATATTTAAGGGCTTGAATTCTCCAGTATAAATCCAAAGAAACCCATTTGACTCAAGGGGGACGATCCTTCTACCTTTTACAGGTGATATTACTCGTATACTGCCAATTCACCTTTCTCTAAAGAAATCATATATTTGCAATCTACTGACAATCCCCCTCCAAAACTTTAGTATCCAAACATGAAGGTATGAAACTACTATTTTTATACTCTAATCCTATTACCCATTAGTAAAGCTACTATAATTTATTCATGGCCTTAGTGTGTTCTTACAGCCAATTCTTTTTACTTCTATTATTTGCGTCATCCATATGTACATTCCATTATCACCTAACTACTATATTTATTTCATCTCTTCATATAATTTACTTTCCTATGGAATACTTTGTCATTATATGCTATTCATACTGTTATTGTATAAATGAGGCAAAGCTACAAAAAGCCAATTCGCATAAAGATTATTATACATCCACCGTTATGTATTACAAGCAAAGCCTTCAACCACTACTATATTATAAGCCTACCACATGAACGTGAACCATCTGTCAAACCATGGACTATATGGAAATCACATCTACGGCAAGTGTTTCGGTACTACAATTGTCCTATTGTATATTCTTATTCATATTTCCTTATGTCGATACTTTTACGTTTGCAATAGCTATATATACATGGTCATACAAAGTACTTGTAATTGCAATGGCTTTAACGTCCGAACCATAGTGGATCGGTGGACTCATAGCCACCCGCGGTTTTTACCTACCTTCATCGAGGTTTTCCGCGTCGTCATTTTGTGCGTCTCCTCTCCTTTTATTTTCGCCCTTTTTTCGTTTTAGTCTAGTTATCGACGTCCAAACCAAAGATTGTCACCTAAACGATATTTGGCATAAACAATTTGGCACCCACCGTGGGACCGATGGCTAGATGCTCCCTCTAAACACATTTCCACAAAAATCCTTCCAAAACACAAAGTCCAACTCCTCTCGTTTTGATATCATCCAAACCCATTTTGAAGTATCATTTCGAAGTATTCATATCAGTTGCAACTAGAGTGTCATGATGTCAATGTCAAGCTGTGGACTGCATCAGTACGTTTAGAAACGCTAGATGAACCCGGCAAGAGTGGTGTGGCATACCCAAACCATTGTCACAAGGACATCAGCCCTTATTGGCGTCATAAACAGAGTAATAATTTTCTTCATGACTAATTTAAGCTAACTATTTTTTTCGGTCCCAGTAAGTTGTGAAAGGTGATAGTCGTCAAATGAAATGAAGAAAATCGCGACAATGAACAACGACGAGGTGCAGAAGATCTAACATAAAGAGGACGGAAGATAACAATATTACATTATTTTAACATTTTCCGTTATTAGTTAACATTCTTTTTGGGCTTTTTCATTAGTAAGACAGACATCGACACGGTGACACTAGTTGCAAATATTCTACGCCAAATGGAATGACTATGTCGTGAAATCCATGCGCCAGACAGATGTTGTCGCGACATAAATTCAAAATCTTCGTAAATGAAGGTAAATGTTGCTTTTACATTGCATTATTAAATTTTACTGAGTGCAAGACCTAGGTACACTCCCCTTTATAGTGTTTTTGGTGACCTTGGTTTACACGTTAATTCAATAGCATAATAAAGCTTATAAATGACCCAATTTTGATGATGACTAACCTCCATACCGGGTGATTTTTCAATAAGCTAAGATTACAGATGGAGATCATAATGATAGATGGCTGCGATCCACTATAGAATGACAAAAGGGTTAATTATAGGTAGCATCACATTTTGTGGCTGACTTCAGTCCAAATATCAAGTAGTAGACTTTGCAGTTGTCCTAAAGTCGCCACAAGGAGACAAGTGAAAATGGTCGTCCTAAGCAATTTGACGCCGATCCAACAACAATGTCACCGTACCGTCGGTCATCATTTCATGGCATCACTTTAATGCCGACCATGAACCAAAGACGTGTTCGTGTTAACGACCGTCATCCGTGTGACATGTACAATGTTAGTCAAAGACTTAAGTGTCATGGGGGCTCGACATCAATAATGATTACACACTATCACCCAAAAAAGTCTAAGATCTCAAGTAGATAAAGACACTAGAAACTTCTGGTGTCATCATGACATGAAAGACATCTAAAAAAGGGGCAGATGGAGAATACATTGGGGGCTGACACCAGCATGACAAAGTTTGACATTGAAATGTCTTTGGCCATTAACGTTGTCAAGTAAGTTGCAAATTGTGATCATTGTCGATACCACATAGGTATGCTACAAAACTCTTTCAAAACTTTGTTTTCTATGCTATGGTTCAGATGAATGGGATGAAGACTTAGTTCGTAAATTATCCGTCACACTTGACTATAACGTACACTAGCTATTATTCCTGTTTTATTATTAGCTCAATGACAGCTCTTCTGTGTTGGAATGTGATAAAGAGGTTACTACTTTTTGCTTGAACTAATGTCAATTGTAGGATTTAATCCCTTCACCATGATTGCTTGAAACGTTTATAATTTTATCAATGATGGCGACACTTACGATCACTGTCACGACAATGATGACAAGTTCAAGGACGGCGACGCTTATGATCCGTGAGATGACAGTGACGACAAGAATATATTTACGGTTGGACCTAACACCCACACTTTGCACTATTACGATCCATACGGGTAACAAAACATCGTCAACGAGTATTCGATCCTAAAGTCACTCAATCTTCAAGTAATTTCGTTCCTTCTTCAATGTTGGTTTCATTTGTTTCACTTTATTTTTTGCAATTGTTCGTGTCTGTTGCTTACACCCTAATGATTCTCATCATCTCTCACATATATGTTTCGACGGTCTTCACTATCTCTTGTTGATCATACATATATTTCTATTATACTTCTGAAAGTACTTCTTACTTATACCTCCAAAGAGTGGCCATCGCATTTGCAATTCGTTTTGCAGATCAATCATATAATAATGACGTTGAAGAAATCCTGATTCATGAGAAGTACCCTTGTCCATTGACTCCAAACGTGAAACATCAGTTGTTTGACAGCATACAAGACATTCATTGCCAAATACCAGCGTTCGTAGTCAACGTCAAGACCAGTAAACAACGAGTATGTTAAAGACAAGCGAGACCATATATGAGTAGGGGATTGCAGCATAGAGTCAACAGTTGAGGCGCTATGATGAGAACAAATCATTGATGTTCCTTGACCAATCACTAACGCTACTAAAACTCATGACCACAGTTAAACAATTTCTAATCTATTTATGCAATTCTTACTCGTATCATTGACCTCCTGTGAATTACTTATTGCAAACATTTGAACGATTTATTGTGTTTCTTTTATCTATTACACATGTTTCTTTGTTGGTCTTTACATGTACTACTAACTTGGTTATTACACTAATGATCACTTCATTTATTATCTTTAAACATTACATCATGAAGTAAAAATATACATATATTCACACTACACGCAGTATTTACACATGACGCCTAAATGGCACACATAAATGCGCTTAGACACACATTATATATTTTGATGACGAAATTTTATGACATGCATCTATGTCTTAACACAAACGAAGTGATAACTTTTACAAGACATCATTGAAGTATCTCAATGTTTAGCACATGTTCGACTGACGTCATACAAGGACATTTAAAATGGCCTTGTTGACAAATTAGAAGCTCGTTAATTTGACATCTTAGACGACTTTATCGTCAGACTTCGTCCCACAACACTTAAGACGGCCATGTCGCCCTATCTCCTTCAGCAATATCTCAAGTGGCCATGTCGCCAGATTGCTTTCTACGACATCTTAAGTGGCCGTGTCGCCAAATTTTCCCCTACAATATGTTATACGGCATACGATTTGACTTCGCTCCATGTATTCATTATGAGAATCTTTTATGGGCCATGTCGCCAGCAAACATACGATGACAAAAGAACTTAGGCACCTTGAACGACTTTGACACCACAGTACGACGCCTATGAAATAATCCCTTACTAATGTTAGCGTGAGTTGTGACACTAGCTCATTTTTGAAAACAAATATCACTCATTTATGACATGATAAGTTTCAAAGTGACGTTCAGATAGTTACGCTTGTAAGCCAATGACTCTGTGATGACAATCAACGAAGATCAAAGACGTCATCAGGTAGGACGACGAACAAAAGTCATCAACCGATAGCCACATGTTAGAAGCCAAGGATGCGAGAAGAACGTTAGACATGGAATGACACATGAAGAATATTTTCCTAATATCTGGCATGCTTCAATTAGGAAAATGGGGGCTAATTGTTATGGTCAAATTTGGCACGACCCAATGTCGCACCCGATGTGCGAAGACGTTACCTATGTCTTATCTTTGTGCAACTAACAGTAGAATGTCATGGGGAGCTAAGGTTAGTTCCTAAAATTAAGGGATCTTAATTCCATAGTTCAACAAAGTTAGAGATATTCAAGGGATGAAACAACTACACTAACAAAATGATCTCCCACAACAGGTTAGTGGGGAGGAGATTAAGGAACCACTATGCAGCAATATTTCTTCAACAATGCTCCGATGGAGCCTATAAAAGAGCCAACATATTCCATATTTAAGGGCTTGAATTCTCCAGTATAAATCCAAAGAAACCCATTTGATTCAAGGGGGACGATCCTTCTACCTTTTACAGGTGATATTACTCGTATACTGCCAATTCACCTTTCTCTAAAGAAATCATATATTTGCAAGGATTTTTTGATTTTTACCACCTTATAAAATCACCATTTTTAAGATAACCACCTTATAAGTTAATTGTTTTAAATAACCACCTTATATGACCTAAATCTCTTTAAATACATACCAATTGGCAGATTTCGTCCAAGAAATCGGTCTTAAATAAGGGTTTAAACCTTAAATACATTCTAGTGAATAAAGGTGGAAGTGATGAAATCGTGCTTAAACCCTTTTTGAGGATGATTTCCTTGACGAAATCTGTTGATTGGTAGGTATTTAAAAGGATTTAGGTCATATAAGGTGGTTATTTAAAACAATTAACTTATAAGGTGGTTATCTAAAAAATGGTGATTTTATAAGGTGGTTAAAGTCAAAAAATCCTATTTGCAATCTACTGACAATCCCCCTCCAAAACTTTAGTATCCAAACATGAAGGTATGAAACTACTATTTTTATACTCTAATCCTATTACCCATTAGTAAAGCTACTATAATTTATTCATGGCCTTAGTGTGTTCCTACAACCCATTCTTTCTACTTCTATTATTTGCATCATCCATATGTACATTTCATTATCACCTAACTACTATATTTATTTCATCTCTACATATAATTTACTGTCCTATGGAATACTTTGTCACTATACGCTCTGCATACTGCTATTGTATATATGAGGCCAAAGCTAAAAAAAGCCAATTCGCACAAAGATTATTATACATCCACCGTTATGTATTACAAGCAGAGCCTTCAACCACTACTATATTATAAGCCTACCACATGAACGTGAACCATCTGTCAAACCATGGACTATATGGAAATCATATCGATGGCAAGTGTTTCGGTACTACAATTGTCCTATTGTATATTCTTATTCATGTTTCCTTATGTCGGTACTTTTACATTTGCAATAGCTATATATACATGGTCATACAATGTACTTGTAATTACAATGGCTTTAACGCCCAAACCATAATGTATCGATGGACTCATAGCCACCCGCGGTTTTTACCCACCTTCATCGGAGTTTTCCGCGTCATCATTTTTGTGCGTCTCCTCTCCTTTTATTTTCGCCCTTTTTCCGTGTTAGTCTAGTTATCGACGTCCCAACCAAAGATTGTCACTTAAGCGATTTTTGGCATAAACAATAGTTAATTTCAATTCCATACTCATAAGATTCTCGTTCTCATACAATTTCATTCCAATTGTATAAACCAGATGCTCATAAGAGTGGTGGACTAAGACTTCACTTTATCCGATCTCAAATTGTCTTCCATTAAAAATATCAAACTTTTTGACGTTGAAATCAACCCTAGAGGACTGATATCGAATCGGATTGTAGCCTTGTAGGATGCAGCTTTTGTTTCAACTTGAACAGCTATAATGTACCAAACAATTAGTAACAAATGATACATTACCTCAAAATAATAATACTATAGATTACACATATACAAACATAAAGATTCCGCAGTGCTGGCAAAAGTAACGAACCATTTGTTCAAGCTATTAACAGTAAATCCGAAAAATAAGTCCTAAAGTACAATCTCATGTTCAATAAATATCTCTTCTATTTCTGTAACGTGGGCGTTGTTCTAAACCAGCTGAAATATGTATCCAAAACTTAGAGAACAAGAGCAGCAACAGAAACTGCCAGCAACATCATTCCTTGGGACAAGAAGTCGTGTTTGAGCGAGCATGCTGGGGAGACAGTAAGCGAATCAAAGACAAGTACAGGAATAGACCATAGAGGTTAGATATGTAACTGATTTTGTCACCATAAATGCAGCACTTGCAAACGATCACAAAACAAGAAAAGCCAATACCTTGATTGCTGCCTCTGCTATCAGCTACACTAGGAGTTGGAGTCGTCGATCTATTAGCCACTGAAAGTCCAAGATTTGGACAATCCCCTCCAATTGAACCTAAACAGATGAGTAGTTCAGAAAACTGCAAGTTAATATTCATCTTATCTTTTTCTGTTGAGGTAGGGGAAATTTTTTGTGGTACACAGGTACAGCAGGGGAAAAAAGAAATTGAAAATGGTAGGTCTTACATTCTTTGAAACAGGGAAAGTCAGTATTATTGAACAGATTGTTGTATCCCTCTTTGCATTGACATTTATATGTGAACTCCGTTGTTTTGTTGCACAAACCTCCACCGCAGTTGGCCCATCGGCAAGCTATCCAACCAAAGCAGAGTTTTAGCAAATTTAAATAATTACCGTTTTGCAATTACTATTGAACGTAAAGTAGGGATTTTGAATTGTATGAAGCATTGTTGTATTACGTTCAAAGATTGATGTGTTTGATGGCATCGTTTCCGGCGACTGAGGTGAAGGAGCATCTTCTGAGCAAGAAGAATTTAAAGTGCCTACAAAATCAGAAACATATTAAGATGTGTACTCCCTCCGTCCCTAAATTGAATTTGCATTTCTAATTTAGGAACTATTCATAAGTGAGGAAAATCTTTCAATTTTTTTCCAATATATACGAAAAAACATAGTTATGTCAGGTCTTTTTTAATTCCTCTCATGATATACATTATAAAAATCAAACTTATATAACTTTTAGTATTTAATTTATTAAAGATATTACTGATACATAATGTGCATTGGCAAAAGCGAAAAGGACAAATGGGAAGTCTATTAGGGAATGGAGGAAGTATATAAGAGGATTCTACATTGTTGTTCAGAGATAATGTTCCATTCAATTTTCTTGGAGTCATGTATGCACAAATTATGTTGTATGTTTAGTAGATAAGACAATTTCTAGAAGAGTAGAAGGTGATAGCGTAGTGATATTGGGCATCAAGTCTAACCTCAGAGGTCCTTTAGATAGACTCTCACCTCTTCCAAGAAAGATCCCAATTTCGCCTTTTCATGCAAAAGACTTCAACTTACCTATCTAAAAAAAAAGATAATTTCTAGAAAGAAATATCTCAAGCAAAATCAATAAAAGGAATAAAATATATTTGTCTTTGACCGGAAGTTTACAAGATAGAGTCGAACGAAAAACTATCGGTGTAGAAGATTAAGACATCTGAAAGACCTTGACAAAATTTTTCATGGATATTTGGGTTAGCCTTGTAGTTTTGCAACTTGGAGACGCCAGACCGGAACCTATCGCAGGTTAACCTGATACGAGTTTGCGGGCGCACACTTTGAGAGTGGGGGGAACGGTAAGGGGAATCCCACTCCCAAAGTGCCCTTAGTGGGGATCGAACCCCCAATCTTAAAGTTGGAATGCACTTTCCTTACCACTAGGCCAAGCTTAGCTTGGTGTGCACCATCACAATTGTACATTAAACAACGTGACAAAAAAGTGTTTGCTTGGAGACAAAATTTGTTTTTCTCCTAGGCCTTCTATGGTCTTTAATGTACAACTTTAGCCAATAAATTTTTTTTATTACCTTTTGACTAAAAGTTTTAGAGATTTTATATTTTAAGAAAACAAATCGAGTTTGGCTAACATTATATTCCATATGATAAGACTTTTTTTCCATATATGAACAGAAAAATGAAAGAGGTAGGAGCAAGGCATGTCATCCTGGTCGGGGTACGGTTCGGGTCATATACGGGTCAATTTTGTGTTAAGGTTGTATCCGAATCGGGTCGGGTACGGGTCGAATCAAATTCGGGTCAACTTTGTGTTCATGTTGTATTCGGGTCGGGTCCGTTCGGCTACGTGTCTATCTCGAGTTCATGAAATTTCAGATCGAGTCGAGTGCAGGTTTGATTCGTCGGTCAACATCAGGTCGGTCCCAATCGGTTCGGGTTGGTTCAGGTCGGCTCAATTCGGGTAAGATCGACTTTCATTCCTAGCAAATAAATAAAATACATAAATTAATGTTTGTCAAAAAATATTTCATTATTATTTTCAGGTCGGGTCGGGTCGGGTTCAGGTCATTATTGTCAGGTCACTTCGGATCAGATAGGTTCGGGTTCAGGTCATATTCGGATCCATTTGTTTTTGGATCAGGTTCGGGTCGGATTATTGCGTGTTTCGGTTCTATTTCGGGTGGCCACTTTTGGGTGAAAAAACGAGTCTCAGGTAGGATCAACGAGTACAAGTCTATTTTACTGGCTATATACACAAATTATACTGCTTTGAACATTCTAAGGTCAAGGACATTCCCTCAAAAAAAGGGGTCAAGGGGCAATGTTAGATATGAATGTTATATTTTCCTTTGTTAAAATGAATTGAATCAAGTACCTCTTCTAAGACTTGTAGTTGTATTTTCTCTCCATATAAATCACTTCTATCTCCTCAAATAAAAGTCCTTTATCCGGTTAATTGTAATTGCAACATGTTGATTTTCACACTTGCTAATTAATAACTTGAACCTTTCATATTTCTAATTATAGATGTATAAAATTCATATAAATTAGATATCGTAAAAATATACATTGAGATGAATATAAAAAACCTCACATAACTATATTTTGCCTTACATATTTTCAACAAAAAAAAAATCACAAAAGGTGGTCAAATACAAATAAGTGAATAATGCAAAATCACAAATATTGCAACTAAAAGTGAACGAATAAAGTATTTACTTGTACCTATTTCAAACCATATTTAAGTTCTCTCCACAATTTGAATTACCCTTTTTCGTATTTACTTGTACCTATTTCAAACCATATTTAAGTGAACGAAAATAGGCCCTTTTTGGGACACATATATGAAGATCCTCTATAAATTTCTTTATTTGTTTATTTTGACGAGCTCAAATGCACATCTTTAATATGCCATGAAATTCCACATATATTCTAAGGCTATGTTCTTTTGGACGGAATTAATGAAAATTCAGTTTAGTTCAGGTTTATTCAGTTTAGTTCAGTTCAGTTTAGGTTTATTCAATTCAGTTCTAGTTCAGGTTTATTCAGTTCAGTTCAGTTAGTTTCCTCTCACAGTTTTCATTTTATTCAGTTCAGTTCAGGTTTATTCAGTTCAGTTCAGGTTTATTCAATCCAAAAGAACAGAGCCTAACTTCCACCAAAATATTCCATATTAGCAAGATAAAAAAATTCTATATATAAAGGGGCAATTACTACTTTCTCCTTCTCTACCTTCGAGTTAAATACGCTTTCATCAATCATCCATTTGCATAATATTTTAGGAGACAACAGAATTGTAACATGTTAAATGGGACAAAGAAAGAAAGAAAAGAAAACTGACAGTTGGGGATGACGCAAGGGAGGAACTTGAAATCAGATGGATTGGAAGAAAGTGTTTGCCTCCAACCAGGATCACATTCACATTCATACTGGAAATCATTATCTTCAGACATCTTGCATTTGCCCTTTCCACATCCCACTCTATGGCAAAAATTACCTGTCAATAATAACTCAAATTAAAATTAAGAAAAATGACATAAAATAGTAAAAGAGTTATAGTAGTAGTGAATTATATATTCATAGAAAGAAAAACAAAGCCAAACCAATAATAGGTGCGAGAAGAGGAGACAAAAAATCAGGTTCAGTGGTGGCAAGAGGTGGTTGTAAGACAGTAATGATGAAAACTATGAATAGCGTGAGAATTAGAGCAGAATTGGAAGAAGCCATTTTTTGAGCAAACAATCAGATTAAGAATGTTTTTACACAAGGTATAAGAAGATGATGCGGTAGAGGGGGTGGGGACGAGAGAGTAGGAAGTTTGGAAGAAGTTGTAGGTGGTAATTAATGGAGAGTTTGACGAAAAATATGGGTTGAAGTCACTATTGAAAGAAGCAAAGTGTGGGTTGAAGTACTGGGGCCGTTGGGAGTTGAAGTACTCTTTTTTTCTCGAAGTAGACTTTAGTTCAGTTCGCAATTGACGAAATTTTTTTTAATCCCCTACATTTTTTTTTTTTTCCATTAATAGAGTTAATCAAATAATGTTAAGAAAAGATTGTATATTGTTTCCTAATACTTGTATACCTCCTTTGTCCATTAGGTTTCCTTAATATACTTGTAATATATATAGTGTGATTAATGAATGAGAAGGCAAGGTTTTCTACCCTAATTATATTTTCTCATGGTATCGGAGCCATAACCTCCATTTTTTTTTTCCTCTCTCTCGTTTCATATCTGCTGCCTAGCTGCAGCCATGACCGGTGACACTCCCGACAAACAGACACCACCTCCCTTCACTCCTCCTCCTCTCAACATTAATTCTCCCTTCTATCTTGTCACGGAGGATCGTCCGGGTGATTTTATCACTCCAACTCGCCTTCGGTTGGATAATTACGATGATTGGGCCGCCCTACACCGAATATGACTGGGTTACGGTGAATGCTATGATTCTCTCTTGGATCACCAACACCATTGATCATGAGGTACGATCCACTCTTTCTAAATTTCACGAGGCACATCGCCTTGGGCGCACCTACGCACTCGTTTCTCTATGACTAATGGGCTGAAAATTCATCACATAAAATCTTCTATCTCTAAGTATGAGCAAACCTCCACCATGCCTGTTGTTACCTATTATGGTAAATTAAATAGTTTGTGGGAAGAGTTGAATAAATATGAGTCTTTAATTTCATGTTCATGTTGTTCATCATGTGATGCGGGAGCACGTCAGGAATCTCGTCGCGACCCTCAGCGTCTTCATGAATTTTTGATGGGTTTACATTTGAGTTTTGCCCCTCTCCGATCTAATATATTGTCTTTGGATCCTTTTCCCTCACTTGACCGCCCCTATTAATTGGCGGTTCAAGATGAGCGTGTTCGCGCCTCCACATTGCCTTCTCCTAATCCACCCGACGTACTTGGGTTTGATGTGCACCCATAACCGGGTCGTGGTCGTGGCCAGCCTTCTCGGCCTATGCCTGATCGGTCTCTACGTTCTCACTGCAACAAAATTGGACATGATGTCTCTAAGTGTTGGTCTCTTCATGAGTGCAAACACTGTAAAAAGTTTGGCCATGAAGCCAGCAAATGTTATGAGCTTATTGGCTATCCTGAGAGTATGCAACCCACCAAGGACTCTCGTGGGTCCAAATCTGCCAGTTATGGCCGTGGTCGTGGCACCATCAAGGCTCACGCCACTCACGCAGCTCCTTCGGCTGCTGCCACTGGTTCGTCTACCGTGGTCGAGGCTTCTTCGGCCTCTCTTTTCTCACCCGATCAATGGAAAGCATTGGCTGGGTTGCTTGGTAACACTCCTCTCCCTGATGATCGTTTAAATGGTATGTTTTCTTCATCCTCTTGGATTATTGATATTGGCGCCACTCATCATGTCACCGGGTCGAAGCATTGGTTGTTTGATGTAGTTGATGTTTTAAATTGTCATGTTACCTAATGGTGCTTCTGTTGTGGCTACTCACAAGGGTTCGATTCGGTTGTCGGACTCCATTACTCTCACTGATGTTCTCTTTGTACCTCAATTTAGTTGCAATTTAATTTCGGTTTCACAACTTTCATCTGCTCTATCATGTGTTGTACAATTTAACTCTTCTATGTGTGCTATACAGGACCGCATGAGGGAACAGATTGGAACGAGGCTTAAACGAGATGGACTCAACTACTTTTGCGGAGGTGATAAGGTGCAACATGTTTCTGTGCATCAAAAATCTTCTGATTTTGAGTTGTGGCATTGGCGAATGGGGCATCCCTCTGAAACTGTAGTAAAGTTCCTTCCTCCATTTTGTGGTCATAAGGGTAGTATCAATAAGGCATGTGAAATTTGTTTTCGTGCCAAACATACTAGAGACAAATTTCCTACTAGTGATAGTCGCGCTAGTCGCATTTTTTGAGAAAATACATTGTGATTTGTGGGGTTCTTATAGACACACTTCCTCTTGTGGTGCACGTTGTTTTCTTACTATTGTTGATGATTATTCTCGTGTTGTTTAGGTCTATTTGATGGTGGATAAATTAGAGATTTTTCGTATGTTTATGTCCTTTGTTGCCATGGTTGATCGTCAGTTTTCTCAAACTATTAAAGTGGTTCAAAGTGATAACGGCATTCAATTGCTTACTTGATTATTTCTCTACTACTGGCATTCTTTTTCAAACCTCGTGTGTTGCCACCCCTCAACAAAATGAGAGGGTTGAGCGAAAACATAGACACATTCTCAATGTTGGGAGGGCGTTACGTTTCAAGCTAATTTGCCCATTTATTTTTGGGGGGAGAGTGTCCTTGTTGCTGCCCATCTTATCAATTGTACTCCTTCCGCCCTTCTTAATAATAAATCTCCTTTTGAAGTTCTCTATGGTCACTCTCCTGCTTATGAGGCTATTCGTACTTTCGGTTGCCTATGCTTTGCTCATAATCACAAAACTAAGGGGGATAAATTCGCTAGTCGGAGTCGCAAGTGCATCTTTGTGGGTTATCCTTTTGGGAAAAAGGGGTGGAGGTCGTTTGATTTGGATACTAAGGAATTTTTTATTTCCCGAGATGTGAAATATTTTGAAGAAGTGTTTCTGTTTACCTCTCCTGAAGATACAAACATTTCTCCCTCCTCTCTCTTTCCCTTAGACACTCATCCTATTCATCCTGACTTTGCTGAATTTTCGTCTCATTGTCCACCACAAAATATAACTCTTCCTCCTCCTAATTTGCCACAAAACACCTCTCCACCTGCTGGCAGCCCATCGTCCAATGGGTCCAGTTCTCCTCCCTCATCCCTGTCTGCTTCTCCCGCTGGCAATCCATCGCCAGATGGCCCAACCCCCATTTCCTCTCCCCTTCCTGCTTCTCTCGCTGATGGGCCAGCGCCCAATGGCCCAGTACTCCCCCCTTCTCCCCTTTCTCCCTCTACCGCTAGAACTGGCCCAGTTCTCCCAGCCCATTCGTTTTCCCTTTCTTCCTCTATTTCTCCTAGCCCACACCCGATTTATCCCTCCTCTCCTGCTGACCAATTGGGCCAGCCCCTCACTGCACCCACAACACACCCCTCTCTATTTCTTCTCTTTCTCTTGTGGGCTCTCCTCCTCAGCCCAATTCTGCCCCCTCTATTTCAGTCCCTGAGGCCCCGCAACCTCCTTCCTCCTCTTTGGTCTCTCATGATGACTTGGGCCGTGGCAAAAGGACTAAACTCCCTTCGGTTTTGCTCAAGGATTTTGTTACTCATGCTGTTGCACCTCCAAGTCCTTCTCTCATCGCCTCGTTTCCTCCTGCTTCCTCAGGTACTCCGTTTCCCATCGCTCACTATATAAATTGTACAAATTTTTCTGTGAAATACCGAAATTTTCTTACTGCTATTGTTGCTTCAACTGACCCTCGATCTTTTAAGGAAACTATACAAGATGCTGCTTGGCAGGCATCTATGCAGGATGAAATTCGTGCTTTAGAGGAGAATGGTACTTGGACTTTGGAGGAGTTACCTCCCGGGAAACGTGCCTTGGGTGCTCAATGGGTTTATCGCACCAAATATTTATCTGATGGTTCCGTTGAGCGACTTAAATCTCGCCTGGTTGTTTTGGGCAATCATCAAGAGGCTGGGGTTGACTATACTGAGACTTTTGCTCCTGTTGCCAAAATGACTACTGTCCGGACTTTCCTTGCTATTGATGCTTCCAAAAATTGGGAGCTTCATCAGATGGACGTTCACAATGCCTTTCTTTATGGTGATCTCGATGAAGAGGTCTATATGAAACTTCCACCTGGTTTTCAGTGTTCTAATCCTAAATTGGTGTGTCGTCTTCGTAGGTCCTTATATGGTTTGAAACAAGCTCCTCGGTGCTAGTTTGCTAAGCTTTGTTTCTGCATTGAAGGGGTATGGTTTTCTACAGTCTTATTCCGACTATTATCTCTTTACTTTCACTCAAGGTTCTGTGCAGATTAATGTTTTGGTGTATGTTGATGATCTTGTCATTTCTGGTAATGATTCCGCTGCGTTGACTGTTTTCAAATCCTATCTGAGTGATTGCTTCAAAATGAAGGATCTTGGTCCTCTTAAGTATTTTCTTGGCATTGAAGTTGCTCGAAGTGCTTCAGGTCTCTTTTTGTGTCAATGGAAATATACTTTGAATATTCTCTCTGAAGTTGGGTTGTTAGGCGCCAAGCCTTGTGCCTTTCCTATTGAGCAGAATCACCGTTTAGCCCACGATGACAATCCTCCTCTTGTTGATGCTGCAGCATACCGGCGCCTTGTTGGCCGCCTTATATACTTGGCCGTTACTCGGCCTGATCTTTCCTATGCGGTTCATATTCTGTCTCAGTTCATGCAGGAGCCTAGGCAGGCTCATTGGGATGCAGCTTTACGAGTTGTACGCTATCTTAAAGGCACTCCTGGCCAAGGTATTCTCTTACGGGCTGACAGTGACTTATCTCTTCAGGGTTGGTGTGACTCTAACTGGGCTCCTTGTCCCATTACTCGACGTTCTTTGTCTGGTTGGCTAGTTTTCTTAGGTCACTCTCCTATCTCTTGGAAGACTAAGAAACAGTATATAGTCTCTCGCTCTTCTGCCGAGGCTGAGTATCGTTCCACGGCTTCTATTACGTGTGAGCTCAAGTGGTTGAAAGGTCTTCATTTAAGTTTGGGGGTTCAGCATCCCAAATCCATCCCTTTGTTCTGTGAAAGTCAGTCTGCTCTTCATCTTGCCAAGAACCCGATTTTCCATGAACGCACAAAGCATATTGAGGTTGATTGTCACTTTGTGCGGGATGCTATTACTGAGGGTTTACTAGCCCCTTCCTATGTTTCCACTTCTGTTCAATTAGCTGACATTTTCACCAAAGCTCTCGGAAAATCACAGTTTCAGTTCTTATTGTCCAAGTTGGGCATTCTTGATCCTTCCCATGCTCCAACTTGAGGGAGGGTGTTAAGGAAAGATTGTATATAGTTTCCTAATACTTGTATATCTCCTTTCTCCATTAGGTTTCCTTAATATACTTGTAATATATATAGTGTGATTAATGAATGAGAAGGCAAGGTTTTCAACCCTAATTATATTTTCTCAAAAAACCATATCTTATACTTCCCCCGTTTCATAATACTTGCAACACTTTTTAAATTGCGGACTCCGAGACAATTTTTCTAAGTATACAATTAGATGGGAAGGGGTATGTGATTAGACTAACTAATAATACAACTAATTCATTATATCAACACCTAGGATCCACCATCACCACCCTACCACCGCCAGCCGCCACCACCCCGCCAACATCACCACCAGAACCAACCCCCTAACACCACCGCCACAACCACCCCGCCAACACCACCACCACAACCACCCCGCCACCACCATCAAAACCACCACCACAACCACCCCACCACCACCATCTTCCCTTTCACGAAAATTCACCAAGATCTTCATCTTCTCCATCTTCATCTTGTATGTGAGCAAATTAAAAAAAAAAAAACAGATCTAACCACACCCCCATCTTTGATCTTCCTCCCACAAAATCGCAAAACAAAACCCTAGATTCTCCAATGACAGCAGATTCTACCCTAAACCCTAAACAAAGCCCCAGATCTAACCACACCCCAGATTCTCTCACAACATCTTTCATCAAATCCACCGCGTGCCGCAAATACGGCCTCTCCCGCTCACCAAAGCTCGTCGCTGTTCCTGACTCCGAGCGCGCGTCTCTCCACCCGAAGCTCCGTGCTAAGCCTGTGCGTACCGCATCTGGAATTGCAATCAGTTCAGTTTAAAGAAGATGAAGACGATGAACAAGAAGGATATCGAAGGAGAGAGAATGAAGGAGATCGACGGTGGTGGGGTCGCTATTGGTCGGCGAAGGAGAGAGGGAGGAGGAGGGTTGGCTGGTGGTTGGCAAGGGAGAGAGGGAGGAAGGTGTGGTGGCTAATGTTTAAATAATTTAACCTAATTTAAATTAGTTCAATTTGATCATAATAACACTTGATCAGAAATGGTATTGTGGTGGTGGCTGGTGTTCAAATTAAGTTCAAATAATTAAATTGGGCTATTGTGTTTAGGGTTAAATTAGGTTTCACAAATCAGTTTTTATTTTTGGATTTTTTAACTACAATAATATAAACTTTTGCCCGTTCTCTCGCAATAATACAAACTTTTGATTATTTTTTAATAATACAAACTTTACATCAAGATTCCTCCAGTAGGTCAAGTTGACTTATAACCGGTAAAACTAGTCAAAAATAATTACAAAATGATCTTTCTTCTTTGTCCCTCCTCCCCCAACCCCCCACCCACCTGAACCACCTCTGCTAATTACCTCCTACAACAAGTTAAAAACCGGTATTGTCCTACTGGAGGAATTTTGATCAAAAGTTTGTATTATTAAAAAATAATCAAAAGTTTGTATTATTGCGAGAGAACGGGTAAACGTTTGTATTATTCTTGTTAAAATATCCTTTATTTTTTAAGTGAGGGTAATATGGTCCATTCACCCTCCAAAACTTACTAAATAAGGAAACAAAAAAAAAGTGTTGCATTTATTTTGAAACACCCCTAAATGGAAAGTGTTGCAAATATTATGAAACGGAGGAAGTAACTTTTTCTTTATTTAAGTATCTTTAAACTACCTAATGTTTATATTTCACTACCACTTTTTGAAAGGATATTTCACTACCACTTAACAACAGGGGTAGTGAAAAGATAATAGAGGCCTTGTGCAATTCCTAAAATTGGGCTCTTTATTAACAGTTCAAAAAAGAAACTAATTTTCTTTATTTTACTTGGTTTTTTTTTCCAAAATATATTAAGCACAATATTAAGTTATAAACTAATCAAATTGTAAAAGAAAGAGCACTTAAAAAAGATGTCAACCACCCAAAAAAAAACAAAGGATATCTTCAGGAAATAAAAGGATAGATAAGATATCAAGGAGATTCAAGATTTGGTTATATGACTACTCTAAAAGGATTCTATCAATTAAAACTACTAACATAAAGTACCAAGTGCAGATAAAATTGAAAATAAAAAATTTATTGAAAAAATTAGCATTCTTCCTCCTTTGTGTGATAATTATTGATGTTTCAAAAGATATTCTCAATAGAAAAACAAAAATTACTACTTATTATACTATATTGGCTTTTCCGTAATGAGAGAAAGAGAGAGAATTGGATTGGAGTGGACAATTAAATGGATAGAAACGTAGGAATGTACAAGATAGGTTTAAAATTGTGAGAGATGAATATGGCTTTTTGGAAAAACTCAAAAGGTAATTAATTATCTTGAAAAGGAATTGATAAATGAAAAGGCGCCTCCTACTATTAAGTTTAAACTTATTTCATCAGGAATCGATCCCAGTCTCTTTTGTGCTCATTAGTATTTATGGCCCAAGTTCTAACCACTGGTCTAAAGAAAGTTTTTTTTTTTTTTTTTTTTTTTGTTACAGAAATTAAAACCGTATTTATTTGGGGACCCTATTTTCTCGGGACCCTGATCAGTCGCGCACTTTGCACTGCCTAAGAACCGCCCCTACATAACAGATTTTGTTAGTTAATTCGTCAATAAAGCCCCACCTTTTTCATATTTTCCATTCTTTCGGCTTCCCTACCACCTTTGTTCATGACATTCATGTTTTTTCCGATAAAGCTTTGAGGTTTCTCTTTGTAGTGACATTTTGTCGTTCTCCAACATATATATACATATATATACACATATATATACATATATATATGTTGCCAATTCTTATATAATTCGCATATGATCTTCAAACCAATAAATTTGACAGGGATATCACTCCTCCATAGAACATCATCTTCGCATGAAAGAGGCTTTGAATGCAAAACCACTAAATGCAAGTCCATCTAGCCAATGTACCATCATTTTTATTCCATGGAGGTGGCTCCACTGTCATAATCTGTAAGCAAGGTCGATTGAGGTTGGTGAAATCATGAGTCAAATGCTAAAGAAGTAGAGAGGAAATAAAACAATTGGAACTAATGTCGTGAACAGGTGGTGGAGATGAATAAGGAATGGGGGAAATTAAAAAGGTGTGGCCAACATGACGGATTAATTGACAATACATGTTAAGTGGTAGCGAAATATACACGTTTGATATTTTAAAGGTAATTAAATAAATTAAAACGTTATAAAAGGTAGTTCTGCAGATTTGGTAGACATGTTCAACCTTTAGTTCG
Organism: Beta lomatogona; assembly: GCA_947646795.1. Taxonomy (NCBI): domain Eukaryota; kingdom Viridiplantae; phylum Streptophyta; class Magnoliopsida; order Caryophyllales; family Amaranthaceae; genus Beta; species Beta lomatogona. Next base: position 3,927,728 of record CANSNZ010000015.1, on the reverse strand, counting down.
CCAGATAGCAGACGCTTGGAAAAGCAAACCAACAACTTGTACCGAGTCGTCCAAACATATGGCGAACCACTGAGAGACTACCTCAACAGATTCAATCGCGAGAAAGTCTATATCCTAAGATGCGACACTCCCACAACTATAGAAGCCTTCTGAAGAGGTTTGCTCGAAGAATCAGAACTGTACAAGGAGCTGACGCAATACCCCAGTCCAACTTTTGAAGATGCCCAAGCCAAAGCCCTCGCGCAAATCAAGTTCGAGGAAGATGTCGACACTAGGAAAGGTGCAGCAGAATTGGACAGAGGCGTCAGAAAGGCCGCAAGCAACAACAATCGGCGAGATAACCGGTACAAGCCATATAACAATGATGCTGCGCAAAATGTCGATGGGGTGAACTCAAATCACCCTTCAACTTCAGCATCAGTCCCGAAGGATTGATAAGCAACCTTGGCAAGTTAGGCGACGCTGTCAGATGGCTTAAAAAATTAGACAAGCAGTCGGATAGAAAAGACTCGTGAAGATGGTGCGATTTCCATGCAGACATTGGGCATACCATAGACGAATGTATCACATTAAGAAGAGAAGTTACCCATTTACTAAGAAAAGGATTTTTGAAAGATCTCAGGACTGATAAGGCGAAAGCGACTATGCAACGTGAAGCGACAACATCAATAAGGCCACCGGTTCCACCGCAACCTACCATAATTATCAACTTTACATCTGGAGGATCAGACGTGTGTGGCTTAACATATTCAGCAGCAAAACGCCACGCAAAAGAAAGCGCCATGGAGAAACCAGTCGCCAAATGCAGAAGAGCAAAATCAGATTGCATGCCTATCTCTTTTAATGAAGAAGATGCCGCCAGCTTGGCAGATCCGCACTATGACGGGCTAGTAATCTCTCTCACAATTGGAAATTGTCTCCTAAGAAGAGTGCTTGTTGACAACGGCACACTAGTGGAAAAACATTGAATTGGGGGAGGGGGTCATTAAGTGGGGTATTGTTGCGGTTTTACCGCGCCGCAATTAAGGGTGCATCAATAAGTAATTCCTATTGCTGCGGTTTTGAACAGCAGCAATAGATCAACCAATTGCTGCGGTTCCTACCCAAAACTACAGCAACAAGTTTTTTTAAAATTAAAACATGCAGTCTATTGCTGCGGTTTTTTGTAGGAACCGCAAGTAATAGGTCAGGTCACATTTTTTTCTTTTTTTTCTTTTGGAAAATATATTAGGCAAGAACTAACAATATGAGTGAAAAACAGAGAAATAGAGGAAGAGTCTTGACATTACAACTCACAGCAATATGGCGAAGTATAACATATATTAAAATGTAATTCATGAAGCGTTAATTACATTAAACAAATATAACTCCACATCATAATTTTCCATAATTACAAACATATTAGGCATCATTTTCTTAAGGACAATGTTGAAAAAGGTCTAGTCAAAGTTGAATTTTGTCCAACTGAAAATCAAATTGCTGACATCTTGACTAAACCTCTTCTAAGAGAAAAATTTGAAAAGATTTGCTTAGAGCTAGGGATGATCAGAATAAATTGAGTATGCTACTTCTAATAACTCCCTATGTTACAATTTTACTCTAAGTGACCATCAAAATTTTATGAATTTATTCATACAATACTCAGTCAATGTAAAGGACTCGCATTCATCTTCATAATACTCCCCTTATTGTCCACACGTACATATTGAGCAAAATTTGGTAAGGCTTGTGTATATTTAGCTTGAACATGTAACACGCATGAGTTAATTTTTTTTTTCTTATTCCTACTATTCCGTAAATATCTTCTCCACCTTATTTTATTTTATTTCGTTTACCATAAATTTATTTATTTTATTTCTTTTACCATAAATTTATTTATTTTATTTCTCTCCTTCATTCTTCTTCCATAAAATTTTATTTTTCTTTTTATTCAATGCAACGTTTCACCTAAGTCTAAGTTCAGAATTTAAAAATCAAAATTCAATGGATTAAGCGAAAAGGGAAGCGCCGCCATTAAATTACTTCAGAATCCCCCATAAATCTACCCCCTCATAAAACCCTCCATCACATCACTCTTTTCTACACGACAATTTTTACTTTTTACCCAAAACCATCAAACTCTGCAGAACCACTCAAACCCTCTCAAAACCTCTCATCTTCTCCAACAGTTCATCAATGGCGCCCAAGAGAAAAAATACGGAAGAAATCAAAAATTCCCCAGCCGAAAAATCATCCCCATTGGTCGAATATGATGAAAGTGACAACGAATCCTCTAACTCTAATGAGGATTCAGCGGGTTCTCAAGAAAACTCATCTGCTCACGAAGTGGTTTCACCATAGAAAGAAGAAGATGTTGAAGATGCTGAAACACAACAAGAGAAGGAAATTCTGGTTCCTACCAAACGCAGTAAGAAATCAAATTCCTCTAAGTATATAATCAGGTTTCGTGTGGATCTTGCTTGGTGCAAGAAAATTAAGTGGGTACAGTTTCTTGATGTCGTAAAGTTTCAAAAATGGTCTAAAGTTTTATGTTCTGATGAGGTTTTATTCGAGGCTGAAATGAGTGAATTTTGTTCAAAATTTGAACATAGTGATGGGATGTGCTTAAGCATAGTTAATGGAAATCTTGTTAAGTTTAATGAACAACGGCTTAGTGAGTGGTTTGATATACCGAATGAAGGGTACAAAGAATATATTAAGGGTAAGGTCAAATTGAATGTCAATGGTGCTTCAAATGCTAAAATTCTGAATAACCAACCCTGATTACCCAAAAAAAGAATCAAAACTAAGAAAGACAAGAATAAGATGGAAGAATGCGAATAAAATTAAAGGTTACAGAAAAAATAAGAAATTAAAAAAATCAAATATGGCGGTTGCCAAATTCTCGTGGTTAAAACCAAATCTGGTGGTACGGCGCCGTTAAACCAATACTGATTTGTGGCGGTCGAGAAAACCAAACAGGAAAAGTCGTCGTTGGAGTTCTAACCCGCCCTAGCACCGCGCCGAAGTTTCAGCTTTTCGAGTAGCCTTCTTCATGCGCGCCGTAGTCAGCATCTCCTCTTCCTCCACAACCGAACTCCTTCTCTCTCTCTCTCTCCTTCGATCTACTTCTCTCTTCCTCCACAGCCGATCTACTTCTCTCTCCTTCGAACCCCTTTATCTCTCTCTCCTTCCATAGATCTCCTCTGTCCTTCCACCTCGATCTGGTTTGTGGGTTTGTTTTGGGTTGTTTGATGGGGTTGCTCAATGGTGAAGGAAGAGGGGTTAGAAGGAACGAAGAGCGAGAGGAGTGAACGAACTGAGAAGGATCGAAAGGGTTAGAGGAGTGAGGAGGAGGGGTTTGAGGGAAGAGCGAGAGGTGTGATGAGGGTGAAGGAGAGAATGAGTTAGGGGAGGTTAATAATGGCGCCCTTAGTTTCGAAAAAGAAGATGGAAACCTAGCAATAAAATGAACCTATTGCTGCGGTTCTTAGAAAAAACCGCAGCAATAGATTAATATATTAAAAAATTTAATCTATTGCTGCAACTTCTTTTAGTAACCCCAACAATAGGTTGTTGTACACGCTTTTTTTCCTTTTCACGTAGTCTATTGCTGCGGATGGGTAAAACCGCAGCAATAAGACAATTTTGTACTAGTGGCAGTTCGGCAAATATCCTCATGTTGGATGCTCTCAAAGACATGGGGCTAAGCGAAGGCGACATAACCAAAAAGTTCACAATGCTTGTGGCATTCAGTGGCGAAGCAAAAAATACACTTGGCGAAATCACTTTGCCTACTTATGCGCAAGGCATCAACATTCAGGTAAAAGTCCTAGTCATTGATTGCTTATCTTCTTACAATGTCATTGTTGGCAGGCCTTGGATCCAGGACATGAAGGCAGTGCCATCCACCTATCACCAAACCATCAAATTCCCTACTAAGTGGGGAGTGCAAGAGATAAAAAGGGACCAGAAGTTGGCAAAGGAATGCTACAAGACAGCTCTAAAGCCTTCCGCAACAAACAAGATGCCAGCATAGCAACTACAACAACGACAAATCGTTGAGGAATATGTAGAACCTGAAGCAGAACCAATAGACGAAGTCATCCTCGATCCGTCAAAACCTAAGCAAATTGTTCGGATTGGAGCAGACCTGCAAGGCGAATTGTGAGAGGACTTGATTAAGTTCCTAAAGAAGAACACGAATTGTTTCGCTTGGTCACATGAAGACATGGTTGGCATCGACCCTAAGGTAATAACTCACAAACTTAATGTTAATCCTAACCACTTGCCTGTCAAGCAAAAACGCAGAAAGTTTGCACCGGAACGCAACCAAGTTATCAATGAAGAAGTGCATAACCTCTTAGAAACAGGCAAGATTCTAGAAGCAAAATACCCAGATTGGCTTGCAAACGTGGTAGTGGTATCAAAGAAGAACGGAAGTGGCAAGTTTGCATTGACTTTACAGATCTTAATAAGGCTTGCCCAAAAGACCCATCTCCACTGCCTCACATCGACGCCATGGTGGATGCAACTGCTGGTCATGAGATGCTGACATTCATGGATGCCTTTAGCGGATACAACTAAATCCTTATGAATACTGCAGAGCAAGAAAAAACAGCATTCATCACAGATCGAGGGATCTATTGCTATAAAGTGATGCCTTTTGGCTTGAAGAACGCAGGCGCAACTTACCAAAGGTTAGTAAATAAAATGTTAGAAAAACAGATTGGGAACACCATGGAGGTGTACATTGATGACATGCTAGTCAAATCCAAAAAAGCTGGCGACCACATCCAACACCTTAAAGAAGCATTTGAAATCCTTAGGCGCTACCAAATGAAGCTAAATCCAACCAAATGCTCCTTCAGTGTTGCCTCCGACAAGTTCTTTGGATACGTTGTAACTCAAAGGGGAATTGAAGTAATTCCAGAGCAAATCAAAGCAATTGTTAACTTGCAGTCTCCAAGATGCGTCAAAGATGTGCAAAAATTGACCGGACGAGTTGCGACCCTAAACTGATTTATATCCAATTCGTTAGATAGGTGCAAACTGTTCTAAGATATGGTACGAAAAAATCTTTCGAATGAACAAGCAAGCATGAAGAGGCGTTCCAGAATTTAAAGACCTACATGATGACACCACCTCTCCTAGCCAAGCCAAAAGACAAAGAAGCACTGCAACTCTATCTAGTTGTAACGCACGCAACTGTAAGTGCCGTTTTGGTAAGGGAAAAAGATGGAACCTAA
>CANSNZ010000015.1:3655000-3917500 GCA_947646795.1 Beta lomatogona | reverse complement strand
GTTTAAAGTAAACATTTTACCTCGAGAACCTGGGATTAAAGTAATTAATGCCTTGCAACTTAAGAGCTATATAGACAAAGGATGGCCTCTATATATGTGTTCTGTGAGAAGGGTTGAGGATCATCCATTGAGACCTAAGGATGTACCTATAGTCAGAGAATTTCAGGATGTTTTTCCTGAAGAAATACCTGGTATGCCGCCAAGGAGAGATGTAGAGTTCATTGTTGACTTAATACCTGGAACTGAACCTATCTCCAAAGCCCCATACCGAATGGCTCCAGCAGAAATGAACGAGTTGAAAAACCAGTTGGAAGAACTACTAGAGAAGGGGTACATTAGACCTAGTATGTCACCATGGGGAGCCCCTGTCTTATTTGTGAAGAAGAAGGAAGGTAGTTTGAGGTTGTGTATAGACTACCGTGAGTTGGACAATGTCACTGTGAAAAACAAATATCCATTACCTAGGATAGATGACTTGTTTGACCAACTTCAGGGTGCAGGGATGTTCTCCAAAATAGATTTAAGGTCTGGTTACCATCAATTGAGGATTGCTGATCAAGATATACCTAAAACTGTCTTCAGGAGGTATGGACATTATGAGTTTACAGTCATGCCTTTTGGATTAACTTATGCACTTGCTGTTTTCATGGACCTTATGAATAGGATTTTTCGACCCTACCTCGATAAATTCATAGTCGTGTTCATAGACGATATATTGATATATTCAAGGAGCGAGGAACATGAAGGACATTTGAGGCTTATTTTACTAACACTTAGGGAGAACCAATTGTATGCAAAGTTTTCGAAGTGTAAGTTTTGGTTAGGAAAAGTGTCATTTCTGGGTCATTTCGTCTCTAAGGAGGGTGTGTCAGTAGATCCAGCAAAGATAAAAGCTGTGAGTGAATGGCTTACACCAAAGAATGTCACAGAATATAAGGAGTTTCTTGGGTTTAGCCGTTTATTATAGGAGGTTTGTAAAAGACTTTTCGAAGATAGCAAAACTCATGACTAACTTAATGAAGAAAGATTGCAAGTTTAACTGGACTGAAGAGAGTGAGAAAGCCTTTCAAACACTCAAAGAAAGATTAACCTCAGCACCTGTTCTAGCCTTGCCTAACGGGGATGAGGGGTATGATGTCTATAGTGATGCGTCAAAGAATGGGTTGGGTTGTGTTCTTATGCAAAATGGGAAAGTCGTAGCTTATGCATCCCGTCAACTGAAACCATATGAGGTTAATTACCCTACACATGACCTAGAGTTGGCCGCAATTGTATTTGCCTTAAAAATCTAGAGACATTACCTTTACGGGGTGACTTGTCGAATTTTCACCGATCACAAAAGTCTCAAATACATCTTCACCCAGAAAGACCTTCATATACGACAGCGTAGATGGTTAGAGCTCATTAAGGACTATGACTTAGACATTCAATACCATGAGGGTAAAGCAAACGTTGTCGCTGATGCATTGAGTCGTAAGTCTAGCCATAGCCTGAACACCTTGGTAGTTGCTGACAAACTTTGTGAGGAATTTTCTAAACTCTAGATAGAAGTGGTTCATGAAGGGGAAGTGGAAAAGTTATTGAGTGCCCTAACCATCCAGCCGAATTTCCTAGATGAAATAAGGGAGGGTCAGCCTAGGGATATGAAACTTGAGCGAGTCAAAGCAAAACTTAAGGAGGGAAAAGCAGAAGGGTTTGAAATCCATGAGGATGGGAGTATACGCTGAGTTGAAGCTCAAGATAATGAGTGAAGGTCATAATACGAACTATTCCGTCCATCCAAGGGGGGATAAGTTACATAAGGACCTCAAAAAGATGTTTTGGTGGCCTGGAATGAAGAGGGCAGTAGCCGAGTTTGTTTCCAAATGCCTGACGTGTCAGAAGGTTAAGAGTGAACACAAGAGACCTCATGGCAAAATCCAACCTCTAGACATTCCAACATGGAAGTGGGATTCGATATCCATGGACTTCGTCGTAGCCTTACCTAGGAGTCGGGGAGGCAATAACACAGTATGGGTGATAGTGGACCGATTGACCAAGACTGCAAGGTTCATACCCATGAAAGACACGTGGAGTATGGAAGCCCTAGCCAAAGCATACATTAAGCATGTTATTCGATTGCACGGAGTACCCACAAGTATAGTGTCTGATAGGGATTCGCAATTCCTTTCGAATTTATGGAAAAAGGTCCAGGAAGCATTTGGTAGTGAGCTATTGATGAGTACCTCCTTTCACCCAGCTACAGACGGTCAAACAGAAAGAACCATCTAGACCTTGGAAGACATGTTAAGAGCTTGTGCCTTAGAATACCAGGGATCATGGGAAAATCATTTGGACCTCATGGAGTTCTCATACAAGAACAGTTATCATACTAGTATCAAAATGGCTCCGTTTGAAGCGTTGTATGGGAGAAAGTGTCGTAGTCCTTTATGCTGGAACGATATTAGTGACACTGTGGTGTTAGGTCCTGAAATGATTCGAGAGACTGTTGATCAAGTGCGAGTCATTCAAGAGAAGATTAGGATTGCATAGGACCGGCAGAAGTCCTATGCGGATCAGAAGGGAAGGCAAGATAATTATGAAGTTGGTGAAAAAGTGTGCTTAAGGTGTCTCCAATGAAAGGAGTGATGCGATTTGGGAAGAAAGGGAAACTAAGCCCTAAGTTCATAGGACCGTATGGGATTTTCGCACGAGTAGGCAAAGTGGCTTATCGCTTAGAATTGCCAAACGAGTTAGAAAGGGTCCACAACGTGTTTCACGTATCTCAACTCCAGAAATACGTACCTAATGAGTCGCATGTCCTAGAACCTGAAAACGTTGAGTTAGACGAAACCTTGTCCTATGAGGAGAAATCCATCAAGATCCTAGATCACAAGGTGCGTAGTACGAGAAATAAGGACGTTAAAATTGTGAAGTTGTTGTGGAGAAATCAGAATACTGAAGAAGCCACATGGGAAGCAGAAGATGCGATGCGTCTGAAGTACCCTGAGCTTTTTCCAGAGGTAGGTAAGTTACGGGGACGTAACTTTTCTTTTAAGGGGGGAAGAATGCTATAGAATTTCGCGCTTCCACCCTAAAGTTTGCTAAAGTTTGTTAAATTTGTTATTTATACGTATTTAGCGCTTATGTGTGCATTTATCGCTTATGTGACTTGCGAAATTAAAAAACGCTTGTGAAATATTAGGACTTAGAAGTGCAAAAAGATCGTCGTTAAGATTGGCTACCTCAAATTTTCGGGACGAAACTTCCTTTATGGGGGGAAGCCTGTAATACTCCGTATTTTTGGGAGTTATTCTTTTATAAATAAGAAATATAAAGATTAAAGTTATTTTAATATTATTTACAAATATATATATACATATATATATATATATAGTTTGGTTTAGCCTACAGTTATAATTTAAATATACAACCTACTTTTGTACCTAATTATATTTTAATTCGGTTTTGTTTTATTTTCAAAATAAAAATAAATAAGAATCAGGGTTGGAAAACAAATCCTAGTGAACATATGTTTCACATGGGTATAAAGTAAACAGGGAACTAAAACCCTATTCTATTGTAGTGACCAATCGTTTTTGTTATCCCTAAGTCTTTCTCTCTCCTCTTTCTCTTCTGCGTTCTTTTTCTTCCTTCTCCTCCTGCGTTCTTTTTATTTCCTCCTCCCCTGTTTCTTTCATCAACCTACAACAGCGCCGCACGAGGGCTAGCCGGAGGTTGCACCGCACGAAGATCACTCAGGTTCGTGGCTCGCGCACCGCACAAGGGTCAGTCGAAGCCACGCGAAGGCTGATGGTCAAGGTCGTGCAGCAGTCGAGTGTGTGGTCTGGGTTGTGCGTGTGTGGTCGGGCTCGAGAGTACTGCTAAGTTGCGGGTCGTGTCGCGCAAGGTGGTGTGGTAGTGCCGGGTCGTGGGCAGTGCTACCGGAGTGGTGGTCGGCGACGATCGCCGGTGGTCTTCCGGTGGTTATTCTCTATCTCTTTTCTTTTTAAATTAAATTATTAAAATCTGATTTTGTTATTCTTATGTATCTTTGATTAAGTTTTGTAATTATAGATAAAGTAAAGAATTAGTAAAAGAAATCAGATTTACAATTATATTTTTAGTTCTTATGATAACTCTATTTCTCAAATCTGATTTATTATACTTGTGTATATAATGGTTTAAGTTGGTTTGTAAATTAAGTATAGTAAAAGTTAAAGGAAACCAGATTCTTAATTATACTATTAGTTCTTAGGATGATTTTAATTCTTAATTCTGGTTTTATTACACTTATGTATATTTGTGTAAGTTTTAGTATTATAAACCAAGTATAATATAAGTTGTCAAAAATCATATTTGCAAACATATAATTAAGTCCTAAATATGTTAGTTTCAATAAAGTTTATGAAAGAAAAGTTTAACCAACAAGAACGTTTATTTTAATATTCGAAACACTAAGTTTTACCTAGTTAGTTAAGCTGGTTTTATTTTAATGATATCAAGGACTTAAAACTGATTTACTTTTATTATTCGATTAGGTCCCAATTTCATAAGCTGAACGTTTTAAATAGTCAGCGAAGATTCTCCGTTACAAGGTACGTACGCGTACTAGTTCAATTAGATATGTTAGTATCATGTTAGGTTATGAATTCTATCATTGGAACCTAGAATCATGATAGGGAACAATTGTATGTTTATGATTGATGAGATTGTTTGGTAACATGTAATGGATTGGAAATCTGTATGTATTTCCTAGTTGTATGACTTGTGAATTGGATTACATTATTATTAGAATGCGTAATTGGATTGGAATCCTATGAATTATTGTTGTGGCAAGGATGTTACAAGAGGTTGCCTAAACTAAAGAATTAAGCAATGTACCTAAGAAGGAAAGTTAAATGATTATATGCTTAATGTTACATGAATGAATATTACTAAGAAGGATTTTGGCGATAAACTTGTAGTTGGAATCCCTACAAGTAGTGAACAGTGGGGGGAGTGTAGGACTTGCTCTACACTCCTACGCAGGCCTACTGTGACGATAGTAGTGTCCTTATAAATTTTGATAACTCAAGTAGGTGGAAGGTTTCGTATGATCTTGGGGGTATGCATACTAAGGTGATGGATGTGGAACGGAACGGAACCGTATTTACATTCCATCTAATAGACCAAGTTGTCTATTAAGGATTAAGTAGCCCGTTCGATGCAAATTAAACTATAAAAATGAATTTTAATATTCTTGTAGTATCATGTCTAGGAATGATTATTATTATTCTGTTTATGTTTAACGTATTATTTAACTGATTATGTACGTACTCAGCATAGCTGATTGTTTGTTATTTGTGATGTTTGTTGACCTGTGATGAACCATTGATATTTCAATGGGGAGCAGATTAGGTATGCTGGTGATGCTACATGAGTTTGGGCATATGCGGGATATTTTCTGGTTTATAAACTCTTAAATGTTTTTGTTGAACTTATAGAATTATTATTAGTATTCGTAGTTAATGGTTTGAATAAAAGTGGTCAATGGTGATTTCCGAGTTATAGTTTAAAGTAAATATTTTATTTTCGCTGCAATGTAGTTTTCATAATAAGGAGTTGTTAACGTTTTAATTTCAATAAGCCTTGCGTTTCACCGCGGAGGTAACACTCCCAAAGTCGATGCAACGTAGTTTAGATGTGTATGGATTTTGGGGGTGTTACAAGTTATCCTTAGAAACAGGACAACAACTTAAATCAAATAAAATCGTAAAACCAGTCAAGTAAACAAAAACTACCTAATTATCAATAAGTTGCCTCCCAAAGGAGGAGCAAAAGTTAGTCATGATCAAAATTTTCCTAAATTATGCTTATAGGAAGCAGAGTTACACATGCAAGCCAATTTAAAACCTCCTCCCATGAGCAGGTGCAAAAAAACACAAATTTGTCCTAACCTTGCTCCCTTGAGCAAGTAAAAATCACACAAATTTTAAATTGTTTTAAAAAACTGACACAACAAAGCAGGTTTAAAGAGGCATCATTCAGCAGTCTTGTCTGCATCTACGTCAATAGGGTCAGAAGATGCATCAGGAACTGAGGTTGCAGTATGGGTTGATGTGTTGTAAGCAACTTCAATGGCAACTTTAGTGGCAACCTCAGCGGCGACTTTAGCGGCAATTTCAGTAACGTTTGAGCAACGTTACCCTTGGTAGCCTGCTCATTAAGGTACCGTTCGCCTGCAGGATCCCATGACGTATGCTTGCCAGCAACATAATCCTCCATAGTCTCTATTTTTGCCAGCCAAGATTGAAAGCCCAGTGCGTCCAGATGCTCGTTGTGTTTCTTCTCAGCAAGTTTGGCAGCCTCCTTTAATTTGCTCTTCAGACGTTGCACCTCTTGCTGCTCCGCTTTCAACTTCCCTTCCAGGAACCTAGACCTTTCCTCAGCTATGTCCCTCTCCCGAGTAAGAGTGGCATATTTGTCAACCATCTCAGTTAAATTTTGATGAGTGGCAAGGAAAGCTTGCATTCACTACAGAAAAGGTTTGTGAGATGCCTGGCAAAAAGCAAGGTAAGTTAAGAAAAGGAGGAAAGTAAAAAGAGCAGAAGCAACCTAGACAGACAAGTTGACACCTTCAGAGACAATAATAGAAGGAGTCATGGTCTGATCATGACGAGTTTTTGCAGCAGGGAACAACATGCTCTTGGCACTTGGCCATATTAGAGTTGCGTCTGCAGAAATGGAGCAGAAACCTTTTGGAACTTCAATTTCAATACATTTCCTTTTCTACCCAGCAAGGGACAAAACAGGAGTGGCAAGAGTTGGCGTTGCATGGTGAGAGAACTGAGGAGCGGTAGGACAAATTACAACAACCGCAGAGTGACAGGGGCTCCACTCTTGCTGCGGATTCTGTTGACCATGTCATCAGTAGAAAGTTGTGCGGAACACTGAGATGTGGAAGTTTCTACAGAAAATCGCAAGCAATTTGTAAGAACATCAGAGATGTCAAGATGTCAAGATATCAAGATGCTAAGAAGTCTAGGTGCTATAAAATTCAAGCAAGATGCATACCATAAGACATGTTGAAATTTGAGCGAGTTCTTGTGCTTCGTCTCTTCGCCGAGTTGGATGAATTTGCTTGGGCAAGTAAGTTGCTATCAGGGTATGATGGTATGATGGGAAAGGTTATATCCTTTGCTTTGAGTGCCAAAATCAGATATGTGAAGCTTTCTGATTGTTCGCGACCAGAGGAGTGCAAAGAGACGCTTGCCAAGCAAAAGGTGTAAGCAAATTGTCAACATACAGAATGCAAAATGCAAAATAGTTAGGCACGATACCTTCGGATCTCCATGTATCCTTGAAGAAACAGCCAAAGTCATCCACAGAGTCTGCCCTCACAAAAAAGTATCTTATGGCCTAGCCCCTGTCACGGCCTCTGTCAACTTTCTCCACCAATCCGTCACGACCTTCAATGGTGCTTAGGGTTAAGCGCCCTTTCCCAAAAGGTTTGATTTGGTAGGTGAAAGCTAAGTCATCTACAGTGAAATTTATGTTCAACTTCTTGCTTAAAACTTCCACACTCGTCAAAATTCTCCATGCTCCTGGCAGGAGTTCACAAGGCGTCATGTCTGTCGCAGCAAAGAACTGACGGATAAAGGGAGAAAAAGGGAATTTTCGCCCCAATTTCGCAAAAGGGTAATCATAAAAAACCAGCCAGCTTGGGCAAACCCAATCCATTCTCTCGTGATCTAAGGGAAACCTAATCACAACATCTTGGGGAAACCCATAATTTCGCCTAACAGTTTGTACATCTGCTATAGATAGTACACTTGGGTAGATATTCTTATCTTCCAAGATTTCCAAAGGGCGAAAAACATTTACCCCTTTAGGAGAAGAACTGTTTCTAGAAGAGGATCTAGGGTTTTCTCTAGTCACTGTGAAGGCAAAGGAAGTAGGAAAAAGCAAAGGCAACTTATGCGGAAAACTGATGGAAGAACAAAAAGATTCAAGAAAAACTAGAGAATTAGCAAGGAAATGAAGTTACATGGGGAGAGAAATCTTGAGCAAACAAAGAAGAAACATGAAGAAGTTTACCGTTGCCCGAGGAACTGCATTTATAAGAGAAGAGGGAGGTTAGATGTCTAATCAAAGCATGCAAGAGAAATCGTCATCATTCGGCGCGTTTTGCAAGGCGGTTAAGAAATTTAAAAGTAATTTCCCTTCTTTGCTTTGCTGCCCAAAAGGGAAATTAGGGGCTATTGTTAGGGGTCAAATTATTATACTACGTGGCAGCAAGTTACGTGATTATATTGTGTTAGTTTGCACAGCAAGGTGGTAGCGGGCGAGTGGAAGAATAAGAAAAGAGGGGATCACTGACATGTCATAGCAGTTGGAAGCCTCCTATTATTTAGGCGATGTGCGCCACATTGAGGAGAAAGTGGAGTCAAGCGTAACTGCCAAGATCAAGGATGTTTATCAGAATCCCAACAAATAGGATCTATGCAATCAAAGTTCAGGAGGAAAACAGCTAGAAAGCAAAGTTCATCTGGTTGATTAGTATATATATAATTCACTGGCTTATATTTATATACCATATCACACTCATCTCTATACTCTCTTACTATCTAAAGCAACTTACTTGTACTCTCCCGCAAACTCAAGCAAACTTGGTGAATCGGCGGGATATCAATCCTCCCGTGGTTTTTCCCTCGTTTCCAAGGGTTTTCCACATAAAAACTTGTTGTGTGCTTTTGTTCTTATTTTGCAATTTCATTTACGTAAATTATTTCTTTTCCCAAGTTAATTGTCAATCCCCTCTCCAAGCAACTTGGCATTAGTGTGAAATTTACCCTAAACAATAACAACAACAACAACAACAAAATATGAAATAGAATAACTACACTTGCACTCCCATGCATCATGATCTCCGACCTAAAAAGAGCTATGACCTATTAATGCAAGTGATTGCTCGCCAAACAATATGTAGTAAAGATGGGTCATCACAGGATTAATAAGGCATAAGTCATGATCAACATACAAAGTACGAAAATCAGCAAAGTCTTAACAATCTAACATGATACTCCCTCCGTCCCAGAATAGTCTTAACACTTTCCTTTTATATTTATCCCAAATTAGTCTGAACACTTTCATTTTTGGTATGGTCCCACCAATAATATATTATTTCTTTTACACATCTTTGGCCCACACTCTACCTTTTTATCAATAAAAAGTTACCCAACTTTCTCTTTCCTCTAATAAAAAATATCCCACCAACTCCTATCACATCTACTTTTTAAATAAAATAACATTTGATAACAACACTACAACTTATCACCTTAAACTACGTGTCCCAACAAGTGTTCAGATCTTTTTGGGACGGAGGGAGTACTATGGAATAAAATAAAAGTCATGCACTGCAAGCAAAATTAATAATTCTAGAATAAAACATGACTCTAACTATAACCTTATTAATTAATTAGGATAAATAAGCAATGAACGAGTTGTCCAAACCAAAACAAGTCTTCTATAGGAAGACGAGGCAAGAGGCTATGTGCCACCAAAACCAATCGATATCGAAAAAATTATACTTCTTGCATTTCTAAATAAGTGCAACATAGAGAAGTGGCACATAGACCAATACACCTAAAGAGAGAAAGTTGGGGATTACACTTAAAAGAGGATTACACAACTTAATTGAATAAAAGATCTACACTAATTATCCAACAACTTTATATCCCCAACACCTTCTACCTGCCCTCCACCACAACCACCACCACTGGAAAATATCTTTCTGGGTGGGTTGAGAGAGGTGGCTGAGATGAGAGAGGAGGGTTGGTTAGGTTGGTTGGGTTGATTAATTAATGTTGTTTAGTTGGTAGATGATAAATTAATTAAGTTGTTGGGGGAATGAAGTAATGGCATTTTTGTAAATAAAAGGAAAATAACTTTCCATTTTGAGCTATGTTGCACTTATTATGACATTTCATAAAATGGAAAATGTTGCACTTATTTAGAAACGGAGGTTAGTATAAAAGACAGACACGTTGATGAAGCGGTCCTCGAAAAGTCGTGGGTTACCACCATGTACTCTAACTCCAGTGTTCAATACTACAGACGTGTACTAATCTAGAGTTTTATTGCTAATTCTTTTTCACTTTAACCAATTAATTGATTAAAGATTAACCACAAATGAAACTAACACAGAACAACCAAAAACTAACGTACAACAACAAAAACCAACACTCAAAGGATATATTTTGTCGTTCATTAATAAAAGTGATCACAAAATAACCATTTCCACAACCAATAGTCCTTTAAACCAAGATGGTTGAATAAAATCAACAATAACCAATGTCATTAAGACATACTTTTTCACTTACTCCATCACAAATTCGCGCTTGTGAAAGAATAATAAGTTAACCAAGTATGGATTATGATATTACGATTAATTCCAAGATTCCGCCTTTACCTTACATGTAAGAAATATTAAACATGGACTAATATACATTTAAATACAGTAACCACCTTTACCATTCATAGGTAATAAATAACACATGATTAATAAATAATCAAACCTGCAATATGCTTGTATCCACAATTCATACAACCAAATAATAAATAAATAATCACATGTTCCCAACACAACAATCACGGAAACATGATATTTCGTCGCAAACAATATCGCCTAAGAACAATCCAAGTTCCCTAAGCATGATACTATGTTTCAAAACCAAATCTAGTACATGATACTATGTCCAAAACTCTTAGACATTCACGTAACTTGTATTAGCTATTCTTTGCGCCACCTTTGTGCACTAAAAGTAACTCAAGGAATATTATTCTCCTACAAAGTAGCTATAAATAGATGAATATTAATCATCATTAGAAAAATTCCACCACACTTAAAGTTATTTAAAAGTTCCATAAAACTCTTAAAATCTTTTCTTTAACATTAAAGTTTCAACTTAAATCTATAAGTATAGTAGTAAAGTTTTACTCTTTAAAAACTCGTAAAAACTCATAATTCAACTCTGTAAAAGCCCTAAAGTTTAAACCTTTAAATATGAATTTTTAAAGTATTAATAATATAATTTCTACTACACAAATTATAATACTAATATACTCTAATAATTAATAAGCTAAACAATAATTAGACAATAGTATAAACTAAAGCAATAATAATAACAAATATATGATAAAACTGAAAAGAGAAAAAGAAAGAAAAAGAAGATGAAAGAAAAAAAGAGAGGAAGACCACTAAAAAAACGAGAGGAGGAGGGTGGCGTCGGCTACTGCTTGCGAGCGGCGATACGGCGGAGGATCGATGGAAAGAGAGGAGTTTCTTCCTCTTGCGCGGGAACGTGCTCTGAAAGCTTGCCTCCTAGCAACTCAAAATCGTACTTAGCAACTTAGGATTAACAATGGAGAAGGATAGATATTTTAGTGCAAGAAAATGAAGGAAGAATGAAGGGTTTTGTGTGAAGAATAAGGTATGATTTCTCTCTTATTTTTTTCCTTCAATGGACGGATGAAGACAAAGTTTTTGGCTGTTTAGAATCAGCTCCAAAGGTGGGTTAAAAGGGAGTAAAGAGGACGAGGTTACAAAAAGATTCATAATATAAGGGAGTTACAAATGTTACAAAAATCAAATTAAACTCTTCAACTCCTCTTCTTTTTCACTGGATTTCGACCACCTCAACATCAAGGGTTGTCAGCCCACTTTTCGTTACACAAACGGTCCAAACGCGACAATAATCGATAAGGTGAAACATGTAGCTCAAACACGCAAATTTAAATACTATAAAATATATAATTCTAATAAAATAAATTTTATAAATATAACATTTTAAAAAGTTAGAAAACAAATAGTATAAGATATGATATTTTTAAGGAGTAAAATATTCTAATTTTAACGGAAAATAATAATTAAAGGAAAATAAGTCGAAGAAATTATTAGCGAAAATTCGTGGTATTACAATTGCTAAACAAGACCTAAAGAATTGTTCTATTTAATTCAGATAATTTGGACCACCTGCTAGGAACCTTGTAATATGATTGCATAATAACTTGTCGCTAAATAATTAGTCTTTTTATGTGTTTCTTGAACCAACTTAGATTAATTATTTTTAGGGTGCTTAAAACGTTGTTTGATTATTCTCAAGCATAAAACCTGTAATGAATCGATATTTAGTAGAGGCCAGCAATGGGCAACATGGTTCCTAACTGTGTTGTACCCTCATCCCCGAACTCAACTTTTGGTTCCTGACCATCTATGGAGTCTAGACGGGGAAATCTACATTGGATAAGTCCCTCAGATGTCCCTACCGTTTCAATATCAAATAAGGTTTATGATTCTTCCTTTAAAGAATTGTTGGCGACTTCAAAACATATTTTTATTAAAACCTTAACCATGGGGTAGTCAAATAAACGCGCTCACACTGCGTGTTGGCATTAAAGGAATTCAAAATCCACGCCTAAAATTTGGCGACTCTACTGGGGAGGATTTTTAAAAATTAATTTTTTTTAAATGAGTGGGTGAAACTTAAAAAATACGATTCACTCTTCCTTTATGCCTTTGAATAATATATTGTTTCGCATATGCATGGCTATTGTTCAGCCATCATAAGGATAATCTACCTTGCCTCATTAGCACATGTTTTATGTATGAGGTCACCCCCGGGGGGTTTGCGCTTTGTCCTTCCAAAAAGCTTCCTGAGCGATAGTGTTGGATCTTAGTCATAAGCAAACCTACCCAACCATGGCATTGTTCTCTTGTTCTTGACTTGAGAACTGGAGTGTGTCTTACACGTGACCACCTTTTTAAGCAAAGGTACGAAGCGTGAAATCTCTTAGTCATGGACCCTTTTTCAGACTTAAATTAAACCTAACCATAGCTTGAAGCGTAGAACTTGACTTTAAGTTGGAAATTTGCATATTATTATCTTAATTGTGCATTTTTGTGTTTCGTGCCTTTACTTTCTATATGTTGCGTGTTGCGTAAATTTTCAAAATAAAATCGTCAATCGAAGTTAGGTGATCGAAAAATCAAAACATTAAGAATCGAGCCACTTGCGCGCCACGCATGTGAGCTGCGCTTAGCGCATAATCCAGCGTGTATCGCGGGTCCTTCGCGTTCAGCGCACTTCACTCTGTCTTCTTCATGCGTTATGCGCTCTCTTCTTGCGTCCCACATTTCGGTTCTACGTGTCTCATTTTGTTATTAGGCTTATCCTCCTCTCTTTATTTTTATCATTTTTATTTCTTTCTTTTTCCAACTTTGTTCTCATCTTTTTGTAAAAAAGAAAAATGATCCTTTCTTGAAAATCTACCCATATCTTTCCATCTCAAAATATCTTATGTCCATTTTGAAAACCCATCTCCCCTATTTTTCAAATCCTATCACCTATTTTTTTTTTCTCGAAAATTATTCTCACATCTTTTTCAAAATTTAATCCCATCTTCAATTTCCTATCTACTTCAAAAATTCTATCTCCACTCTTTTTTTCAAAAAAAAATCTCCATCCTTTTTCCTATTACATATCTTTTTTCAAATATTCATCCTTTTTCTCTATCCCATCCTTTCATGTATATTATCCATCTTTCCATGTGCACAACATTTAGGATTTTTTTTAGTGTCCATCTTGTTGTAATGGCCTCATCCACCTGGAAATTCTAACTCCATTAGAAGTCCGTCTGACCCATATATCTAGGTTCATCCAGTTTCACTCCATTTAGAGTTCTTGATCCTGTCTAGATTCACCCATCTAAGAAGTCTAGGGTCGTTAGAATTCTACCCATTTTAGGTGTCTAAATCTATTAGAATTCCGCTCGTCTTAGATGTTTCGAATCCATTAAAGTTCCGCACATATTAGGAGTCTAAAAGCGTTTGAATTCCATTCATTTTAGGAGTCTAGTGTACTAGAGTCTCGTGCATATTAGGAGTTTAGCATCCTTGAAAGTTCATCAAATCCAAAATTCTAAAGTCATTAGAAGTCTATCAAGTTTATGATTCTAAAGTCATTAGAATTTCATGTCAATTAGGACTGCATTCATACTAGAGTCCCTCTGCACTGCAAAGTCCATCGTTCATACACTACATGCATAACTAGAGTTCATAGGCATATAGGAGTCTCAGTACATCTATACTCTCCATTTCATTTCATGCATTCCGCATTTAGTAGTCCCGAAATACAAGGGATCTAATTCCCTCTTTTATGATATGTAGGCAGCCTTTACAGGTTCGAACACGTAGATTGAGTCATACATACATGAATTAGGTCTAGGTGCATCCAAATGAGTCATACATACATGAATTAGGTCTAGGGTAACCAATGCAAATTCCTATTTTGTGCCCATTGATAACACCAAACTGAAAGGGAAACTTCCTGAAGAGTTCTCTATAACTGACATCCCTAAATTTGAACCAACTGATAATCCAAAGTATCATTTAAAGAACTTCCATGCAACCATGATCATCAAATCGGTTGACCCTGAACTCTACCCAATGGTATTCCCGATGTCGTTGGACCCAATCTGCTAAAACTGGTACTATTCACTAGATCCCAAGCATATTGAAACTTGGAGCGATATTACCAGGGAGTTCATGAAACAATATGAACATAATGCTGTAATCTAAACCTCACTAAGGGAATTGGAAGTACTGAAACAGGAAAATAGTGAAGGCTTTACTACCTACCTCAACAGGTGGCGAGAGAAGTCCTCTCACATGGTCTCCAAGCCTCCTGAAAGAGACCTAATTCGCATCTTCATCGCCAACTTGTTGCCTGAATACAAAAAAACCATTTCAAGTATTTAGGTATCACAAGTTTTACAAAGCTGTATAATATAGGCGTGCAAATTGAGGATGATTTACTGAAAAACGCCCACAACAACAAGAACAATGCCAATAATGTCATAGAGGCTCCAATCAGGCCTCGAAGAAAATGCAAGAGAGAATATACCTCACTGGGTATAAGTTATGGAACAGCTTTTGACCGCCTTCGCGCAAAAGGCGCACTTTCCCCGGGATGGTCTTGTTTGTGCAACAAGCAATTTTAAGCGGTAGAATGTTGAAGAAATTATACTTCCTCAAACCAAAACAAAGCCTAACAAACACAACCGCTTACCCAATAGATATACTGTAGTCTAATTTTCAGATGGTAGCCACGCTAGTACAAGCATCAGATAGAAACATCAAGAGAACTACTGAATTCAAAAAACTCAAGGAGACAAAATCAAAGGCCGGAAGACTTATAACATCGATATCGGCAAAAAAAAAAAAAAAAAAAAAAAAAAAAAGAAAATATATATCACTAGCACTTGATACAAATTCATATGTTTTAAACATCGCATAAGCATTATAGTTATCCCCAACCTATTCCTACTTCAAAAAACAATCAGTAAGGATTCATAAATATTCCACCAAACTAGTTAGCATGAACACCAATTACATAATCAATAAACAAGTTAGCATGAAAATTATACCACATAAGAACTCAAACTCATTTGGGGGGGGGGGAGGAAGCACCAAAGCAGAATGATGGAGAACAAAAATATAACCTGGAATGTCATATTCCTTGATGCAGGAGCCCACTCGTGAGCAATTCTATTTCTAATAAGCTCCGGATCCGCAGTGGGCGGCAACCGAATATCAAAGCCTGCCTCAGCCTCTGATGGCTGCATGTTCATAGCAAATCCCTGCATCACAACTCATTTATCAGATTGACAATATATAGATAAGTAAAAAGATGTTGTATTTGTTGCGTTGTAGGTGTTTTAGTGTGTTATAATATAACAGTTAGAGATTACGAGTTCAACATTTGTTGTACACAACCAAATAACAATAAAAGAGAGAGGCCCACTAACAATAATTTATCCATGTATTATATTTACTGTAAGAGGTATAGGCAAGTAAATGAATGTTGTGTTCCTATTCATTTACAAATGTTGTATTGCATTTAATAAATGTATTTTCAAACACTAAAATATATCAAAATTCCCCTGATATATGTGAAAGTAATATATAACAGTTGAAGATTAAGCAGCGGTCCTATTTGGTGTACACAAAAACAAAACTATGCAGAACAAAATTAATAACAGTAACAGGGAGAGAGGGAGAGAGAGAGTGAGAGCCACACTAACATTAGAGGTGTGAATTCCAGCATTAAAAAAGACAGGATTGACAGAGATGACTTGAGAATTAGCGGCATAACCTTTCTTAACCAAATCAAATTGAGACTCCCTGAATTTGGTAATGATCTCAATACTGATCATCAAATTCTCCAAGGCACTATTATCATACATCCTAGAGCCATGCCCCGGAGGTCCAACTGCCTTAATGGTGACGTGCCACGGCGAACGATCGGCGTAGAAAACCCGAAAGTCGTCAGTTGGCGAGGCCTGGCCCTCATCCAAGACAAACCCCACATTGAGTTCCTGGAATTCCTCAGACTCCACCAACTTAGCTGCCCCATGCCCCATCAAGGCCCCCAATTTCCTCGTCGGGTACATATGACAGGTGGACGGTCCTAATAGGCTGCTGGACCCCGCGGAGTTCTCGAAGGTTTCGAATGGCCTCGAGATACTGCATGCCAATACACTTGTCATCTTGAGCACCACGCCCAAATATCTTCCCATCAGCAGCTCGTACAGCGGAGAATGGAGGGTGGAACCACTTGCTGGGCTCTGCTGGGACGGAGTCCAGGTGGGAGTTGAAGAGGATAGAAGGGAGGTCGGGCCTTGAACAGGGCCAGGTGATGATGACTACGGGCTTTCCGGGGATGAACTCTAGTATGCGGGCCTGGAGCCCGATGGAGTGGGCTTGGGCTGTGAGGAAGGAGACTGGGGCGGTATAGTTTGGATTCGGATGGGCTGTTTTGAAACGCAGGTAGGTTTGGAATCGGGTGATGATGGGGTTTTCTTCTTCTTCTTCTTCTTGTTCTTGTTCTTATTCTTGTTCTTGTTCTTGTTCTTGTTGAGTGGAGTTGAGAGGAGAGAAGAGGAGTAAGATAAAGAAGATGGAAAAGGAGATAGTATGGTGGTTTGCCATTTTTGGTGGTGACTGGTGAAGACAAAGGAGGGTAAACACTAAACAGTGATTCAGTGATGTGTTGAGGACACGTAGAAACTCAACTTCCCTTCTTTCCTGTTTCCGGCAAATATTCAGGTTATATTTATTTTGTGCTGAAATTTGCTGAATTCGACAGAATTTAATTATGGTTATCGTTTTTTTTGACTCATACGAATATACGATCATGGAAAAGAAAATCATTCAATATGTTGTCTGAAATTTTTATCATACACTCGGTTATAACCAAGACTATTTTTGTTGTTCATTGTTAATTTGAAACTCCAAATGAGTATAATCACAAATAGGTAGAACACCAAATGAGTAAATGAGCAAAAAATAGCTTTGGGTATACCATGCACATGGTACACCCGGATGTATGATGAATGCTTTTTCTCTTCGTAAACTCGTTCAGGTATCTCGTATCCAATTATATATTTTGTTAGTTGTGACAAATTTTCTAATAAACATTGAATGTATTTTATGGCTAACTGTAGGCGTGGATTTTGAATTCTTTTAATGCCTACAAGTGGTGTGAGCGCGTTTATTTGACTACCCCATTGTTAAGGTTTAATAAAAAAAATATGTTTTGAATTCGCCAACAATTCTTTAAAGGAAGAATCATAAACCTTATTGGATATTGAAACGGTTGGGACACTGTAGACACATAATCGTGTCTCCCTATTTAAGGGTCCAATGATGAAATATACCGCGGTCTTAGTTAGCACGAACCAATGAAGGAGCAGTCCGAATAACCAGGCAATGTGTGTTTTGAAATAATATTATAAAAGCCCAATTAATCGTTCATGATGATTAATTGTAAGTTCAACCCATAAAATGTTTTTTTAGTCCATTTTAAAAGCCCCAACTGAATATTTATTATTTTAAATATTTTCCTAATATTTATTTTTTTGATAAATATTTTCTTAATGTTTATTGTTTTGATAAATATTTTCCCAAAAGCTTTTATTATTATCCTTTACCCATAAATCAGATTTTTAATCCGGGAAATTCGATCTCCGAATTTTTAGGGATAAAAATGACATCTTGAAAGCATTCGGAGCATAAAAAAAAGAATATTCTGGAATATGCGCCGGACGTGGCGGCTGCGCTCAGCGCGCCACGTGCGTCCAGCTCATTGGCCAAGTCGCGTCAGGCGCGCCAATGAGCACCTGACACGTGGACTTGTGACTCACACAGAGTGCTGCGCCTAGTGCAAGTCTTGTGTGAGACGCAAGTTAAAATTTTATCTTTTTGAAAACCCGTTTCCATGTGCAACGTTTTAATTGGACGGACCAAGTCAGGCAGACCAACCTGCGCCTGACGCGTGTCCTCGCGCCTGCCACGTAGGACTGCGCCTAGCGCAGGTCTTGCGTGGAGCGCACGCTTTGTTTTGCCTACAAATATGGGATGATTTCCCAAATCAAACACGGCTTCGAATGATTATTTTACGCACACAAATACTCTCAAAAAATTTCCGAAATACACTTCGAATACAAAACACTAAAATACTTTCAATCTTCCAAGTCGATTATTGTTCCTGATCCTATTACCTTCCTGATCCTATTACGCACACAAATAGAGGCGAGCAATGGGCAATATAGTTCCTGACTATATTGTACCCTCACCCCCGAACTTACTTTTTGGTTCCTCATCATCTATGGAGTCATGACGGATGAATCTATATTGGATAAGTCCGTAAGATGTCCCTTCCGTTTCAATATCCAATTAGGTTTATGATTCTTCCTTTAAAGAATTGTTGGCGACTTCAAAACATATTTTTAATAAAACCTTAACAATGGGGTAGTCAAATAAACGCGCTCACACCGCGTGTAGGCATTAAAGGAATTCAAAATCCACGCCTACAATTTGGCGACTTCACTGGGGAGGATTTAAAAAAATAAAAAAATATTTTTTAAATAAGTGGGTTAAACTTGAAAAATATAATTCACTCTCATTTTTATGCCTTAGAATAATATATTGTTTTTGCATGTGCATGGCTATTAGCCACCATAAGGACAATCTACCTTGCCTCATTAACACATGTTCTATGTGTGAGGTCACCCCGGGGGGTTTGCGCTTTATCCTTCTAAAAAGCTTCCTAAGCGATAGTGTTGGATCTTAGTCATAAGCAAACCTACCTAACTATGTCATTGTTCTATTGTTCCTGACTTGAGACTGGAGTGCGTCTTACACGTGGCCACCTCTTTAAGCAGGGGTACGAAGCGCGGGATCAATCTCTTAGTCATAGATCCTTTCAGCCTTAACCTAAACCTGACCAATAGTTTGAATGTACAACTGGACTTTAGGTTGAGAACTTTTGCATCCATGTTACTTGACATTTATGTGTGATTGCAATTTTTGCCTGATCATATTTTATTAACATGTTGATATGTGTTGCGCCTAAAAAAATAATACTATTCGCGTCTAAAAACTGTAGTTGTTTCCGCCCGAACATTCGTCAAATTACCAATATGCATGCCGCAGAGTATTGCGCCAAACACATTAAGTTACACCTGGCGCAACACTCTTGCGTCAGACGCAAAGCCCGCGAGCCGCTCACATCTGTTGCGTGACACGCAGTCTTTTCGTCCCATGCAAATTGGTCTTCTGACCACTGTTCACGTCAACAATTTGCGTCAATTAGTGCGTCCAAAATTTAGTGCGTCCTAAACTGTTATTATAATTAGTGCGTCGGTCTTCGCGCCTTGACATTATACAAGATTTACCAAAACATCGTCTAAATTGTCACGAACATGAGGGTGGGCTCAGCACGCTAAGACGCATGAGGATGCGCCTGACGCTGCTGGCCTGCGCCAGACGCACACTCTGCGCCACACGCAAAATCGCTACATGGCGTATTGTTGTGCATCTCTCGTTTTCTGTCACTTTAGGCAATGTGGTGATCAATTCCGTATAATACTTCGTGCATTTGCATCATTGACTATTCAAAACATCTCGTGTTTAACTTCACTTAAAGAGAGTCTTTGTTTTCTTTTAGAGTTCTATCATCATTAGGTCTCACCTAGGTGCACGATCATATTTTGGTTTTTTTTTTTGTGGAGAAAGTCGGATATTCCGATCCTCCCAACAACTTACCCCATCTTGAAAAAAAAATTTGTTTTTTTCTTATTTTTCCAAAACTGCATTTTGATTGGTGACAAACTCTTGCCAATATATCATTATCCATTTTCCTCCACAAAATAAAATCTATAACGTCCAATATATCATTATCCATTTTCCATTTTCCTCCACAAAATAAATTCATCATTATCCATAAACTCATATATCATCCACAAAATAGATTTCCTTCCATAAATATCCTCTCCTTTTGGCAGGAGTTATGAACAAATTAAAATGATATTTTCGAAAATATTTTCATTCCTCACCCTATCCATTTCTGGAGTGCGTCCTAAGTTAATGTGTCCTTGTCAAACAGGGTAATTGAGAAAACAGTCTGGATATGTCGTCCGCGTGCGCGAAAGGCTAAATCTGTTCCACCGGCTAAAGAACGATCAAATGTTGAAGCAACAATGGGTGACGAAAAGGTTATTGAATTGACTAATATCATCGAACGAATGGCTAAGAACTTGGAGGAGGTCACTCTCCGTCTGCACCAAGTTGAAAGTCGTGAAAATGCTGTATTCGCCAAACAAATGGAAAATGATGTTCAAAAAGTCACCAATAAGGAGTCCTACTTTGATTTGGATGAGAACAGCAAATTCAAGGGAAAACTATCTGAAAAGTTTTCCACGAGTGACTTTCCTAAGTTCAAACCTACTGACAATCCCAAGTATCACTTGGGGAACTTCAAGGCCACTATGATCATTAAGTCTGTGGACCTTGAACTTTATCCAACGGTATTCCCGATATCGTTGGACCCTGCCTGTCAAAACTGGTTTTACTCCCTGGACCCCAAACATGTTGAAACATGGGGTGATATCACTAGAGAGTTCATGAAGCAATATGAACATAACACTGTAATCCAAACCTCACTAAGGGAATTGGAAGTGTTGAAGCAAGATAACAATGAAGGCTTTACCACCTACCTTAACAGGTGGAGGGAAAAGTCTGCTTACATGGTCTCCAGACCTGCTGACAAGGACCTCGTCCGTATCTTTGTTAACAACTTGTTACCCAAGTACAAAACTCATCTCAAATACTTGGGTATCGATAATTTCACCAAGTTATACGACATAGTTGTGCAAATCGAAGATGGCTTGTTGAAAAATGCCCAAAATGACAATAATCTTTATAAGGGCAATAATAACAACAACAAGAATGATTACGGATCCACTTCTAAAGGTGGAGAAGTGAACCTTCTTGAGGCACCCCAGAGATCCTTCCAGAGGAATATGAGAAGGACATTCACTTCAATAGGCATGTCGTATACCACCGCTTTTGATCGCCTCAACTCAAAGGGCTCTTTATTTCTCATTGGACCGACTCTTGATCCAGAAGAAAGTAAAAGGAGTCAATATTGGGATAAAAATTCTTACTGCAAATACCATAGAGGGAACTGTCACAACACAGAGGACTGTTTCAAACTGAAAAATCCCATTCAAGACATGATTGATGAAGGTAGACTTCCCATTCCTCATGTCGGAAAGAAGCCTAAAAATCAAGATAGACCATTAAACAAAGTTCTGGCTATCTCTGAGGATGAATACTGCTATGATCTATCTCTCTTGATTGCACCAATAGGGGATCCTGTCCCTGCTATCATTATTGCTAGCACATCACTAGACATCAATGGTATCTGGGATAGTGATGAAGAAGATGAGTATGTCACAGAAGAAAGTGATTATATCCAGGGAACGTGTATCTCTCCACCACTAGGATTATATGACGATAATGAAGTCATTAGTCCTAAAGCTGATCGCTTTACTTTAGCAATGGATTGGTACAAAAGTGATGAGGAAGCAGTACGGGTACTTACTCAAACTGGAAGGCTAACTCAGCTTGTTCAGGATAACCTTCCCGCATCATCTGCATCTCCTGAAGGAGTTCTTCCCAAAAAGAACTCTCTCATTCAACAGCTCATGAAAACAAAAGCTGATGTTAACATTTGGCAATTAATAGTTTCCTCTCATGGGCATCGCATGGCATTACTAAATGCCCTCACAAATATGAACGTGTAATCTGACACTTCCCATGAAGGATTGGTCAATTTCCTGACTGCTGATAAGCCAATCCAAGGAAATACTATTTCCTTTACTGATGATGACCTTCCTTTTGAAGGAAGCAAACACAACAAGGCCCTATATTTCATTGTATCATGCGTGGGCATGAATGTCCCAATGACATTAGTAGATAATGGATCTGCCATTAACGTATGTCCATTACGAACTGCGCGCCGCCTAGGTTTCAAAGGTGAGGATTTCAGTCCCTCCCATCAAGGCATCCGAGCATATGACAATTCTCATCGTCAATCCTTGGGAACTATAGCCCTAAACATCTCTGCAGGGGTTATAGAAAAGCGCACGATTTTCCAGGTCATTGATATTAAGGCCTCATTCCACTTACTATTAGGAAGATCATGGCTTCATGAGCTTGGTGCGGTCCCATCTTCCTTGCATCAAAAGGTTAAGATGATTATGGATGGCATTCCCATAACTATCGATGCCTCTACAATGAAAGTACAAGTAATAGACAAACCTCTCATCCACAAAGACCATGATGAGGACGATGAAGATCTTCGAGGATTCGTTCCTGAAGAAGTAGCCCTCATTGAAGAGGATTTAGCGCCATTTGACTTTGATTGCTTATCCAATCTAGTAGTCAACGATATGATGGCTAAACGATAAACATAAAATAAACAAAATAGAGCATTCTATTAAAGAAATGACTAGCTAACGATATGATGGCATTCTCTAATGCCTGACGCCTACGTCGTGTAGCTTCCTTACGAGCACTCAAACTACAACGGGGAGGCATCCTACAAGGAAAAAAAATTGTTAATTAGTTCTTACAATCACAATCAATAAAGGCACATAGCACGTTATATAACAAATAGTTTCCAAGGCTTTCTTCCTACCCAAGTAACTCTCACTAAGTACTTTTCTTGAAGCCTAAGATACTAATAATCCTAGATGCAACAACTACACATTTTCCATGGAATATGTAGCAACTCAATGAGTATTTTTTGATCATTTGCTCTGATACCACCTGTAACACTCCGTCATTTTATAAACATAAAATAAACAAAATAGAGCATTCTATTAAAGAAATGACAATAGCGGAAATATCGTCTGACGGAAATGTCACTCTAAATAAGGGTTAAATATAAACTAAGAAAATAAAACCCAAATGAATTATCTCAAAATAACCATAAAGAGGCAAAACAACCTCATAAACCCAATACATAAAGTAAATATAAAATAAGATGTCTCAAAAATCCTAAATAACCTTTCTCTCATTTCCCATAACACGAAATAGTCACCTGCAAAATATATCAACAAACATCCACAATCAGTGGGGAATAACTAACAGCTCTCCCAGCCCAATTAGGATCCATATAAGAGTTATAAAAGCCTTAATAATCAAGTTATACTAAAAACATCTCAATAGCAAACTCCAAATAATCAAATATAACACTCAAACAAAGATAAAACAACATGCTTAATATAAATAGAGTAAAGATAACAAAATAAACAACATGGATAAATAACTTATATATCTAAACTCAAGTATCAATACCATAAACCATCAAAGTTTAAAGTAATAAAAATAATGTAATTAGTTTGAGAGAGAGAGCTGAACCCTAGTGGACAACCCACTTTCTATGGTAATGTCAGACAACCTCCAGACAACCTATGGGTTACGTTCCCTACTGCTTGTGTTTAAGAATGACCATACTCCCGATGCGGTGTAGGATTACGTCCCCACCGACCTCTCGGACGACAACAAAACCAAGGTATACCTAGGATTACGTCATATGGTTTGCATGTTCTTCACCTCGGGATTACGTCCCTCCGGATAATCTTGCTCTAAAACAACAATAATAAAATAATACTCAATCATCAAATTGCACGGATGCCATTAAGGCCTTACACCAAATCAGCAGAAATCTAGGATCGCAACCCAAGAATTTCAAATAAAATTAATATTCTTCTCAAAATAAAACAATAATAATAATAACTCAAAAAATATAATTTTTACTCATCATAAAATAACACAACATGTTCTAATAACCCATGATAACCACCTTCTCACAAAATAAAATTTTAAAAAAACAAAACGACTTACGTTATATGCATAATCTGACAACTTGATAAACAAAAATGCATAAACACACGTACAAGCTGCAACCCATATCATACACACCAAGCAAAACTAGAAAAGAAGAAAAGAAAACAAAAAGAAAAGGAAACAAAAGTAGCAGACCAACAAGTCAATACCAAAGCATACTATAACGCAATACTTACAACAAAAAGAAAACTCCTGAACCTTACTTGCCACGCATGCTACAGCCTACAATGCCATACATGCCTATAAAAGAAAATGAAACCACTAACCAAAACCAACTCTCAAGAATTAACCCACATCAACCACATATTACAAAACGAGCAACAAAGCTCCTGCCAGCCAAGGATTTCGTGAACATAAACCAAGACACCATACTACACACACATTGATCACTCCATCACTCTCTCATAAACCATGTTCACAATGTTCACAACGACAGAAAATTTATCGCACGATAATAGTTAACTAGCATAAAACATCTTGAAACAATGGTACTAAAACATGTAGATAAAGCTCATAATAAACATATTTATGAACTACAAACTCACGACAATCATATAATTCATGAAAGCTCTTTAAAAACAAACATATAACATGAAACTTATTCCCACCCAAATTCCTAAAATCATACTAACCCAAACATAATCATTATAACAAATATAATTCCTACACGAATTCTATTCGCTCTACGAACGCCATTAGTTACCTAAACCAACTGGAGGTGTGAAGCCAAGTGCCAACCGACTACCGTTCTTCCTCTTGCGCGGGAACGTGCTCTGAAAGCTTGCCTCCTAGCAACTCAAAATCGTACTTAGCAACTTAGGATTAACAATGGAGAAGGATAGATATTTTAGTGCAAGAAAATGAAGGAAGAATGAAGGGTTTTGTGTGAAGAATAAGGTATGATTTCTCTCTTTTTTTTTTTCCTTCAATGGACGGATGAAGACAAAGTTTTTGGCTGTTTAGAATCAGCTCCAAAGGTGGGTTAAAAGGGAGTAAAGAGGACGAGGTTACAAAAAGATTCATAATATAAGGGAGTTACAAATGTTACAAAAATCAAATTAAACTCTTCAACTCCTCTTCTTTTTCACTGAATTTCGACCACCTCAACATCAAGGGTTGTCAGCCCACTTTTCGTTACACAAACGGTCCAAACGCGACAATAATCGATAAGGTGAAAAATGTAGCTCAAACACGCAAATTTAAATACTATAAAATATATAATTCTAATAAAATAAATTTTATAAATATAACATTTTAAAAAGTTAGAAAACAAATAGTATAAGATATAATATTTTTAAGGAGTAAAATATTCTAATTTTAACGGAAAATAATAATTAAAGGAAAATAAGTCGAAGAAATTATTAGCGAAAATCCGTGGTATTACAATTGCTAAACAAGACCTAAAGAATTGTTCTATTTAATTTAGATAATTTGGACCACCTGCTAGGAACCTTGTAATATGATTGCATAATAACTTGTCGCTAAATAATTAGTCTTTTTATGTGTTTCTTGAACCAACTTAGATTAATTATTTTTAGGGTGCTTAAAACGTTGTTTGATTATTCTCTTGCATAAAACCTGTAATGAATCGATATTTAGTAGAGGCCAGCAATGGGCAACATGGTTCCTAACTGTGTTGTACCCTCATCCCCGAACTCAACTTTTGGTTCCTGACCATCTATGGAGTCTAGACGGGGAAATCTACATTGGATAAGTCCCTCAGATGTCCCTACCGTTTCAATATCAAATAAGGTTTATGATTCTTCCTTTAAAGAATTGTTGGCGACTTCAAAACATATTTTTATTAAAACCTTAACAATGGGGTAGTCAAATAAACGCGCTCACACTGCGTTTTGGCATTAAAGGAATTCAAAATCCACGCCTACAATTTGGCGACTCCACTGGGGAGGATTTTTAAAAATTAATTTTTTTCAAATGAGTAGGTGAAACTTAAAAAATACGATTCGCTCTTCCTTTATGCCTTTGAATAATATATTGTTTCGCATATGCGTGGCTATTGTTCAGCCATCATAAGGGCAATCTACCTTGCCTCATTAGCACATGTTTTATGTATGAGGTCACCCCCGGGAGGTTTGCGCTTTGTCCTTCCAAAAAGCTTCCTGCGCGATAGTGTTGGATCTTAGTCATAAGCAAACCTACCCAACCATGGCATTGTTCTCTTGTTCTTGACTTGAGAACTGGAGTGCGTCTTACACGTGGCCACCTTTTTAAGCAAAGGTACGTAGCATGAAATCTCTTAGTCATGGACCCTTTTTCAGACTTAAACTAAACCTAACCATAGCTTGAAACGTAGAACTTGACTTTAAGTTGGAAGTTTGCATATTATTATCTTAATTGTGCATTTTTGTGTTTCGTGCCTTTACTTTCTATATGTTTCGTGTTGCGTAAATTTTCAAAATAAAATCGTCAATCGAAGTTAGGTGATCGAAAAATCAAAACATTAAGAATCGAGCCATTTGCGTGCCACGCATGTGAGCTGCGCTTAGCGCATAATCCAGCATGTATCGCGGGTCCTTCGCGTTCAGCGCACTTCACTCTGTCTTCTTCATGCGTTATGCGCTCTCTTCTTGCGTCCCACATTTCGGTTCTACGTGTCTCATTTTGTTATTAGGCTTATCCTCCTCTCTTTATTTTTATCATTTTTATTTCTTTCTTTTTCCAACTTTGTTCTCATCTTTTTGTAAAAAAGAAAAATGATCCTTTCTTGAAAATCTACCCATATCTTTCCATCTCAAAATATCTTATGTCCATTTTGAAAACCCATCTCCCCTATTTTTCAAATCCTATCACCTATCTTTTTTTTTCTCGAAAATTATTCTCACATCTTTTTCAAAATTTAATCCCATCTTCAATTTCCTATCTACTTCAAAAATTCTATCTCCACTCTTTTTTTCAAAAAAAAAATCTCCATCCTTTTTCCTATTACATATCTTTTTTCAAATATTCATCCTTTTTCTCTATCCCATCCTTTCATGTATATTATCCATCTTTTCATGTGCACAACATTTAGGATTTTTTTTAGTGTCCATCTTGTTGTAATGGCCTCATCCACCTGGAAATTCTAACTCCATTAGAAGTCCGTCTGACCCATATATCTAGGTTCATCCAGTTTCACTCCATTTAGAGTTCTTGATCCTGTCTAGATTCACCCATCTAAGAAGTCTAGGGTTGTTAGAATTCTACCCATTTTAGGTGTCTAAATCTATTAGAATTCCGCTCGTCTTAGGAGTTTCGAATCCATTAAAGTTCCGCACATATTAGGAGTCTAAAAGCGTTTGAATTCCATTCATTTTAGGAGTCTAGTGTACTAGAGTCTCGTGCATATTAGGAGTTTAGCATCCTTGAAAGTTCATCAAATCCAAAATTCTAAAGTCATTAGAAGTCTATCAAGTTTATGATTCTAAAGTCATTAGAATTTCATGTCAATTAGGACTGCATTCATACTAGAGTCCCTCTGCACTGCAAAGTCCATCGTTCATACACTACATGCATAACTAGAGTTCATAGGCATATAGGAGTCTCAGTACATCTATACTCTCCATTTCATTTCATGCATTCCGCATTTAGTAGTCCCGAAATACAAGGGATCTAATTCCCTCTTTTATGATATGTAGGCAGCCTTTACAGGTTCGAACACGTAGATTGAGTCATACATACATGAATTAGGTCTAGGTGCATCCAAATGAGTCATACATACATGAATTAGGTCTAGGGTAACCAATGCAAATTCCTATTTTGTGCCCATTGATAACACCAAACTGAATGGGAAACTTCCTGAAGAGTTCTCTATAACTGACATCCCTAAATTTGAACCAACTGATAATCCAAAGTATCATTTAAAGAACTTCCATGCAACCATGATCATCAAATCGGTTGACCCTGAACTCTACCCAATGGTATTCCCGATGTCGTTGGACCCAATCTGCTAAAACTGGTACTATTCACTAGATCCCAAGCATAATGAAACTTGGAGCGATATTACCAGGGAGTTCATGAAACAATATGAACATAATGCTGTAATCTAAACCTCAATAAGGGAATTGGAAGTACTGAAACAGGAAAATAGTGAAGGCTTTACTACCTACCTCAACAGGTGGCGAGAGAAGTCCTCTCACATGGTCTCCAAGCCTCCTGAAAGAGACCTAATTTGCATCTTCATCGCCAACTTGTTGCCTGAATACAAAAAAACCATTTCAAGTATTTAGGTATCACAAGTTTTACAAAGCTGTATAATATAGGCGTGCAAATTGAGGATGATTTACTGAAAAACGACCACAACAACAAGAACAATGCCAATAATGTCATAGAGGCTCCTATCAGGCCTCGAAGAAAATGCAAGAGAGAATATACCTCACTGGGTATAAGTTATGGAACAGCTTTTGACCGCCTTCGCGCAAAAGGCGCACTTTCCCCTCTTGGGCCTACTCCAGATCCAGACGAAGATAAAAGGGGGCCAAATTGGGACAAAGATGCTTATTGCAAGTACCATAGAGGCCATGGACATAAGACTGACAATTGCTACCCATTGCGAGGCCTTATTTAGGATATGATCGATGATGGGAGACTTCCAATTTCTCCTACTACAAAAAGGCCTCAGATTTACGTTCACTTGTCACCTGACGTACGAGTCTAGACTTAGGATTTCATTTTCTGTTCATCTCTTCTTCTTTTTTTCCCAGTCTGATATAGGATTTCCCTTTTTATTGCATGTACTCATGATTTTCAATTAATAAATGAGTGTTTCTTTATTTACTCTCTAACCTTGCACTAATGAGCATTAATGGAAATGAAGATTGTGGCCTTAAAAGAAATGAATTTCTAATTCTCATGACTATTCTAATAAAGGCAATGAACAACTGGCATATATAAAAGAGGCATTCCTCCCCTTCCCCACAAATATTCCTCCATTTCAATCTAAATGCATAACACCCCTCTCCCTTTAACCTACCTCATGGGAAGTACATTTGACAACTATTCAATGTAAAGGGCAATTAAAAAAAAAACAACAAACAAGAAAATAAAAAAAAATAAAAAAAAGCAAAAGCAAAAATGATACAAAAAGTGCAAAATATATATATAAAAAAAGAGAAGTGTTGCAATAAGCCCATCAATAACTTTGTGAAAGGTATTTCCTTCAAAACCTTCAACCTTCGATTCTAAACCATTACAAGTCAAATGAAATCTCTGTAATAAACCTTCTTAACAACCATGCACATTGCATTCCAATAAGCTACAAAAGACAAACCAAAGCCCGCTAGGTCGAAAACCCATAAGGGCGACTTAGGCAAAAGTCAGGGCACCTTCTCATTCACTTGGCCTGAACTACGAATGGTCTGATTCTGCTAAAGATACGTAGGAAACCTCACCTTAAGGTCCGACCGCTTTAAACCAAACCAAACCTACATCATTATCCACCCTTGCCAAAGACCTCTCCCAAATCAATGCCTAATTCATTGCAAATGGCTCCAAAGCAAAATGCTTGGCCACCAATTAAAATGCTAAGAGCTACTACTGGCCTGATTCCATCATGGATACGTAGGCAACCTCTTTTGAGGCCCGACCATTTTAATTCAAAACATATTTTTTAAGGCTTGCCTAAGCCCATGAGAAAAGCGCGATCGCCCAAAAATCATGAATTTTCAATGCTCATCCCTACCCTTAGAACTAGACTGAGATTTGAACCTGCATCATTAGCCTACCATATTGCATGAGTCAATTCATTATGGCTCCGTCCTCTTCTTATTCTCTTCCCTTGCCGTTTTCTCAGCCACATTATCGCTTCTAAGCCAACCTTAGCATAACCTTTCAACACTCAGCGTAATGACCGCGCCTCATCTTTCGAGTGTTTCTTTCTTTGATCTTTCTTATCTTCTCACCTTAGGAACCCTATATGGAATCTTTGGTCGAAACTTCCGCTAAGTGTGACGAGGTATCTTCAAAATCAAGCAATCAAGATGAATACTTCATCAACTCCATCTTATTGCGGGCTTCATCACTGGTCCACACAAAAAATCATAGGCTCCAAGTCTAGGCCTATTGTAATAAGGACTTCATTATGAGTCCATACATGAAATATTGGGTTTGAAAACCCACACTGATACAAGATTGTACCTACTTTATGGGCTCACTTAGGCCATTGATATACAAACTCGAAGCATATTCAACTCAACCGCTGCAAAAGCTCGTTCTATAACGTACTCCAAATCGAATAAATAATCCATTGACTGCATAAAAGATCATTAGGCTCCATTGATCAGGATTTCATTACGAGTCCATACAAAATATTGGGGACACCAGACCCATACGAGATTATAACTGTATTGTGGGCTCACTTAGGCCCGTAACAACTATAACGCATTTCGAATTGATCATGACCTACATGGATCATCCTTGAGGGCTTCCTATTTCTCCACTTTTTAAAAAAATAGCTTTCTAAACGAAAAACTATACAAACAGCATGGATCATATGCATTAGTGTCATATCTATGCATTTGCATCTCACATTATACAAACACAATGTCAATCATTGCATGCATTCTTCATCCTTAGCCATAGGATCCTAGCATCAATCATCAAGTCACACATACACACACATATTATACACATTATGTAGTCTAGTGTCACACAGTTGCACACTTACACTATATCCTCATAGTTTAGGTCATAAGTATGTCTTATCCCTTCTCGCTTTTTAGCGAATGAACTTTTCGCAAGTTATATTTCGCGCTTTTTAGCGAATGAACTTTCCGTATGTTATATCTCTCGCTTTTTAGCGAATGAACTTTTCGTAAGTTATATCTCTCGCTTTTTAGCGAATGAACTTTTCGTAAGTTATATTTCTCGCTTTTTAGCAAATGAACTTTTCGTAAGTTATATTTCTCGTTGTTGAGCGAATGAACTTTTCCCAAGTTATTCCTTCTCGCTTTGAGCAAATGAGCTTTTTGCAAGCTATTCCTATTCCAATTGCTTTTAACCCAAATCAGTCTACTTCGAATAATCCCTTTCATACGAATAAACTTTTTGTAAGTTGTTCTATTCTTCCTCGTTTTTAAGCGAATGAACTTTTCGTAAGTTATGCTTTTCTTCCTCGTTTTTAAGCGAATGAACTTTTTCGTAAGTTATACATTTCTTTCTCGCTTTTAAGCGAATAATCAACTTTTCGGAAGTTACTCATTTCGTTTTGCATGCTTGTGTTTATTGCATTCAACATGTATCAAGACAACAACAGCAGAAGACAACCGTTAGGTCTGTGGACCATTATCAATCAGAAAGGCGACATACAATCGTCGGGTCAGTGGACCATCATCAATCAGAAAGGCGACAGACAATCATCGGGTTTGCAGACCATCATCAACCAGAAAGGCCGAAGACAACCGTCAGGTCTGCTGACCATCATCAATACCCTAGAGCGGGACCATAATAGCTCTACCCCATCAATTCCCTGGAGCGGGACCATTATAGCTCTACCCCGACATGAGCCGGACCAGAATAGCTCACGATACCATCCCCGCATATTATTTCATTTTTGCAAATTTACGATTATTTTGCAAATATGTTACATATGTCTGTTCCTGAGCTTTTGCTTGTTTTGCAGGTACATGCGTAAAAGAGTGATTTTGGATTGCAGAGCATCTGAAATCATACTCCGTCCCGACACGTATACTTTGACTTTCGGTTTTACAAACCTCGGTCAAAGGGGGGGCTTCTGTAGACACATAATCGTGTCTCTCCATTTAGTACCCTATGATGACCAATACCCTGCTCCAATTGGTCCGGATTGAGGAAAGAATAAATAATGAGTCTAAAATAAAAAGTTTTAAGCCCAAAACTATTTCCTAACTATTTTTGTTAACCCATTTCAGAAAACCTTTTTTATAACTAGTTTTATTAATCCATTTTCGAAAACCCGTTTTAAAATAACCTTTTAAAGGCCTATCTTCGAAAACCCTTTAAAAATAGTTTTTATGAAAGCCTAATTTTTTTAAAACCCCTTTTATAGCCTAATTTAATTAATATAATTAATTAATTTTATTGATTAGTTTTATTAATAAAATATCTTTTTATAAAAAAATCATCTTTTTACAAAGTGTTTTCAAATATATTTATCTAACTATTTTATAAAATATCTTTTAAGAAACCCAATTGTTTTCGGTAACCTATTACTTCCTAAACCTACCTTCACTATATAATACAACCATCTCACAAATAAACTCTCAACCCTCATCTCACGGCACAATATCAATCATTGCATGCATCCTTCATCCTTAGCCATAGGATCCTAGCATCAATCATCGAGTCACACATACACACACACACACACACATATTATACACATTATGTAGTCTAGTGTCACACAGTTGCACACTTACACTATATCCTCATAGTTTAGGTCATCGGTATGTCCTATCCCTTCTCGCTTTTTAGCGAATGAACTTTTCGCAAGTTATATTTCGCGCTTTTTAGCGAATGAACTTTTCGTAAGTTATATCTCTCGCTTTTTAGCGAATGAACTTTTCGTAAGTTATATTTCTCGCTTTTTAGCAAATGAACTTTTCGTAAGTTATATTTCTCCCTGTTGAGCGAATGAACTTTTCGCAAGTTATTCCTTCTCGCTTTGAGCGAATGAACTTTTCGCAAGTTATTCCTATTCCAATTGCTTTTAACCCAAATCAATCTACTTCGAATAATCCCTTTCATGCGAATAAACTTTTTGTAAGTTGTTTTATTCTTCCTCGTTTTTAAGCGAATGAACTTTTCGTAAGTTATGCTTTTCTTCCTCGCTTTTAAGCATATGAACTTTTTCGTAAGTTATACATTTCTTTCTCGCTTTTAAGCGAATAATCAACTTTTCGGAAGTTACTCATTTCGTTTTGCATGCTTGTGTTTATTGCATTCAACATGTATCAAGACAACAACAGCAGAAGACAACCGTTAGGTCTGTGGACCATTATCAATCAGAAAGGCGACATACAATCGTCGGGTCAGTGGACCATCATCAATCAGAAAGGCGACAGACAATCATCGGGTTTGCGGACCATCATCAACCAGAAAGGCCGAAGACAACCGTCAGGTCTGCGGACCATCATCAATACCCTAGATCGGGACCATAATAGCTCTACACTTCATCAATACCCTGGAGCGGGACCATAATAGCTCTACCCCGTCAATACCCTGGAGCGGGACCATTATAGCTCTACCCCGACATGAGCCGGACCAGAATAGCTCACGATACCATCCCCGCATATTATTTCATTTTTGCAAATTTACGATTATTTTGCAAATATGTTACATATGTCTGTTCCTGAGCTTTTGCTTGTTTTGCAGGTACATGCGTAAAAGAGTGATTTTGGATTGCAGAGCATCTGAAATCATACTCCGTCCCGACACGTATACTTTGACTTTCGGTTTTACAAACCTCGATCAAAGTGGGGGCTTCTGTAGACACATAATCGTGTCTCTCCATTTAGTACCCTATGATGACCAATACCCTGCTCCAATTCGGGTGAGCTATCACGACCTTGTTTTCGTGATCGCGATTATCAGGCTGCCCTCTTGCCTCGCTTGGCTCCTCCTGTCAAGTTCAACGAGGTATGCACCTTGAGTTAGCTTGTTTTTGTTTATTTTGATATAATCAAAGTATTGAATGTTATTGCTTTCTTGCTTTTGCCAGGAGGCTGTTGCGGCTCGTATATCCTTCGTTTCGGATCTGAGGATCCGGTATACTGGAGATTACGGGCCTGTTGAGGAGATATTGATGTTGCCCTAGAGGCAGAGCAGCACGCTGTTCGTGCTATGCCGGCCCATGTGAGCTCGGCAAGTGTTGAAAGTCAGGAACTTTCATTATTTATCTTGCTTGTAGTGACTTATGCACTGTTTATTTCCAGGTTCCTCGGGAGACCGTCGTTCAGATTCTCCGAGTGGTTGACTCGCTGAAGCATGGGATGGCCAAGCTGAAGAGGAGCATGTCATGTCGCTGCAGTGACGCACATAGCCAGGTAGGCCGATATATTGTGCTTTGGTTGTATTTTTTATTGCATTCGTTTTGCTAATACTTTGTGACATTTTGTGCAGCGTCGTCCTCATGAGAGTGGGCTTCCCGAGGTGAGGGTATCGACCCATCTAGGCTTTCGGCTCACACTCCCTGAGAGTCGACATCTGAGAGGCCTCCGATGAGTCCGTTTGTTGGGCAATTCGGCGTTGGTAGTATGGATTTTATGGGGGTGCCATGCCCGATCCATGCCCTGGGCCTTCTCCGATGTGGATGGAGCATATGCAGATGCAGCAGATGCAACAGTTGCAGTTGTTGCAAATGCAACAGCAGATGTTGGGGATGCAGCAGCTGTCTCCCATGCGGCCGACTCTGCCTATGCCTCCTTACATGCAGCCTGGGATAGGCTATCATGTGGGCGAGTCGAGCGAGGTCCGGGTTGAAGAACTGGAGGCAGGGGCGGATCTAGCGTGGGTTCAGCTGAACCCACAAAAATTTGGAAAAAAAACAAGTAAAAATTCTGGAAAAAAAAAATTAATAAAATAGGTTAAAAGAAAGGAAGCGCGTAAGAGTTATCATAAATCAACAATGGCTCAGTGGCTCCGCGTGTAAACTTAAAGAAATCTATCCAGCCTAGATGCGTCCCACGTTCGAGCCTTCTCGGTACCCGTTTTTTTTTTTTTTGAATTTGGTTTTCTAACTTAGACCCAGTTTCTCTAATTCTCTCTCCTCTCTCCTCTCTTCGACTCTTCCTCCTTTTCACAAACCAAGAACCTAGGGTTTAACTCTCAAAACTGAAACTCGACAAAGGCACGACGCCACGAGTACCACCAGGCTCTCTCTTCTCGCACTCCGACGACAGATGACTCGGAACCCGGAACTTCAATCGACTTTGTTGAATCGACTCATCTGAACTCGGAACCCGACTCAGTGACTCGTTTGCTAAGTTTCACTCTTCAGGTTCTTCCTCCCACA
Source organism: Beta lomatogona (assembly GCA_947646795.1). Taxonomy (NCBI): domain Eukaryota; kingdom Viridiplantae; phylum Streptophyta; class Magnoliopsida; order Caryophyllales; family Amaranthaceae; genus Beta; species Beta lomatogona. The sequence goes on along the minus strand of CANSNZ010000015.1, from coordinate 3,882,236 downwards.
ATTGTTTCTTTCCAATTTTTATGTTTCTCGATTTTGTTGATTTTATTTTCTCCAATTTCATATTTTTTAAAAAAAAAATTCATGAGTTTATATTGGAATTCTTCGATATTCCCAATTATTTGTTACTTGTACTTTATTCATTATTTTGTTATTGGGCTTTCACTTGAATTGTTTTTTTTGTTGGGTATAATCTGATTCATTATTGATTAAAGATTATTGGAAGAAATGAGGAGTTTTCGTTAAAGTAAATTGAATTACTGAAAAAATGGAGCTTTAAAGAATCATTGGTCGGTTACTTGTTTTTAATCCCATTTTTTGGGTATCTAAATCCTTTTTTATGGGTTATTTTTCCTTCCATAAGATGAAATTGTTCAGAGGAATTATATTCATATCTAGTAATGCATCCATGAATCATGTCACATTACAATCAGAGGAATTTATTCATATCTTGGATGAATTGAATTGAAATTATTGGAATGCTTGGATTGTTGGATGAATTGAAATTAGAGATTTAGAGTATAATTTAGTGATGTCAAATTGTCAATTGCCAAGAAAGTTGTTTAATTTTAAGTAATTTGTGAATGAAGGATGAAAAGTTTGGAAGATAAGACTTATGATGTTGAACTTCTCCCTCACAATCCGGGAAAGAGGATTCCGATCATAGAGTATCCTAAAAATGATCAAGATGTCGTGAGGAGAGGATATGTTGCTAAGAAACGTTGTGCCCCACACACTCATCATTTTCCTACTAGGGAAATTAGAGGTATGCGCCGTTTCAATGTTGAATGGTTTGATAAATATGATTGGCTTGAGTATAGTTTTGAGAAAGATGCTGCCTTTTGTTTTGGGTGTTATTTGTTTTTAAGCAATTTAAATTGATCTTTTTTTTTGTTTAACGTCTCATTAATTCCGAACCCACGTGGGTGAAATCCTGGATACGCCACTGACTGGAGGACTCCTCTTCGAGGGAGCAGGATCCGCCTTCCTCTTAGATGTCTGCATTACTTTACTCTTGTGTACCTGTGGCCTGCACTTTTGTTATGACGTGTATTTTGTATGTTGCTATGTATTGCGCCTTTTGTTGAAACATTATATGATCATTGGTGTTGTTTCTTTTTCCATGTTTGTTAGTGAGATTTTGTTAGCAATGACTCCTATTCTAAAATGCCATGTATGAATGCAATGCGACTGACTCAATTTAAAGCAAATTTGAATGGAGCGTAGCCGACCTTCTCCCGACAAAAAAAAAAGAAAATGAGAGCGAAAAGGGTTAGGGTGGGTGGGTTTAAAAAAAATGAACCAAAAACGTGGGAAGTAAAAACATATTTTTCATCTGAAGTGGAGGGGGAGTGGCCCGAAATCTTGTGAGAGATTATAATCTGAATCAACACATGTGAATCGAAGCTGGGCGCTGAGCGCATGTTTGTGGCCCGCGTCGCAACCTTGGCGTCTGGTATGCGATCCTACACTGGGCGCAGGTTTGTATTCCCGTCTAGCGCGCTCTTCTGTGCTAGACGCAGATTTAGCGTGTAACGCGTTTTCCGTCTGGAACGGTAAATCCGAATCCGTTTAGAGTTGAGATGTGAAGCCATTATAGATAGGAGAATATGTGCGTTATTTCAGTATTACGTGTGTTATTCCTCTCTATACTTCTCTGCCACTTTTGACTGTTTGCTATGGCTTTTGAACCAACTCTAAGTGGGTGGTTGTCGTCGCTGACTATTGCTGAGAAACACGAGTTGGGGAGGCGACATATGGATGTATTGGCATCCTTGAGGTTTGTACAGTTGGACTATAATTTCCTTTATGCAGCTGTTAATTTTTGGGATGTTACCAATCACTGTTTTTGCTTTGGGAACCACGAATTAACGATTTTGCCAGAGGAATTTGGTGCTATAATTGGATGGCCCTGTAGTCAATTGCCTTGTGTCCCTTAATTGAAGGATTATTTTTTTAAGGACTTTGAGAGGTTCATGGATTTAAAGGAAGAAAATATGTCCGAAATTGTGTATGGAAGGAGGGTTAATTTGACTAGGTTGGCTGCAATGTATAGTCCTCCTACTGAAAGGGCTATACAGACATATAGTATGCGGGCGCTGGTACTTTGTCTGCTTAGTCGTTTTCAGTTTGTGAAAGGGGACAATGGTGCTGGTTTTGCTGCCTTGATTACTGTAGCAGAGCAACTGGAGGTAGGACGGACACCGATGCCACTCTGAGTAAGGGAGATAATCTCCAATTTGGATGCTGTGAAGAAGGACCCAAAAGGGCAGTTTTCAGGGAGCCTCCTACTATTACAAGTAAATTTATATTTTTTCAGTCATGAACCAAAGAAATAATTTTTCGTCTTCTCTTTTTTTTTTTTTTGATTATATGTGGCCATATTGACTCTATGCGAAGTAATAATATTTTTTTCGGATTATGACGATTGTATTGAATAATGGGATTATGATATTACATCTCAAAAAAAAACGAAGAAAATATTGAAAAGGAATTTGCGCTGGGCGCAGATTGTTGCTTCGGGCGCCAGTGACTGCGTCTGTCGCTCACAGTGCGCGTCTGGCGCAGTTGTGGTGCGTCAGGCGCGGATGTTTGGACACTCGTAGTATTACTCTATAGGAAGTAATATGAGATTGTGTTTATTATCACTCGTCATGAAGCAATAAAGGTTGTGCACTTATTATTACTCTTTGAGAAGCAATAATGAAATAGTGTATATGTATTATTACTCGTCAGGAAGCAATAATAATATATATTTTATTTACTGATGCAGATCTGGCTTATGGAACATTTGAGGTTGATTGATCCTCCCGAGAATATGGAGAGATATAATAGGAAGGGTTTCATTGGTAGGAAGAAAATCTTCACTAAGAAATCTTTTGAAGACTGGACCCTTTTCTTTGGGGATGATGAGTTGAGTGTCAGATGGGTAGTGCCATGGTGGAGGATTGGCTCCATGGTTGGGATTCATGATGATTCACCCTATGTGAGGTTGTGTAGTCTGTATACCATGACCTTTTATTTTCTTTCGAGGGTTTTGAGACAATATGGGTACCGCCAACTAATCCCTGCTGAAGACACTATTGCTCCAAAAATATATGGTCTGACCTGAAGTGAAATTAGGAAGTGGGAGAGATATTGGGGAGAGCGACCACTTTGGTATACCCAAGAAACAATAGAATCTGAGAAGGTGTCTAAGAGTTATATCGTATGGATGCTGACTAGAGATCCTGTTGTAAGGAAAGAGATGAGGGTGAAGGAGTCCGCCGAATGACTAAGAAGCGGAAATTTACTACCCAAACTGTGGGGAAAACTTTTGAGACTTTGGATAACAGGGGCAAGAGACCAGTTGGACACTCATCTGTAGGGAAGAGCAGCCAGAAACCTGTTACTAAAACTTCCTCTGTGAAGGAACATTTAGGGCCAAAGGTAGCACCAGCGCGGGAACGACTTGGGCCATGGATGCCACCAACAAAGAGAAGACTACGCTTAGGGGGCGTAGTAATCAGGGAAAGGGCTGACACATGAAGGGTGACTCAACAGACAGACACTCCTACATGCAAAGGGAAGGAACCTATGGTGTATTGGGAAAAGAGGAAGACACCTAGACCAAAACTACAGATGGAAAAGGGAGAAACTTCTACGAAGGGAGAAAAGGCTGAGAAGGGGAAGAAAAAGAAGGACTGATTGCAACAATGTCTGTAGAGTTATTGTTTTTATGTTGATTTATTGCTTTCAATAAGGCTTGCATGCCACATAGTTATTTTATAGTGTAGTCATAACTTATGTTTCATGTTTTATTTTCATTCAGCAATTTTAATAAAAATAAAGTTTATTTTTCGTAGATCGAAGTGAGCCTAAATATGTTGCAAAAATATATTGTCGTATTTAAGCATCTTAGCGAATGCCGGAAGAATGTTCGAACCAGCTGGTAAAGCAGGGTAGTGCGCTAGACGCGAACTGGTGCGTCTGGCGCACTGCGCTGCGTTAGGCACAACATTGTTGCGTCTGGCGCGATTAACCATTATAAAATACTTATTTTTTTATTTTTGTTACCGTAAACTCGTATGAACCGCAGGAGGTTTTGATTAATGAAGGCGCCGAACCTTGTACAAGGTTGCCTACGTATCTAAATAGGAATCAGGCCACACGTAGTTCATGCTAAAAAAATGGATAACTGCTATCAATCAAAGAATTGGTTGTGTTTTACACATAAAATTTCTTGAGTTGATCTAGATTGGTTAGATTATGAAATTCAGTGCCATCCATGTCAATGAGTTGAGCTGCTCCTCCAGATACGATTTGACAATGTATGGACCGGCCCAAGTAGGTCTGAATTTACCTCGAGGATCAAACCCATTTTCCTTAATGCTTTGAGCACTAAGTCGCCCTCTTTAATATTCCGGGGTTTGACCTTCTTATTGAAAGATCTCGCAATACAATTTTGATAAACTTGCACATGATGCAAGGCAGCTAATCTTCGTTCATCGAGTAAGATGAGCTCTTCGAATCTAGCTTTGACCCAGTCAGCTTCCAGAATTTGACTTTCTAGGACAATGCGTATGGATGGTATTTCTAGTTGAACAGCTTCTATGCCATAGACAAGAGAATAAGGTGTAGCTCCGGTAGATATCCGGATAGAAGTGCGGTATCCCTATAAGGCAAAGTGTAGCTTATCGGACCAATCTTTATACACTAGAGGAAAAAAGCCCAAGGGCTACGGTCAAAAGGGGCCCAAGGGCTGCGTTTTTTGACAACAGCCATTGAACTAGCAGCCCTTGGCATTTAGGAAGGGCTGCGGTTTTTAACAGCAGCCCTTAGAGTGTTAAGGGCTGCGGTCGAGGCAATAACCGCAGCCCCTAACAGCAGCAAGGCCTGCGGTTATTGCCCCAACCGCAGCCCTTGTGACCCAAAAAACATAAAAAAAAAAAAAAAAAAAATTTGCATTTTTTTGTCCTAAATGTTCCCAAACAGTTATATATATATATATAAGTATCATTTTTCATTACAAATTATGTTTTTTACACAAATATAGAGAAAATAATAACTTAATTACATTAGTTCGAGGCTGCCCTCGAATATTCGAATTGCAATATATGAGCAGGATCACAACCATCAAAAAATAAACAACCAAAGAACACGTCTGATAGCTTCAACTTCCACTTTGAATTCCTTCTCAGCTTGACCCTTGTAAAATGACCATTTTAGAACAAATGCAATCAACAGTCCATAAAATGGGAATATTACAATCTCCACAATATATGTTTAATAACATAATGATCAGAGAATCTACCCTAAATTAAGTATTAACCATAATCAATACTAGTGGGGGTGTGCGGGGGGGTGTAAGGGGGGCAATGCAGTAGTGGGGGTAGCAGGGGACTAAGGGGAGTGCAAGAGGGGCTAGGGGGCGGCGGGGTCTAGGGGGGCGTAGTTTGGGGGGGGGCAGGGGTGTGTAGGTTAACATAGAGCAAAGATATACCGCATACCTTCCCCCAATACTTGCTTATTAATGTTTCAGTTTAATCCCATGTGTCTAGCTTCCATACATCCTTCTCTGTCAATGGCGTTCTCGAACCCAACTCCATGAGAGGATTCATCCATGAGAAAACAATACCTATCATAACAAAAAAAAAATGGTGTAAGAAGCAAATAGAGAACGGAACATTAGAGACATCAAGAATTTAAGTTCTCTTGATGTGTATCACACTAAGAATAATACAAGCAAGCCACAAAAGCACTCCCTAGTACCTAGTCCCTTCGCATTATGAAGATTTATGAATTAGTGGTCTTAAGAATATAGTTAAAGTTCAAAGTATAAATTAAGATTCCACTGACATCATACATATCAAGATATAGTATATGAGAAGAAAAACATGTATTAACATCCCCTTATTACACCGAAGTGAGTGTAACATTCAAGGATCGAAGAAGCAGCTAATTTATAAAATTAATCAATGATACAGATCTAGCTACAATAGTTTTAAAACTGAGTGCTCAATCAAAAGTCCAACTGGATATTTCTAAGACTAAAGAAAGAGGGGAAAAAAACATACTGGAGAGTAGGTTAACATGCCATTCTGGACAGATTTGCTCTCCGCTAGGAAGTTCCTCATACTCACTGTCTTTCAATTGGTTCATCTCTTACAGAATTAGCACTTCCCATCCCACAATTCACCTCTTTTGAATCTGAACTATTGACCAAATGCAACTAAATAAATGAGTTATAAGTTGTATAAATATAACCAAATTCACTGCATTCACCCCCAATATCATATAAATTTGTCAGACTTTGCTTAAATCAAAGAATGAACTATTACTATGATTCTGATAACTGTATTTCAACAACTCAACTGAACTCGAGTCCGAAAATGTGGTATAATTCTGTTATATATTTCCAAGAATGGCAAAACTTTAGGTTTTTCTCTGAATTAACTTCTGATTTTAGAAATGCAGAAGATTGGTAAAGATGCAAATAAATGTCTTCTTGTATTATCAGTGATTTCTTATTAGTTTTAGTTTTCTACCCACATGATAAAACTTTTAGTACTTAAATAAGGTTATTAACTTATTATTATCAGAACATGCATTACAAATCTCCAAACATCCCAAAATAGACAGAAGAATTTCTACCCACTAAAATGAAAAATTGAAGACTTGGAGATAACACCAAAATACAGAATATGACATAGATTATTCATAAATTTAATAACTCAAAAGTTGAAGAAAATCACATCTCATAACATAATGGAAAAATGAACAAGAACTATATCGTTGTGCGAACAAGAAACTAATCCCTAACTATTACAACATTCACACACTAATCAACAATTAAGAGCATAAAAAAAACTAAATTCTACAAGAAAAAAACCTATAAAAAACAGAGAAAATGAAATAATCCAAGAAAGAACTCGAAATCGAACCTAGGGAAAAGAACCACCAAAGAAGGAAGAAACAGAGGAGAACAAGGGGAGGAAAAGCATGAAGAACAAGAGACCAACTGTGACGAGAACTCGAAGAGCCGATGAAACGACGAACTCGAAAGCCAATTGAACGGTTGATGATGTTGTTATTGTTTCAGAGAGTAGGAGAGGGAAAATTGGAGATGGTTGAACATGAAGAAGATGAAGGAGCCGAATGGGGCAGAAGATGAGAAGCCGAATGGAAATCGTAGCACCGACGCCGCAGAGTCCGAGTTTGGCTGGCGTCGGTGCTGGCATGTCGGAGTTGTTGTTGAAGTTGCAGGAACGCGCATGGGTTTTGGAGTCGCCGGTTGAGCGTCGCCGGAGTTGATGAGAGAAATTCGGCGACTGTTAGAGAGAGGGAGAGGTTAGAGAGAGAAAGGGGGAGGTAAGACGATTTAGAAATTTTGGTTAGTGCTGTGGCTTTGTGCGTGGGAATAGATTGGAGGGGGAGTTTATTTCATATTTGGGCCCCTCAAGGGCTGCGGTTAGCCCAAAGACCGCAGCCCTTTATCTTAAAGGGCTGCGATTTTAAGGTTAACCGCAGCCCTTCACATTAAGGACTGCAGTTTTCAATAAACCGCAGCCCTTGCACTGCAGCCCTTGTCTTTTTTTCCACTAGTGAACTTTCAGTCATTTTCTGGATAATAACCTGGATATTTTTGTTACCAGCCTCCACAGCACCATTGGCTTGGGGTCTATATGGGGAAGAACGATGGTGTTTGATGCGATATTTTTCAAGGACTTGTTCACATTCGGCCTGAAAGTGAATACCTTGGTCACTGATGATCTCATGGGGAACCCCATAGCGGTAAATTATGGTCTTTTCTAAGAAGGTAGCGACATGTTTGGCTGTCAATTTAGCATAGGATGCTACTTCTACCCACTTAGTGAAGTAATCTATGGCCACAAGGATGAATTCATGCCCCCCAGTACCAGGTGGTGTTATTTTACCAATAATGTGACCCCAAGTTGAGAATGGCCAAGGTGAAGTGAAGGTATATAACAAGGAGGGTGGGACATGTTGTAGGTTAGCGCATAATTGGCATTTTGGACAGGTTTTGGCATAAAGGTAACAGTCTTTCTCTATTGTGGTCCAGTAATAGCCCAAACGAATTATCTTTTGAGCTAACATGCGTTCGTTCATATGCGTGCCACAAATTCCACTATGGACTTGATCTATGACCGTTGTGGTATCAGGTTTATCAATACAGAGCAGGTGCACGCCTTGTGGTGTTCTTTTGTACAGTGTCCCATTATACTCGACATATTGGGAGGCCAAGAGCCTTAAGGCACGCTGGGCTCTTGTTGAAGCTCCAGGTGGGTATTCTGTTTTCGTTAGGTAGTTGAGAATGTCAATAAACCAGGGTTAAGAAGGAATAGGATCTAGCTCAGTGTCTAAGGCATGAACATAAGCAGGCTCTTGCCGTCTCTCAATGATAAGGGGCATTTCTGGCATGGTGCGAGGATCCTAATTATAGAGGCTAAGCGGGCCAAAGCGTCAGCAAATTGGTTTTCTTCTCGTGGAAGGTATGTATATTGTATTTCAGGGATTTGTTCAGCAATGGCTTCTAGATGAATTTGATATTGCAAGAGGCTTTCATTTCTATCCTTCCATCTTTTAGAGATTTGATTGATGATCAAAGATGAATCACCATATACTCTTAGTTTCTTGATGTCGAGGGACACTGCGGCCTGGAGTCCTATGATACATGTTTCGTACTCGGCTGCATTATTAGTAACACCGAAGTCGAGTTTAATAGAGAGAGGAGTGTGTGCGCCTTCAGGTGATACCAAAAGTACCCCGACGCCACATCCCTTTTGGTTGGAAGCACCATCAAATTTAGTGCCCAATTTTCATCTTCCGTCATGAGAAGGTCTTCTTCAGGAAATTCATACTCTTCGCGGGATTCATCTACAGGGAAATCCGCTAAGAAGTCGGAAACCGCGTTGCCTTTGATGGATTTGTGAGGGATAAATTTTAGGTCAAACTCGGCCAACATTACTACCCAGCGGGAGATTCTACCATTAAGGGCTGGCTTTTCGAAGAAGAACTTAAGGGGGTCTAGTCGCGACACTATATGGATTGTGTGAGTAAGCATATAATGCCTAAGCTTCTTAGTGGCCCAGACTAGTGCAAGGCAAAGCTTTTCTAAGGCAGTGTAACGGGATTCGTAATCTAAGAGCTTCTTACTAAGGTAGTAAATGTCACACTCTTTCCCATTTACCTCTTGTGCTAACATGGCCCCAGCCGCGGTCTTAGTCACAGTCAAATAAAGCCTTAAAGGTATGTCTGGCAAGGCAGGTGCTAAGACAGGTGGGTTGGATAAATATTCTTTTATTTTGTCAAAGGCTTTTTGGCAGTCCTCATCCCATTCGGTGGCAACACTTTTCTTAAGCTTTTTAAATATGGGCTCACACACACTAGTAGAATAATTGCTTATTGCTGCGGTGGTATTGATGCGGTTTTACTCATACGCAGCAATAAATCACGTGAAAAGAAAAGGTAAAATATAAAATAGACCTATTGCTGCGGTTTCCAGCCAAAACCGCAGCAATAGGTCTCAACGGAAAAAAAATTTCAAATTTGGTTGACTGTTTGACCAAATCTATTGCTGCGGTTTCCAGTCGAAACCACAGCAATAGATTAAAATATTATTCTTTTAATAATATTTGAACCTATTGCTGCGGTTTATACAAAAAACCGCAGCAATAGACTCTTTTAATTTATAAAAGGATGACACGCCCCAATAAAGTGCGTGAAAATTTTAAAAAAAAAAAGGTACAATCAACCTATTGCTACGGTTTTTAGGCAAAACCGCAGCAAGAGGTTCATCTAGGGTTTGGAGTTAACATAGGCGCCGTTTAATTCCCTCACATATATATTCATTCAGCTTCCCTCCTCTCATTCCTTTTCAGCGCCTCTCACTCCTCTGCCTTCTCTTTTCCTCACTCCTCTCACCACCATTGCAATCTCCTCTCACCCCTTCCCCTTCGATCTCCTTCCTCTTTCGCTGAAATGATCGGTCATCTTTCATCAACCCCGACGAGTTTCACACTCGTCAACACCACCGACGTTTAGATCTAAATGATCTGGAGTGTGGCGGTTTTTGTGAATGAACGGTTCGTCGGCGGTTCGAAACCCGGCGTTTGACGTTTGTCCTTCGACGGTTTAGATCTGTTCTTTGTCCTTCGACGTTTGGCGTTCGGGCACTCGCCGACGACTTACACTCACCAGATCTGAAAACCGCACTCACCGGCGAAGCTTTCAATTTTCTCTCTCCTCTTCTTCCTGCTACTTCGCGGCGAGTTTGGGCATCGTTGAAATCTGGCGACTTCGTCTCCTTCGTTCGTCCTTCATTTTTTTTTGTACTTTCTTCGTCTTCCGGCGACTTCGCGGCGAGTTCGTGTCCTTCGTTCGAATCCCGGCGTGTTCGTGTCATTTTTTTGTATTTTCTTCATTTTTTTTTAATTTTCAGTTTATATCTAATGTTTAGGATTTCTATTTTTTTGTTTTTACTTTCTTTGAATGAATTATTTTAGAGTTTCTATTTTAGTTTAATTTCCATTTTAATTTTGTAATGAATATAATATTTTAGATTTTGGTATTGGTTACATTTTTCAGATCTGGTGTGTTTCATAGTTTCATTTTTTATAATGTAAATGTTGTAGTTATGGGTTTTATTAATTTATTTGTTGTTTGAATGAATTCCAGAAAATCTGGTTGTATAGTTTTCTTTGTGAAAATATTGCTTGGGTGAAGTGATGAAGTATATGACATTAGAAATGTATGAATTTTTTTTTTTTAAAAAAAAAAACAACTTATTGCTGCTGTTGTTGGGTAAAAACAGCAGCAATAGGCTCACATATTGCTGCTGTTTTTACCAACAACAGCAGCAATATGTTGCTTTTTAATTATTTTTTTTATTATTAACACTACCTATTGCTGCGGTTTTGGGTAGGAACCGCAGCAATAGGTTGCCCTATTGCTGCAGTTAAAAACCGCAGCAATAGGTAATTACCTATTGTTGCGCCTTTTATTGCTACGCGGCGAAAACCACCGCAATATGCCACTTAATAACCGCAGCAATAAGCAATTATTCTACTAGTGACACCATGTTTAGTTTAGAAATGAACCTACTGATGTACTCGATTTTTCCTATGAACCCCCTTATTTGTTTTTCATTCTTAGGTGGAGGCATGGTCATGATGGCCGTTATTTTAGTAGGGTCAATTTCAATCCCTCTAGAACTGATGACATAACCAAGGAGTTTCCCGGAAGTGACCCCAAAGGCGCATTTCTGTGGATTAAGTCTCATATTGTATTTGCGAAGTCTCATGAAGAACTTTTCAAATGCGGTATGGTGTCCCTCTTTATCTTTGTACTTAACTATCACGTCATCTACGTAAACTTCTACCTCTTTATGCATCATGTAATGGAGAAGGGTAGTTGCAGTTCTTTGATAGGTGGCCCCAGCGTTTTTTTAACCCAAAAGGCATAACGGTATAGCAAAAGGTCCCCCACGGTGTGATGAAGGTAGTCTTTTCCATATCTTCCTCGGTCATTTTTACCTGATTATACCCTGCATACCCGTCCATAAAAGAGAGAAGGGCATGGTTGACAGAGTTGTCTACTAGGACGTCTATGTGAGGCAAGGGGAGCCGTCTTTAGGACTTGCTTTATTGAGGTCTCTATAATCGACGCTCCTATCTCTCCCATCCTTTTTAGGAACAGGCACAACATTAGCAATCCAGTTAGGGTAATTAGCGACTTTTATAAAACCTGCATTAAGTTGTTTAATGACTTCTTCTTTGATTTTGAGAGCTACATCTGGCTTCATTCTGCGCAACTTTTTTTGACAGGCTTCAACCCTTCGATTAGGGGAATCGTATGCTGAACAATTTCGTGATCAATGCCTGACATGTCCTAGTAGGACCATGCGAATACGTCGATATATTCAACAAACGTTTTGATTAATTGAGTGCGTTCGTATTCGCTTAAAGTTAATCCAATTCTTACCTCCTTTGGTTCATTATCATTAGAAAGATTAATTTTTTCTATTCCCTCAATGATTGGAGTTTTATTTTCATGTTCTTCCACTGCTTTAATTATTTCTTTTTCAGATTCATTGTTGCAATCAGAAGGAGAAGGAGAAGAGGAAGTAGAGATATTGCACAAGTCATAAGCAAATGAGTTCATATTATTGAAATCGGAAATCATAGAGTTGAACAATGACTCAGCAGAAGCTAAAGACTCTACTTGGACACTAGAATTAACAGGCTTAGAAATAGTCCCGACTGGGATACTAGACTCAACAGACTCAGACACAGACTCATACTCTGACTCAGATGACTCGGACTCTTCAAACATTGGCCCTTCTTCTTTCCGTTTGGAGTAGTCAGCTTGATAGTCTTCCTCCATCCTTGCATGACGCCACTTGCAGGAGTGATCAACATAGTAGGGTCGAAATCCTCATTTTGTAGCACAGCCTGGATATGAGCAGTATTATTTAGGCATTAAACTCGTTCTTGACCGAATAGGAGTCTCAATGCCTTGTAGTCTAAACAATCTTCAGTGAACTGTTTAATTTGGGGATCAGGAATCCCTTCTTCCAGAAAGTGACAGTCCAGAAATATTTCACATCCGGGGTAGATCACTCCCTCCTGAGCCTGATAGAATGGTTCAGGGAAATCATAGCAAGGATAAGCCTAATAACAAAATGAGCCACGTAGAACCGAAATGTGGGACGCAAGAAGAGAGCACATAACGCATGAAGAACACAGAGTGAAGTGCGCTGAACGCGAAGGACCCGCGATACACGCTGGATTATGCGCTAAGCGCAGCTCACATGCATGGCGCGCAAGTGGCTCGATTCTTAATGTTTTGATTTTTCGATCACCTAACTTCGATTGACGATTTTATTTTGAAAACTTACGCAACACGCAACATATAGAAAGTAAAGGCACGAAACACAAAAATGCACAATTAAGATAATAATATGCAAACTTCCAACTTAAAGTCAATATCTACGTTTCAAGCTATGGTTAGGTTTAGTTTAAGTCTGAAAAATGGTCCATGACTAAGAGATTTCACGCTTCGTACCTTTGCTTAAAAAGGTGGCCACGTGTAAGACGCACTCCAGTTCTCAAGTCAAGAACAAGAGAACAATGCCATGGTTGGGTAGGTTTGCTTATGACTAAGATCCAACACTATCGCTCAGGAAGCTTTTTGGAAGGACAAAGCGCAAACCCCCCGGGGGTGACCTCATACATAAAACATGTGCTAATGAGGCAAGGTAGATTGTCCTTATGATGGCTGAATAATAGCCATGCATATGCGAAACAATATATTATTCAAAGGCATAAAGGAAGAGTGAATCGTATTTTTTAAGTTTCACCCACTCATTTAAAAAAAATTAATTTTTAAAAATCCTCCCCAGTGGAGTCGCCAAATTGTAGGCGTGGATTTTGAATTCCTTTAATGCCAACACGCAGTGTGAGCACGTTTATTTGACTACCCCATTGTTAAGGTTTTAATAAAAATATGTTTTGAAGTCGCCAACAATTCTTTAGAGGAAGAATCATAAACCTTATTTGATATTGAAACGGTAGGGACATCTGAGGGACTTATCCAATGTAGATTTCCCCGTCTAGACTCCGTAGATGGTCAGGAACCAAAAGTTGAGTTCGGGGATGAGGGTACAACACAGTTAGGAACCATGTTGCCCATTGCTGGCCTCTACTAAATATCGATTCATTACAGGTTTTATGCAAGAGAATAATCAAACAATGTTTTAAGCACCCTAAAAATAATTAATCTAAGTTGGTTCAAGAAACACATAAAAAGACTAATTATTTAGCGACAAGTTATTATGCAATCATATTACAAGGTTCCTAGCAGGTGGTCCAAATTATCTGAATTAAATAGAACAATTCTTTAGGTCTTGTTTAGCAATTGTAATACCACGGATTTTCGCTAATAATTTCTTCGACTTATTTTCCTTTAATTATTATTTTCCGTTAAAATTAGAATATTTTACTCCTTAAAAATATTATATCTTATACTATTTGTTTTCTAACTTTTTAAAATGTTATATTTATAAAATTTATTTTATTAGAATTATATATTTTATAGTATTTAAATTTGCGTGTTTAAGCTATATTTTTCACCTTATCGATTATTGTCGCGTTTGGACCGTTTGTGTAACGAAAAGTGGGCTGACAACCCTTGATGTTGAGGTGGTCGAAATTCAGTGAAAAAGAAGAGGAGTTGAAGAGTTTAATTTGATTTTTCTAACATTTGTAACTCCCTTATATTATGAATCTTTTTGTAATCTCCTCCTCTTTACTCCCTTTTAACCCACCTTTGGAGCTGATTCTAAACAGCCAAAAACTTTGTCTTCATCCGTCCATTGAAGGAAAAAAAAAAGAGAGAAATCATACCTTATTCTTCACACAAAATCCTTCATTCTTCCTTCATTTTCTTGCACTAAAATATCTATCCTTCTCCATTGTTAATCCTAAGTTGCTAAGTACGATTTTGAGTTGCTAGGAGGCAAGCTTTCAGAGCACGTTCCCGCACAAGAGGAAGAACGGTAGTCGGTTGGCACTTGGCTTCACACCTCCAGTTGGCCCAGGTAACTAATGGCGTTCGTAGAACGAATAGAATTCGTGTAGAAATTATATTTGTTATAATGATTATGTTTGGGTTAGTATGATTTTAGGAATTTGGGTGGGAATAAGTTTCATGTTATATGTTTGTTTTTAAAGAGCTTTCATGAATTATATGATTGTCGTGAGTTTGTAATTCATAAATATGTTTATTATGAGCTTTATCTACATGTTTTAGTACCATTGTTTCAGGATGTTTTATGCTAGTTAACTCTTATCGTGCGATAAATTTTCTGTCATTGTGAACATTGTGAACATGGTTTATGAGAGAGTGATGGAGTGATCAATGTGTGTGTAGTATGGTGTCTTGGTTTATGTTCACGAAATCCTTGGCTGGCAGGAGCTTTGTTGCTCGTTTTGTAATATGTGGTTGATGTGGGTTAATTCTTGAGAGTTGGTTTTGGTTAGTGGTTTCATTTTCTTTTATAGGCATGTATGGCATTGTAGGCTGTAGCATGCGTGGCAAGTAAGGTTCAGGAGTTTTCTTTTTGTTGTAAGTATTGCATTATAGTATGCCTTGGTATTGACTTGTTGGTCTGCTACTTTTGTTTCCTTTTCTTTTTGTTTTCTTTTCTTCTTTTCTAGTTTTGCTTGGTGTGTATGATATGGGTTGCAGCTTGTACGTGTGTTTATGAATTTTTGTTTATCATGTTGTCAGATTATGCATATAACGTAAGTCGTTTTGTTTTTTTAAAATTTTATTTTGTGAGAAGGTGGTTATCATGGGTTATCAGAACATGTTGTGTTATTTTATGATGAGTAAAAATTATATTTTTTGAGTTATTATTATTATTGTTTTATTTTGAGAAGAATATTAATTTTATTTGAAATTCTTGGGTTGCGATCCTAGATTTCTGCTGATTTGGTGTAAGGCCTTAATGGCATCCGTGCAATTTGATGATTGAGTATTATTTTATTATTGTTGTTTTAGAGCAAGATTATCCGGAGGGACGTAATCCTGTGGTGAAGAACATGCAAACCATAGGACGTAATCCTAGGTATACCTTGGTTTTGTTGTCGTCCGAGAGGTCGGTGGGGACGTAATCCTACACCGCATCGGGAGTATGGCCATTCTTAAACACAAGCAGTAGGGAACGTAACCCATAGGTTGTCTGGAGGTTGTCTGACATTACTATAGAAAGTGGGTTGTCCACTAGCGTTCAGCTCTCTCTCTCAAACTAATTACATTATTTTTATTACTTTAAACTTTGATGGTTTATGGTATTGATACTTGAGTTTAGATATATAAGTTATTTATCCATGTTGTTTATTTTGTTATCTTTACTCTATTTATATTAAGCATGTTGTTTTATCTTTGTTTGAGTGTTATATTTGATTATTTGGAGTTTGCTATTGAGATGTTTTTAGTATAACTTGATTATTAAGGCTTTTATAACTCTTATATGGATCCTAATTGGGCTGGGAGAGCTGTTAGTTACTCCCCACTGATTGTGGATGTTTGTTGATATATTTTGCAGTTGATTATTTCGTGTTATGGGAAATGAGAGAAAGGTTATTTAGGATTTTTGAGACATCTTATTTTATATTTACTTTATGTATTGGGTTTATGAGGTTGTTTTGCCTCTTTATGGTTATTTTGAGATAATTCATTTGGGTTTTATTTTCTTTAGTTTATATTTAACCCTTATTTAGAGTGACATTTCCGTCAGACGATATTTCCGCTATTGTCATTTCTTTAATAGAATGCTCTATTTTGTTTATTTTATGTTTATAAAATGACGGAGTGTTACAGGTGGTATCAGAGCAAATGATCCAAAAACTCTCATTGAGTTGCTACATATTCCATGGAAAATGTGTAGTTGTTGCATCTAGGATTATTAGTATCTTAGGCTTCAAGAAAAGTACTTAGTGAGAGTTACTTGGGTAGGAAGAAAGCCTTGGAAACTATTTGTTATATAACGTGCTATGTGCCTTTATTGATTGTGATTGTAAGAACTAATTAACAATTTTTTTTTCCTTGTAGGATGCCTCCCCGTTGTAGTTTGAGTGCTCGTAAGGAAGCTACACGACGTAGGCGTCAGGCATTAGAGAATGCCATCATATCGTTAGCTAGTCATTTCTTTAATTGAATGCTCTATTTTGTTTATTTTGTGTTTATCGTTTAGCCATCATATCGTTGACTACTAGATTGGATAAGCAATCAAAGTCAAATGGCGCTAAATCCTCTTCAATGAGGGCTACTTCTTCAGGAATGAATCCTCGAAGATCTTCATCGTCCTCATCATGGTCTTTGTGGATGAGAGGTTTGTCTATTACTTGTACTTTCATTGTAGAGGCATCGATAGTTATGGGAATGCCATCCATAATCATCTTAACCTTTTGATGCAAGGAAGATGGGACCGCACCAAGCTCATGAAGCCATGATCTTCCTAATAATAAGTTGAATGAGGCCATAATATCAATGACCTGGAAAATTGTGCGCTTTTCTATAACCCCTGCAGAGATGTTTAGGGCTACAGTTCCCAAGGATTGACGATGAGAATTGTCATATGCTCGGATGCCTTGATGGGAGGGACTGAAATCCTCATCTTTGAAACCTAGGCGGCGCGCAGTTCGTAATGGACATACGTTAATGGCAGATCCATTGTCTACTAATGTCATTGGGACATTCATGCCCACGCATGATACAATGAGATATAGGGCCTTGTTGTGTTTGCTTCCTTCAAAAGGAAGGTCATCATCAGTAAAGGAAATAGTATTTCCTTGGATTGGCTTATCAGCAGTCAGGAAATTGACCAATCCTTCATGGGAAGTGTCAGATTACACGTTCATATTTGTGAGGGCATTTAGTAATGCCGTGCGATGCCCATGAGAGGAAACTATTAATTGCCAAATGTTAACATCAGCTTTTGTTTTCATGAGCTGTTGAATGAGAGAGTTCTTTTTGGGAAGAACTCCTTCAGGAGATGCAGACGATGCGGGAAGGTTATCCTGAACAAGCTGAGTTAGCCTTCCAGTTCGAGTAAGTACCGTACTGCTTCCTCATCACTTTTGTACCAATCCATTGCTAAAGTAAAGCGATCAGCTTTAGGACTAATGACTTCATTATCGTCATATAATCCTAGTGGTGGAGAGATACACGTTCCCTGGATATAATCACTTTCTTCTGTGACATACTCATCTTCTTCATCACTATCCCAGATACCATTGATGTATGGTGATGTGCTAGCAATAATGATAGCAGGGACAGGATCCCCTATTGGTGCAATCAAGAGAGATAGATCATAGCAGTATTCATCCTCAGAGATAACCAGAACTTTGTTTAATGGTCTATCTTGATTGTTAGGCTTCTTCCCGGCAGGAGGAATGGGAAGTCTACCTTCATCAATCATGTCTTGAATGGGATTTTTCAGTTTGAAACAGTCCTCTGTGTTGTGACAGTTCCCTCTACGGTATTTGCAGTAAGAATTTTTATCCCAATATTGACTCCTTTTACTTTCTTCTGGATCAAGAGTCGGTCCAATGAGAAATAAAGAGCCCTTTGAGTTGAGGCGATCAAAAGCGGTGGTATACGACATGCCTATTGAAGTGAATGTCCTTCTCATATTCCTCTGGAAGGATCTCTGGGGTGCCTCAAGAAGGTTCACTTCTCCACCTTTAGAAGTGGATCCGTAATCATTCTTGTTGTTGTTATTATTGCCCTTATAAAGATTGTTGTCATTTTGGGCATTTTTCAACAAGCCATCTTCGATTTGCACAACTATGTCGTATAACTTGGTGAAATTATCGATACCAAAGTATTTGAGATGAGTTTTGTACTTGGGTAACAAGTTGTTAACAAAGATACGGACGAGGTCCTTGTCAGTAGGTCTGGAGACCATGTAAGCATACTTTTCCCTCCACCTGTTAAGGTAGGTGGTAAAGCCTTCATTGTTATCTTGCTTCAACACTTCCAATTCCCTTAGTGAGGTTTGGATTACAGTGTTATGTTCATATTGCTTCATGAACTCTCTAGTGATATCACCCCATGTTTCAACATGTTTAGGGTCCAGGGAGTAGAACCAGTTTTGACATGCAGGGTCCAACGACATCGGGAATACCGTTGGATAAAGTTCAAGGTCCACAGACTTAATGATCATAGTGGCCTTGAAGTTCCCCAAGTGATACTTGGGATTGTCAATAGGTTTGAACTTAGGAAAGTCACTCGTGGAAAATTTTTCAGATAGTTTTCCCTTGAATTTGCTGTTCTCATCCAAATCAAAGTAGGACTCCTTATTGGTGACTTTTTGAACATCATTTTCCATTTGTTTGGCGAATACAGCATTTTCACGACTTTCAACTTGGTGCAGACGGAGAGTGACCTCCTCCAAGTTCTTAGCCATTCGTTCGATGATATTAGGCAATTCAATAACCTTTTCGTCACCCATTGTTGCTTCAACAGTTGATCGTTCTTTAGCCAGTGGAACAGATTTAGCCTTTCGCGCACGCGGACGACCTATCCAGACTGTTTTCTCAATTACCCTGTTTGACAAGGACACATTAACTTAGGACGCACTCCAGACATGGATAGGGTGAGGAATGAAAATATTTTCGAAAATATCATTTTAATTTGTTCAAAACTCCTGCCAAAAGGAGAGGATATTTATGGAAGGAAATCTATTTTGTGGATGATATATGAGTTTATGGATAATGATGAATTTATTTTGTGGAGGAAAATGGAAAATGGATAATGATATATTGGACGTTATAGATTTTATTTTGTGGAGGAAAATGGATAATGATATATTGGCAAGAGTTTGTCACCAATCAAAATGCAGTTTTGGAAAAATAAGAAAAAAACAAAAAAAAAATTCAAGATGGGGTAAGTTGTTGGGAGGATAGGAATATCCGACTTTCTCCACAAAAAAAAAACCAAAATATGATCGTGCACCTAGGTGAGACCTAATGATGATAGAACTCTAAAAGAAAACAAAGACTCTCTTTAAGTGAAGTTAAACACGAGATGTTTTGAATAGTCAATGATGCAAATGCACGAAGTATTATACGGAATTGATCACCACATTGCCTAAAGTGACGGAAAACGAGAGATGCACAACAATACGCCATGTAGCGATTTTGCGTGTGGCGCAGAGTGTGCGTCTGGCGCAGGCCAGCAGCGTCAGGCGCATCCTCATGCGTCTTAGCGTGCTGAGCCCACCCTCATGTTCGTGACAATTTAGACGATGTTTTGGTAAATCTTGTATAATGTCAAGGCGCGAAGACTGACGCACTAATTATAATAACAGTTTAGGACGCACTAAATTTTGGACGCACTAATTGACGCAAATTGTTGACGTGAACAGTGGTCAGAAAACCAATTTGCATGGGACGAAAAGACTGTGTGTCACGCAACAGATGTGAGCGGCTCGCGGGCTTTGCGCCTGGCGCAGGAGTGTTGCGCCAGGCGTAACTTAATGTGTTTGGCGCAATACTCTGCGGCATGCATATTGGTAATTTGACGAATGTTCAGGCGGAAACAACTACAGTTTTTAGACGCGAATAGTATTATTTTTTTAGGCGCAACACATATCAACATGTTAATAAAATATGATCAGGCAAAAATTGCAATCACACATAAATGTCAAGTAACATGGATGCAAAAGTTCTCAACCTAAAGTCCAGTTCTACATTCAACTATTGGTCAGGTTTAGGTTAAGGCTGAAAGGGTCTATGACTAAGAGATTGATCCCGCACTTCGTACCCCTGCTTAAAGAGGTGGCCACGTGTAAGACGCACTCCAGTCTCAAGTCAGGAACAATAGAACAATGACATAGTTAGGTAGGTTTGCTTATGACTAAGATCCAACACTATCGCTTAGGAAGCTTTTTGGAAGGATAAAGCGCAAACCCCCCGGGGTGACCTCACACATAGAACATGTGTTAATGAGGCAAGGTAGATTGTCCTTATGGTGGCTAATAGCCATGCACATGCAAAACAATATATTATTCTAAGGCATAAAAATGAGAGTGAATTGTATTTTTCAAGTTTAACCCACTCATTTAAAAAAAAAAAATTTATTTAAATCCTCCCCAGTGAAGTCGCCAAATTGTAGGCGTGGATTTTGAATTCCTTTAATGCCTACACGCGGTGTGAGCGCGTTTATTTGACTTCCCCATTGTTCAGGTTTTATTAAAAATATGTTTTGAAGTCGCCAACAATTCTTTAAAGGAAGAATCATAAACCTAATTGGATATTGAAACGGAAGGGACATCTTACGGACTTATCCAATATAGATTCATCCGTCATGACTCCATAGATGATGAGGAACCAAAAAGTAAGTTCGGGGGTGAGGATACAATATAGTCAGGAACTATATTGCCCATTGCTGGCCTCTATTTGTGTGCGTAATAGGATCAGGAAGGTAATAGGATCAGGAACAATTATCGACTTGGAAGATTGAAAGTATTTTAGTGTTTTGTATTCGAAGTGTATTTCGGAATTTTTTGAGAGTATTTGTGTGCGTAAAATAATCATTCGAAGTCGTGTTTGATTTGGGAAATCAGCCCATATTTGTAGGCAAAACAAAGCGTGCGCTCCACGCAAGACCTGCGCTAGGCGCAGTCCTACGTGGCAGGCGCGAGGACACGCGTCAGGCGCAGGTTGGTCTGCCTGACTTGGTCCGTCCAATTAAAACGTTGCACATGGAAACGGATTTTCAAAAAGATAAAAATTTTAACTTGCGTCTCACACAAGACTTGCGCTAGGCGCAGCACTCTGTGTGAGTCACAAGTCCACGTGTCAGGTGCTCATTGGCGCGCCTGACGCGACTTGGCCAATGAGCTGGACGCACGTGGCGCGCTGAGCGCAGCCGCCGCGTCCGGCGCATATTCCAGAATATTCTTTTTTTTTATGCTCCGAATGCTTTCAAGATGTCATTTTTATCCCTAAAAATCCGGAGATCGAATTTTCCGGATTAAAAATCTGATTTATGGGTAAAGGATAATAATAAAAGCTTTTGGGAAATTATTTATCAAAACAATAAACATTAAGAAAATATTTATCAAAAAAATAAATATTAGGAAAATATTTAAAATAATAAATATTCAGTTGGGCTTTTAAAATGGACTAAAAAAACATTTTATGGGTTGAACTTACAATTAATCATCATGAACGATTAATTGGGCGTTTATAATATTATTTCAAAACACACATTGCCTGGTTATTCGGACTGCTCCTTCATTGGTTCGTGCTAACTAAGACCGCGATATATTTCATCATTGGACCCTTAAATAGGGAGACACGATTATGTGTCTACAGTGTCCCAACCGTTTCAATATCCAATAAAGTTTATGATTCTCCCTTTAAAGAATTGTTGGCGAATTCAAAACATATTTTTTTATTAAACCTTAACAATGGGGTAGTCAAATAAACGCGCTCACACCACTTGTAGGCATTAAAGGAATTCAAAATCCACGCCTACAGTTAGCCATAAAATACATTCAATGTTTATTAGAAAATTTGTCACAACTAACAAAATATATAATTGGATACGAGATACCTGAACGAGTTTACGAAGAGAAAAAGCATTCATCATACACCCGGGTGTACCATGTACATGGTATACCCAAAGCTATTTTTTGCTCATTTACTCATTTGGTGTTCTACCTATTTGTGATTATACTCATTTGGAGTTTCAAATTAACAATGAACAACAAAAATAATCTTGGTTATACCCGAGTGTATGATAAAAATTTCAGACAACATATTGAATGATTTTCTTTTCCATGATCGTATATTCGTATGAGTCAAAAAAACACGATAACCATAATTAAATTCTGTCGAATTCAGCAAATGTCAGCACAAAATAAATATAACCTGAATATTTGCCGGAAACAGGAAAGAAGGGAAGTTGAGTTTCTACGTGTCCTCAACACATCACTGAATCACTGTTTAGTGTTTACCCTCCTTTGTCTTCACCAGTCACCACCAAAAATGGCAAACCACCATAGTATCTCCTTTTCCATCTTCTTTATCTTACTCCTCTTCTCTCCTCTCAACTCCACTCAACAAGAACAAGAACAAGAACAAGAACAAGAAGAACAAAACCCCATCATCACCCGATTCCAAACCTACCTGCGTTTCAAAACAGCCCATCCGAATCCAAACTATACCGCCCCAGTCTCCTTCCTCACAGCCCAAGCCCACTCCATCGGGCTCCAGGCCCGCATACTAGAGTTCATCCCCGGAAAGCCCGTAGTCATCATCACCTGGCCCGGTTCAAGGCCCGACCTCCCTTCTATCCTCTTCAACTCCCACCTGGACTCCGTCCCAGCAGAGCCCAGCAAGTGGTTCCACCCTCCATTCTCCGCTGTACGAGCTGCTGATGGGAAGATATTTGGGCGTGGTGCTCAAGATGACAAGTGTATTGGCATGCAGTATCTCGAGGCCATTCGAAACCTTCGAGAACTCCGTGGGGTCCAGCAGCCTATTAGGACCGTCCACCTGTCATATGTACCCGACGAGGAAATTGGGGGCCTTGATGGGGCAGCTAAGTTGGTGGAGTCTAAGGAATTCCAGGAACTCAATGTGGGGTTTGTCTTGGATGAGGGCCAGGCCTCGCCAACTGACGACTTTCGGGTTTTCTACGCCGATCGTTCGCCGTGGCACGTCACCATTAAGGCAGTTGGACCTCCGGGGCATGGCTCTAGGATGTATGATAATAGTGCCTTAGAGAATTTGATGATCAGTATTGAGATCATTACCAAATTCAGGGAGTCTCAATTTGATTTGGTTAAGAAAGGTTATGCCGCTAATTCTCAAGTCATCTCTGTCAATCCTGTCTTTTTTAATGCTGGAATTCACACCTCTAATGTTAGTGTGGCTCTCACTCTCTCTCTCCCTCTCTCCCTGTTACTGTTATTAATTTTGTTCTTCATAGTTTTGTTTTTGTGTACACCAAATAGGACCGCTGCTTAATCTTCAACTGTTATATATTACTTTCACATATATCAGGGGAATTTTGATATATTTTAGTGTTTGAAAATACATTTATTAAATGCAATACAACATTTGTAAATGAATAGGAACACAACATTCATTTACTTGCCTATACCTCTTACAGTAAATATAATACATGGATAAATTATTGTTAGTGGGCCTCTCTCTTTTATTGTTATTTGGTTGTGTACAACAAATGTTGAACTCGTAATCTCTAACTGTTATATTATAACACACTAAAACACCTACAACGCAACAAATACAACATCTTTTTACTTATCTATATATTGTCAATCTGATAAATGAGTTGTGATGCAGGGATTTGCTATGAACATGCAGCCATCAGAGGCTGAGGCAGGCTTTGATATTCGGTTGCCGCCCACTGCGGATCCGGAGCTTATTAGATATAGAATTGCTCACGAGTGGGCTCCTGCATCAAGGAATATGACATTCCAGGTTATATTTTTGTTCTCCATCATTCTGCTTTGGTGCTTCCTCCCCCCCCCCGCGCCCCCCAATGAGTTTGAGTTCTTATGTGGTATAATTTTCATGCTAACTTGTTTATTGATTATGTAATTGGTGTTCATGCTAACTAGTTTGGTGGAATATTTATGAATCCTTACTGATTGTTTTTTGAAGTAGGAATAGGTTGGGGATAACTGTAATGCTTATGCGATGTTTAAAACATATGAATTTGTATCAAGTGCTAGTGATATATATTTTCTTTTTTTTTTTTTTTTTTTTTTTTTTTTTATCTGATGTTATAAGTCTTCCGGCCTTTGATTTTGTCTCCCTGAGTTTTTTGAATTCAGTAGTTCTCTTGATGTTTCTATCTGATGCTTGTACTAGCGTGGCTACCATCTGAATATTAGACTACAGTATATCTATTGGGTAAGCGGTTGTGTTTGTTAGGCTTTGTTTTGGTTTGAGGAAGTATAATTTCTTCAACATTCTACCCCTTAAAATTGCTTGTTGCACAAACAAGACCATCCCGAGGCATGCATATAGTTGCATTGTATATATGTGATTGATAATTTCTCCGTCAATTACGCTTAGATTGCTCCTATTAGTGAGAAATGGGGAAAGGTTGTAAATATCCCTGTAGTTCATTGCATAACTATACTAGGCGCTTCTTGAAACAAATCAGGGAATGATACATAACAAGACCATCCCGAGGCATGCATATAGTTGCATTTGTATATATATGATTGATAATTTCTCCGTCAATTGCGCTTAGATTGCTCCTATTAGTGAGAAATGGGGAACGGTTGTAAATATCCCGGTAGCTAAAAATTACAGTCCTGATTCTTCCCATTCGGCTTAAATTTTGCCAATCAGGATACATAACGATTTTCCAAGCATATCTTTTAACCTTTGGAGTTTTGGCCATCGCGATTCTTGAAACAAATATTGTTTAGCTACCTTTAGGACTCTCGTGTGGAAACGGTCAATACTTAAATTTGATAGACCATGGTTGAGGATGAAACTATTGAATTCAATTACTCAACGAGCCACTATGATATCCACCGACACTCGTCGTAGTGAAAAACTTTCTCCTTAGGCTCACGAGTGGATTGTACAAACAAATGTTTTTCCAATAATTGCTCATGCTTTATAATTTGATGCATTATCACTTCTTCAGCTTAGTCGATTTTTAATTATTTCAGAAAATACACCTCTGCGTATTCAACATCTTTGATAAGGACCTCACTAGCATCAATTGGTTTTTCGATCCTCCGAATACTCTACAAAAGCAGTAATGATATTTACCAATGGCTATGATTGACAATCTTGCCAATCATCTGCAAGTATTGATGCATCTTTCTTGACCCAACTATCTCCAATCGTATGGAGTATGTTGTTAATGTGTGCTCTCACTGGGACTGGCAAAGTTTTCGCAAGTCTTTCACAAGTAGGAGGAACATATTCGTGTATTTTTTCACTAGCTAATCTTTGACAATGATTTTTGGAATAGGGATTTATCGGTAAGTTGAATGATAACGTACTTCTATTGGACATCATTTCAAATTCATGCCGACCTACACTTTCTAACATATTTACACACATCTCCAATGGCCCTTTATCACAGATGGATTTATTTCTTTTGTTTAGCTTCATCAATTTCTCTCTTATCTCATAATATAAGTCTTCTGATACTGCCTTGCCCACTTGGACACCTTGGTGGGGTTTTTTGGCTAATGCCATTGACTTTGGAATAAGAGCAAGTTGCTGTTATCACCACAGCATGGATATATCCTCAACATGACTCAGAAAATGGTGTGTCATCAATTTCTATGTTCTTAGTTGGGCGTGCCATTGAGTTGATGCCAAGGAATGTAATAAACATAGCAGCAGTCACTTCTACAAATTACTATTCTGGTAACAAAATATTTGTTGACAATCACACATAAAACTGTACAACCTTAGATTTTTCATAGCACAATAAACAAACCTAAAGAATTAATGAAGACCTTCTTGTAACCTATCCAAAGGCGCACCACACCTAAAAGAAGTCCAATGATAACAAAATATCACTTGTAAAACCCTAGTAAGAGTGACGTAAACCCATGATAGTTCCCAAATAGAATCGTAAAGATTTTTATCAGAATGGATTTCGATCCACATGAGTACCAAGTCATTCATCTCTTAGTTCCTTATCTTTACTTTGAAGTAAATTAATTTTTGCATGATTTTTCTGTTTGATAATGGTTTGTGTTTATATCTATTGTAGATATTTACATCATGTAAATGTAACATGTTACGATTAATGCTCACTTCAATAATTTTTGTGATAGTTGTATAGATAACTATATAAATTGTTTCCGTAGTTTGCTTAGTTTAATACTTTTGATTTTATTTGTTACTCAATATTATATGTTTCTTATGTGGATGAAACCTATAGAACGTATAGGAAAAATAGTAGAGGACATTAACTAATGGGTGGACTTGGTCACTAAGTAACACATTCTTGAGAGGTTGAGGTGGTGGAATAGTAGCATCGCTCCCCATCTCATATTCTTGGGGTCTAGGAATCAAACCTCATGGGACTCATTTGAGGATTTCCCTTATCCCCCCTCAAGTGAGTCCCTTTCATCTTACCTTAAAAAAAAAAAAAAAAAGGTAACACATTCCTGAATCTTATTCTCTTATCACGCAAATTTGGACACAAGTCCTCTCTCTTTGAGAAATGTATTCTCAAAGGGGCCTTTTGGAGATGTGCTTTGATATGGTTTTATCATTGTCTTTGTTTCCTTAAATTAAAGCTTTGAATTGCTAATTCTCTATATTGCTTGCCTTTTGACATTTTGTGAAGACTCAATGCTTTAAATGATTTTTAGATCATTTTGTGAATTTTCTAAAAATTCATTGATAACTTCCAAATGCACTTGAAAGAGAACTTGCTACCACAAGTCTAAATTTGGTATTGTCATAGAGCTACAAATCATGCTAGATTATATTCTGAACTTATGCCTGGATTTTTTTTTAAAGGCCACTGGGAGGGAGGAGTCCCTTGGTTACTTTGCCTGTCCCATTCATAATTTCAAACTGTAATTTTTAAAAACTAGCTGATACTACTATTAGCATGTTAGAGCTTCTTTTGAGCAGGACATTCTCTGCTGTTTTAAAAGTCTAGCTTTCATTTTTCCCTATATATATTGAAAAAAATGGAATATAGGGATTCTCATAAATGGCATGAATTGAAAATCTTCCCTAGGAAATTCTTTTTGAAGAATATTGTGCTCTTTCTCGTGACTCTTGATGGAGGCTATCAGTCATGTTTTGGAGAGAGCTAACACTAACTGAAAATATTAATAATTTAAGGGAAAATTTCATAAAACTACCTTTTATAATAAAAAAATTTCAAAAAACTACCTTTTAAAAATTTTCTTTCAAAAAACTACCTTATATAACAAATTTGTTTCAATATACTACCATTTTATCATAAATAGGGTTAATCACTAATAATTGAGTCACCTTAAATTGCTTTTCTTTCTTCCCCTCTCGTTTCTCTCTTCTTTTCTCGCTACCCCATCGGCAAAGAACACCTATGGCGACCGGTCATTTATTAATTAGTATTAAATATAAACGTAAAATGGTAGTATATTGAAAGGAATTTGTTATATAAGGTAGTTTTTTGAAAGAAAAATTTTAAAAGGTAGTTTTTTGAAAAAATTTGGTTATAAAAGGTAGTTTTTTGAAATTTTCCCATAATTTAATATGAATGTCGGGAGGTTCATGTCAACTATATGGGACAAAATCACCTGGTCCCAAGTGCCTTCAGATTCCCACTTAAAAGATCATAAATCACTATCATGATACTTATGGGATACATGAGATTGATTCTCTGAGCAAGGCCATAATTATGGCAGCAGTATGAGAACTTGAAAGGAAATTTATGCGGGAAGTCCTCCTTCTCCAGAAGTCTTTGAAGGTTCTAACAGTGTACATATGACTTGACGAGTTGATATTAAGAATATATGCCTAGATGGGAGCAGTTGGCAACCAATTTCAAATGTTGGAGGAAAATAAAATTACTAGAAGCTTGTTTGTATCAATTATCATGTGAATACTTGAGCTTGACTGCTCTGGAATAGTTTATACGTCATATCAGAAGTTACTTCAAGACAGTAATGGGAAATGCGGGGTACAAGAATGTTGAGTCTCCCTAATCTCTAAGGACTTGATGCGATATTCAATATTGGCAAAGGAAGCCCTTTTCAAGGCCATACTCCAGTGACCTTATAGAAACTCCTTGTAAGTGCAAATATATGGTGGCTTAGATTTATAGTCATGTCACATATGATGCCTATTGCCTATGTCCTCAATCTCCTCGTTTGTTACAATATCCTGGTTGAGACTTTGGCATGTGTTGGTATTGCTTTTAGGTGCTTGGAGCATTATAGTTAGTAATGGCTTGCCTTTTCATTGTATTTGTGTGAAGACATTAGTAGGTAGGCAAGTCGTCTCAATTGTTGATATGCATTGATGCTCTGTGTAGGAGCTTGGAACTACAATTTTGGCTGTTCTGTCTTCTCTGTTTCTTCGTACTTTTTTAGACTTGGCTCTTCCTGTGCCGTCTTATAAGCTTATTTGTCTAGTTGTCTTCTTTGATTATCTTGCAACTACTTGCTAAATTGGTATAGGCATTATATATGCATCTCATCTAGATTGTTGAAAAAGGACCGAATAGGGACTTCTTGGGCCACCCCTTGATGACGTCAACTGATGATACAAACCCGTGGTGGTCTGTTTTTGTGCAAGCTATTACAGCGGTTGGAGTAAAACTTGGGAACCCTGAAATCTTGGCTTCAACAACTGATGCTAAATTTATGAGACAGAGAGGGATCCCCGTTTTAGGGTTTTCTCCGATGACAAACACTCCAATATTGCTTCATGATCATAATGAGGTCTGTTGATAACTTGATATCTATCATGCATCCTGTTTCTCATCCTGTGATTTTTGTACTTTGTTGTGAAAATATTTGCTAATTGTGAATTTTTCCTTGCAGTTCCTGCAAGATTCTGTATATTTAAGGGGAGTTGCAGTATATGAATCTATAATTAGTTTTTTGAGTTCATTCAAGGGAATTGAGAAATAATACTTTTTTTCAGCGTCTTGTCTGAGCATGGAAATCATGGGCTAATAATGGGAGTTTGTCAGTATTGACTTCCTGTCTAAATTGTGGCGTCTAATCTACAATGTAATCTTGTAATTTTCCTACCCCAACTTGTATTATGACTTCTTAAATTTTTATGTGCACTGATTGGAACTTGATGTGATATGGTACACTTTGATTTTCTTTCTATATCCTACATTTTGCCTTGTAATTTCGTAATATGCAGTCTGCACTATGGTTTTTGTAGGAGGGGGAGTGTACGTATATTTAACACATTTACTTATAGGACCTTCAGTTTATTAGACCTTGGGTGGGCTAGTGATTTATGACTGCTATTTGTATTTGTTACCTACTTATGTATATTCCTGTCATCGGCCAGCGCCGCAAGGGGACTTGTTTGTGAATGTTTGCTAGCATGGCAGTCCGTTGAGTAGGATTGAGGATACATCTCAATGAGTTGGGGATAGAAGTGCTTGAGATGCAAAGTAGAATGTATGTTATTATTGCTGAGGGCTAAACAGGGCAAAGAAGAAGCATCGTAAAACCTGACATGGAATTAGTTAAGAAGTTTTCAGTAATGAAGAATACTAAAGGAAGACTGGAAGAGTGATAATTCTCTGACTTGTTAGTATTTTACTTGTTTGTTTTTTATCGATGAGAGTTTGTTTGACATGACAAGTTTTACCAAAATTGGTTGAATTAGCTAAATAAGCAAGTGAATTTTTTTCCCTGTTGTATGTTCGAGATGCAGGAACTTTGTTCAGCACCTGAAACCTCTTTTTTTTTTTTTTTTTTTTTTGACAACAAATACAATCATCAAACATGATAAACACTAGAGAGTATTTACTTGTCTAGCTCTAACAGCTAGTTCATGTGCCCTGTGCACTAAAGTTATGCTAACTTTAACAATCTTAAAGATACAAAATTTCCTAAGCAAATAATTTATATCACTAACTATGTTATCTATTTCTAAAGGTCTTTTATTCATTCTAATACAATTTATTAATTCTGAGGAGTCTGAGTGGATTTTAAGCTTGTCTATTCCCTTCATGTACGCCTCCTGCACTCCCCTGAGCTTCTGTCTGGAGCGCTGATATAGCCTTGATACTATCACAACCCTTAAAAGCCTCT
The DNA here is from genome assembly GCA_947646795.1 of Beta lomatogona. Taxonomy (NCBI): domain Eukaryota; kingdom Viridiplantae; phylum Streptophyta; class Magnoliopsida; order Caryophyllales; family Amaranthaceae; genus Beta; species Beta lomatogona. The sequence goes on along the minus strand of CANSNZ010000015.1, from coordinate 3,851,920 downwards.
GAATCATTAATAATACCAACCCAGCCTATACCCGCAGCGTGTATTCCATTTTTACCTTTCTTCCAGGCTCCGTCCACCAGGATAGTGCAACCTTCCCGGGGCTTCTTCTCGTCTTCTTCAAATTCATCTTTCAAACCATTTTTCTTGGCTCCAATCAATCCTCCACTCTTGCATTCATGTTTTCCTTGAATATTATTCTCTTTAATAAATCTATCCACTACCCGAATTATTTCCACATGACACACTTTGCAACCTCTAAAAATCACCTTATTTCTGTATATCCAAATCGCCCACATTGTAGCAATATAACCACTGCTACTCTTGAAATCATCTTGTTCATGCTTCCACAAATATTATAGGTAGTTCTTTACCCAGGTACTTATCTGGTATCCTTCCTGAGTTTCCACTCGTAGACCCAGCGGTGAACTTCTCCATACTCTGTGCACTATTTCACAATCCCTAAAGAGATGGGCTTCATTTTCTTTCCAAGCCCCACATAGGTAGCATTCCTCCCTTACTAGTATATTTCTCGATCTCAAATTATTGTTAGTTGCTAAAGCTTTATTCATTATTCTCCACATAAAAACCTTCCATTTCGGAAGTATGTTCATCGCCCACAGTCTTCCCCAAAACTTTCTATCCTCTAAATCCTCCTCTAAACCACTCACTTTCCTGATTAAATAAGCATAAACATCCTTGGTTCTTATCTCTCCACTTTTATTGTAACCCCAAACGAACCCATCCTGCTTAGCTTTCTGCGGAATATACGTCGATAGGATTTTGTATGCTGCCTCTTCTTCAAAATTCTCCCATATTAACTTTGAGTTCCAGCTCCATCCAGTTCTATTCATTAGATTATTTACTGTTTGAATACCTTGGTTTTCCAAAGAGAAACCTTTTTTCAACGTGAGATCCCCTCCTTTAACCCATTTATCATCCAATACATGGATGTCCTTTCCATTCCCAATTTTTTTAATTAGGCCACTCCCTGCTTCTCTTACTGATCTTACCAATCCCCTGAAACCCCAGGAGGCCACACCAAGTTTCTTCCCTTTCAAACCTAGGTCCAACGGAGACCCTCTGTATTTAGAGCATAAAACTCGAGCAAGCAGAGAGTTCCGGTTATTATGTACTCGAGCAGCTTGTTTGAACAACATCGCTTTGCTGAACACGTGCACATTCCTAACACCCAGACCACCCCATCCATTTGGCCTTTCCACAATCTCTTTCCTCTTCCAGAAAATAGGCTGCTTCTCATTTGAGTTTTTCCACAGAAATCTCATGAAAACGAGCTCATTTTATCAGATATCTTCTTTGGCAGGAGGAAAACTGAGAGAACATGTTGACACAATGAAGCAAGAATTCCATTTATAAAAACAAGACGTCCTGCATGTGATAGAGCGAGATTCTTCCAGCTGCTCACCTTCTTTTTAATTTTTTCTACCAGAGGTTCAAATTTCCGCGAGCTTCTGCCATCAATTTCCACATTACAACCCAAGTATCTACTCAACAAATCCGCGGAAGAGGTACCAATAATGCTTCACATGTAGCGTTTGAATTTGTGGGGTGTATTCGGGCTGAACATGACAAGTGACTTTTTGTAATTTATGACTTCTCCGGAAATAATGCTAAATCTACTTACCAGATCTTTTATCGCAGCACAATTTTGTGGATTGGCCTTGAAGAAGATGAGAGAAACATCTCCAAAGAATAGGTGCGTGATTGATGGGCTCAATGTAGATACTTTAATCCCCTGGATCATTCCCTGACTCTCTGCATTCCTTATCATTATCGAGAACACTTCCATTACTAGGATAAACAAGTACGGCGATAATGGATCACCCTGCCTGAGTCCACATGATGGTATGAATTTCTCTGATGGTTCCCCATTGATTACGGTGGAATATGATACTGTGGTGACACATTGCATAATCCAATGAACATACCTCTCTGGTAATCCCATCTCCCTCATCACCCATTCCAAAAACTTCCAACTCACTTTATTCTAAGCTTTGAACATATCAATTTTTAATGCCGCCAAGTAGCTCAATCCCCGTGTATATTTCCTTAACTTATTCATTACTTCATGGGAAATTAGGCAGTTATCTGACATTAAGTGTCCAGGGACAAAAGCATTATGTGAATCCGACACCAGAGTAGAAAGGAATGGTTTGAGCCTATTAGTGAGCACCTTTGAAATAATTTTATAAATGACATTGCAGAGACTGATAGGCCTAAATTGTCCTGCCTCCTTTGGTCTTTCCACCTTCGGAATCAAGCATATGTGAGTATAATTCCATTCCTTTAACATGTGGCCCTTTCCCATGAAACCTCTTTGATCTTTGATTGTTTAATTTATGGGCTAACGAAAAGCTTATCAGTCAACCAAATCTTTGATTCCAAGAACACTTTGTTATGATCCTATCTCTTAGCATGTAAAATAGTAATGACTCTCCAATGAACTATTCTCTCTCTTCAAGCTACTCTAAAAAACTATATCTAAAAAACACCCAACAATTATAAAGCTCTTTAAAAAACTCTCCATTATATATTTTACTATGTAATGTAATGGTCTCCATGTTAATTATGAAACTCATTCCTTTGTGTCATGTGTAATAATTGATTACTTAGGGGCAATGGTGAGCCATTTCTCAACTCTCCCAAATGGTATCTCCTTTAAGAGACACTTTTGAAAGTGTTTCCATAGAGATACACTCAAGACATGCCTAAGAGCCCCATTGTTGGGTAAGAAGTAGCTCTCCATTTTCTCTCTCATTGGAGAGCTAGTTGGAGAGCCCTTCCAAGAGTCCCATTCTACTGACTCTAAAATGAATTCTCCACTATTCTCTCTCTTTAAGTTACTCTCAAAAACTATATCTAAAAAACACTTCACAACAATAAAACTCTTTAAAGATTTCTCCATTGTATATTTTACTATGTAATAGTCCCCATGTTAATTAATGAAACTCAATCCTTTGCATTATGTATCACCAATTGATTGGTTGGGGACAATGAAGAGTCATTCCCCATTTCTCCCAAATGGTATCTTCTCCCAATACACTTTTCAAAGTGTCTTCATGTAGATACACTCAAGACACTTTTCACCATACTAATCTTTATTTACTGTATTTGGTATATATGATTTACAAACTTATACATTTATACTACAATAAAATACACGACATTATACCTTTTAATATACGATTTTTTGTCAAGATATAAATAACAAAATAAAACCTTACAATATACGAAATTATGCTTTATAATATATGAAAGTATACCATATGACATACGAAATATTACTTTATTAAAAATTGGCACATATAATATTTAAACTCCATTAACGTCTTCTTTAATGCCCCCAAACCTCCATTAATGTCTTCTTTAAAGGCGAGCATGCTAATTGAAGACAATTAGGGTTTCGACTTAATTTGAAGACAATTAGGATTCATAAAGTTGACTTGCGAAGTTTTGTGCAGCATTCCATTCACACGAATAAATCTCAAATTCCCGGTGCCATGGTCGAGTTTGTAGTTCAGCTGGCTGGGGTTGATGATGTTTTTTTAATTTGGAAAGGTTGAAGATAAGTGCCATTCATTTTAGTCTGCTGGGCAGTCCCATAACCATTTCTGGTCATAGCCGTTAATTGGATAGTGATAATTTTTTGGCTACGACCATAGTTTTATACGACCATTGCCGAAGTCTGAATTCCTATTATAATTGTACTCAGCTTCGAAAAATAGTTAAACCAACAAGTTTGTTAATCTTAATTGTTTGGTCGCTGACATTAAACGTGGTTGACATGTCCAAATATTAATTAAACAGTATATCGATTTTCAACAACAAGAGGATATCATAAATAGGGAAAGAGTTTTTAATTACAAAATGGTTGTTACATTCTATTTATGATAAAAGTTGAATAAAACAATTCATGAATAATGGCGAATAATCAGGCTCTTGTAGTTAATTGACTAGCCTTATATGCACGCTATGCTTGCGAAATCGTTATCAAAATTAAATTATTTAGCAACATGATTACATCTAGTAATAGTTTGAAAGAAAATTATGTACAAAGTTTTCATTCACAAAATATATTTGTAGTGCAAAAATGTAATAACAGATAAAGTAAATGAACATTAAAAATATTGTTTTTTAATTGCGTCATTTGACTTTATGGTCCTTGTTCAACCACATGTACTCCTTCGCCTAATCAACATGCAACATAACAAACAATATAAGAATATTATGGATTGAGCTTTCCAATAGACGGAGGTAACACCTACGAATTACAAAAAGGATAACTTATAAAATACTCTAGATAATATATTTGATACCTATATTCCATACAATTTATAAAGACATCTTATCCACACTTCCATACTATAAAAATATCTTATGTCCATTAACTTATAAAACCTCACTTACCTATATTCTATACAGTTTATAAAGAATCTCATACACACTTCCATACTAATGACATCTTATGTCCTTTTACTTATAAAACCTCACTTAAAATCTCTTATTCTGTACTGCTACACGCCCCCCCCTCTCTCTCTAAATCAAATTAAACCCCGTCTACGACCACACCACCACCGTCGATTATTGCTTCTCCGCCTGTAACCCCCGTCTACCACTACGCCACCACCGTGGATTCTTTATTCTTTCTGCATCCCTTCCTCCACCGTCCCTGTATCTCTTATCTCTCTCTTTAAATTGAAAATTCACGTTTTCCCTTATTTCTAGCTTGAAATGGAAAATTAAGATTTTTTTTTTAAGAATTTGAAGAAGTTTTGGAAAAAAAATTGGATTGTTTGTCGTTCAATTAAACCGCTGAGATAATTGAAGGTGGAGGAAGAAAAAATCAGAGAAGAAATATAGATGTCGGATTGTAATTGTGGAGGTGAGTTTGAGATCTCTTCTTTTTTTTATTTGCATGCAAGTAAGCCACAAAAATTGTCTTTCTTGCAATTTTGAACTTTTTCTTTTCGAATTATTACTCATATTAGAAAAATGAATCTGGAAAAATGAATGATTTATTATAACTGGGAAACCAAAAATCTTATATATATTGTAATTTTCATTGATTTATTCGATTAGTATTCCCTGAAAGGAATTCTTTTTCTTAAAAGAACAATGTAATTATTCTATGGAAAGATTGGTTTTTGACTTTTTTCATAATTATTAATCCATAAAAAGGTTGAATTTTTGTTTTGAAAAATTGTAGGTAAATCACAAAAATTGTCTTTCTTGCAATTATAATATTTTTTTTTTTGAATTAGTATTCCTACAACAAAATTGAATCTGTAAAAATGAATGATTTTTTATAATTGTGAAACCGCAAAACTTATTATAATTTTTTTTAGGATTATGCAGTTTAGTGTTGTGAATTTATGATTTTGAAAACAATTGTATTCATATTCTTTATGTGATTTTTTATAGAGGATTCTTTCTGTAATTTTGATTCCTTAAGAAGTTGTCTTTTTTCTTTTCATCTACTTTAATTTGAGTTAGAAATAAAATTGCGTAATTTGGATAATCATGTAGGTCACTTAGGAGAAGTATTATATGAACTTCACATTGATAACAGAAGAAAAGTGATTGATTAAGAATTACCTTTTAATGATTTCCATAGTTAGTTTGTTGATCCTGTTGTTTTGGTTCGATTACACACTAAATTACGCTTGACCTTGCAAGATATAGGTCACATAGGAGAAGTGTTATCTTAACTTCACATTGATAACCCAAAAATAAATATGAAATATTATTGTAGATAGAAAAAATTCAACGGTTGTGAAAAATACCTTGTATAAAATTCATACTCGGAAATGAATGATGTATTTATAAACATAGCATGTATAATTTTTATAAACAAATCACTGTAATTACCTGATCTTGTGAAAGAAGAAATAGCATTATGATTTATGGTTGGTTTATTTTCTTATGTTATTAACAGAATTGACGGGTATGAAGTTTGCAGGAATAGAATGGAGAAGTTGGAGAACTGGAGATGTAGAGAGTGATTTATTTTCTTGCAGTTATTTCCCCCTAATTAGGGATTTTATTGGGTGGTTATCTTTTTAGATTAGGAGTTAGTTATGTTGGATAATTTTTTTTTTTCTATTTTTATAGAATAGAGATTGGATGTAGCGCTTATTGGGAGGCAACCCAATTTTCTATCTTTTTCTCTTCTCTTTTCTTTTTCTTTTTACTTTAGTTCTTTTTAATCTTATAGATTTTTATTACTTTATTTAATATCTTTCATAGTTTCATTTTCTAACCCTTTAGTTTAATCCCATAAAAAAAAAAAAGATTGTGTTAACTATCGTTTGACTACAGGCCGCACGACCATTCAAAATCATGCTCGACCGTGTGGTCGAAACAGAAGGGGGGAAAGAAATTTTTGCACAGCTCGCACGTCCGAGCGCACTACCGCACCCCCAAGCAGCAGCGCACACGCCCCAGCAGAGTTCCGCTCGACCGTGCGGTCCAGACAGAAGGATTGGTGCGCATTCCCGCAGTGCTGCACTCCCGTGGGACCTGGCGCCCAGCTTCATTAAACCCGTTTTTCGGGATTTTCTCTCTCCTCCCTCTTTTAAAACTCATGCCCCCTTCTCACTCCATTCCTCTCCTTCTCACTCTCTGACCCCAACTCTCCCTCCCACACTCACCACCCCGCCACAATCTCCGGCCACCTTCGCAAACACCTCCTTACCGGCAGTCTCTTTCTCACGCCACCATCCCCTTCTCCTTCCATCTTTCTTTCTCCTTCTCTCACCCAAAATTATGAAACCCTAACTTTGCAATTGAATTGGGGGTTTGGTTGTGGTTCGAAATTGAAGAAATTTGGGTAGCAAGGAAGCGTATCTAGTCCTTTTGAACGTGAAGAACGGATCAATTACAGGTTTTAGACACCCAACTCAAGTTTGGTATACTCTTTCTACTCTCTTTTTCATCCTTTAGTGTTCTTGATTTTCTACTTGAAATTCATTGCACTACTTGTTTGACATTGATTTGTGGGTTGATTGCTTGCTTGCTGGATGTAATTTCTTGGCTTCTTGCTCAATATTGAACCATCTTTTATGTTGGCTAGTGCATGCATGTTTTTGAAGTTTTAGTTGTGCATTAATCACTTGTGGAGTTGAATTATTATTCTTGATATTGAGCTACTTGCATTGAGAGAGTTAATAGGCGTTCTTTGGTTGGAAATTTCTCATTGGGTGATTCTATTGTGAGTTTGTTGGTTGTGTCTACCTTGTTTGTGATCATCATGCCTCCTAGGCCATCTTCTAGAGCAAACCTCGCCCGGCACACTTCCTCTTACCATCTAAAAAACACCCGTGATCCCTCAACCAATGTGCCCTCCAATCTCCTCAACCCACCATTGAACCCCCTCCTTTGGACACTTTAGGCATTCAATTTACTTGTGAGGATCACCTTGAGCGCTTCCGTGTCCTTAGTGGCCATCGCCTTTGCCCCACTCGCTTTTATGATCCTCACGTGGCAACTGAACAAGTAATAGATGGCGACCTACAATAATTGTTTTATTTTGTGGGTTGGCAACAATTCCTCAACATGCATGCTCTCTCTTACAAGCGCATCACATTGGAATTTCTCTCCACATTAGCCTAATTGTTTGTTATGTGCAAATGCCGCTGAGACTATTAGACATATGTTCTTTGGATGTGACTTCACACAGAAAGTCTGGACTATCTGCTTACAACAAATTGGTATTACTCATGTTAGGCATACCTTTGAAGAAGAAATTAAGATAGTTGCTGGCAAAAGTCATAGTAAGACTATTCAATCAAAGCTGTATGTAATGTTCTTTGCTGAAGCTATATATCGGATTTGGTTGTATAGATATTAGTTAGTGTTTGAAGGTGCTAGTTTACATGTTCCAGTCATTTGTAAGCTCATTTTGTTTAAAGTAGCTTCTAGAAGTTTCTGATGAAATACGTAGACTTTTTAATTATTTGATTCTAGCATGGCTTGGTTGAGCTTGTTCAGAAAGTCCAGGTTCAAGTTGTTGGAATTGTTTCCCTGTGCCTGTTCGGGATAGTTTGTGTATGGGTGCTCTTTTTCCAAACCCTTCTTAGAAAGTGGGGGAGATTGAGTACAGCTTGGTTTAGGTCCTAGTTGTAGACTTAGGTTGTATCTTGTTTTTTTTTTTTTTCTTATCAATAATAACTTTGAATTGAGAGAGTGAGGGATAGCTCAGTTGGTTAGAGCTTCCCTCCCGGTTTCAGGTGATCTTGGGATTGATTCTCATCCCCGCCCTTGTGGCTCATTCGCACCAAAAAAAAAAAAAATAATAACTTTGAATTGCCAAAAAAAAAAAAAATTACCAAGTAATCCCAAATCACTACCAATATGCTCTAAAATAAATCATTCCATTCATCATCCATAAATCATAACTCTAGTAATCCTGCTCTAGATTCTCAATATATTCCACATATTTCTAAATTCCTCTACACAATACTTCATAACTCATAACGAATTACAAATTGATTAAATGCTCAAGACTCTAACATCACATAAAGTATTTTCTCATTCAGATAGGACCATAAATTTACAAACAAAATTCTCCATACGTCTTGTAACTCAAAAAATACAATTAATCCAAGTCATTCACACACTTCTACTTTTCATTATAACTCTAAGCTTTTATGTATCTTATTTAGCTTTACCTTCTTTTGTAAATATTTGAAGATCAATGTCCACATTAACTTTTACATTACAGAATTGGTCATGTCATATCACTAAATTCAGGCAATCAATTCTCATCAACCAAATCTAGACATTTTGAGTTCCAAAAACACTTTACCAAATCGAATACTAGTTTTCATTAAATAACAACTTTACTTGACTAAATTTTAATGTGCAATATTCCATTCGAATAACAAAATGAGTCCACAATCAATCCAGCATGTATACTCTAAACAATATCCCAACTCAATGAAGATCATTTCACTTCATAACTCAAATGCTTAATTGTATGAATATCAAAGCTTTTAAACTCAAATTGTCAACAATTATCCGTGGATAGCTCAATCGCAAATAAAAACTCAATCCTCAAAGCTCATCATCCCCCAAACTGATTCATATATATTTAACTCTTAATCAATTCCATAAACCTATCTCAACTCATATGCCATGATATAAAGATCACGACAATCCCAAAGAAAATGTTATGATACCATCTCCAACAGCCTGTACTTCTGAACTGCTAGCTAATCACACTTAGCATTCCGGTTCCCATTTAGTAAACCTTAAATTACTTTTACTTGCAGTAGAAACATAATCTATTAAACAATCTTGGACCTATTGGGTTTGGACCCTTAACACTACAAGAAAAGAGGAAATTAACGACGGCTAAAAGCCGTCGGTGATGACCCCAAAAGCCGTCGCTAACTAATCAACGACGGCCAACCGTCGTTAACTGACAGTCGGTATACAGATGGTCGCTGATACTAGAATCAACGACCGTCAAGCCGTCGGTGATATTTTTAACGACGGTTTCATGACAGTCAGCGACGGTTTGTAAAAGCCGACGTTGATTCCAAGTCAACGACCGTTTAAAGCAGACGGTGAATCAGCGACGGTTTTAAACCGTCGGTGATTCACCGTCTGCTTTAAACGGTCGTTGATTTCGATAAATCAACGTCTGTTTAAAACCGTCGCTAAGGTATTTAAGCAGTCGTTGATTTCGTGTCCATGGGTACATAGAGAACCTTACAGCGACTGCTTAGCCGTCGTTGATTTAATGTATAACCGTCGCTGTTGTTACAAAATAATATTATTTAAAATTCTATTGTTCTTAATAATAATTAAACCCGTACTCCGCACAAATGCACCTAAATATACCACGCTAAAGTCAGTTTCTCCATCGCATTCAATTTTTTCAATTACAAAAATATGCAATTTTGATATATATTAAAATTTACATAGATACTTGTATAATTACATGAAATAGATTACATTTATGTACACAAAATAGATCCCGATGTCGGGAAATAAAGTAGAAGTCGGGTTGAAAAAAAAATAACCCGACACATCAAGAAACGAAGAGAGATGCCGATAAGTATTTACACTACAAGAAAATAGTTAGACTAACTATATCCAACTATAAGTTAGTTACCTAGTTGTCCACGGCCAAAAAATCTACACTGTCAAGGGTGGCTCTGTAGCACTACCGCCACCACCAAACCCTGGGTCATCTTCTGGTCTGCGTTGTGGAGTGGGGCCTGGGTTGCAACCTGAGAACATGTGGCCGAAACTAGACATGTTCCTCATCATTTCCTCTATGAGGGCCCGACGTGACTCTTCCACCCGTGCTGCGACCATTGCCTCCACCTCTCCCATCCGTCCAGCAACCTTTGCCTCCACTTGCGCCTCAATCTGAGAAAAAATGGACGGCTCATATGGTTGTGAAGAGCCGCCATCTCCTCGCCCTGATGCAGAGTTGTAGTACAAATGATCTCCCTGACCCAACCCCTGAACTTTTCCTTTGTTCCTCCCCCCAACTGTCTCCCAATACAACAGATCAGGGTTCGGCTGTGACCCCTGAGTGGTACAATGATCCAGCTTCTTATTGTATGTCTCCTGCATTTGGTTAAATATACTCATATTCAAATAATATAAAGTGCCAAAATGGCGTATATTTGGTTCTATCTTTCCTATTTTATGTATTTTCAATCAAAACAACTTATAATCACATTAAACTAACTATATATATGATGTTTGAGGTGTTTATAACTTAAACTAGCATCAAACTACTCGTATTCATTCAATTTCAAGTGAAATGGCCTAAAACGGCCAAAATGGCCTATATTTGGTTCTAACTTTCCTATTTTGTGTATTTTCAATCAAAACAACTTATAAGCACATTAAACTAACTATATATATGATGTTTGAGGTGTTTACAACTTAAACTAGCATCAAACTACTCGTATTCATTCAATTTCAAGTGAAATGGCCTAAAATGGCCAATATTAGCCTATAATTGGTTCTAACTTTCCTATTTTGTGTATTTTCAATCAAAACAACTTATAATCACATTAAACTAACTATATATATGATATTTGAGATGTTTATAACTTAAACTAGCATCAAACTACTCGTATTCATTCAATTTCAAGTGAAATGGCCTAAAATGGCCAAAATAGCCTATATTTGGTTCTATCTTTCCTATTTTGTGTATTTTCAATCAAAACAACTTATAATCACATTAAACTAACTATATATATGATGTTTGAGTTGTTTATAACTTAAACTAGCATCAAACTACTCGTATTCATTCAATTTCAAGTGAAATGGCCTAAAATGGCCAAAATGGCCTATATTTGGTTCTATCTTTCCTATTTTGTGTATTTTCAATCAGAACAACTTATAATCACATTAAACTAACTATATATATGATGTTTGAGTTGTTTATAACTTAAACTAGCATCAAACTACTCGTATTCATTAAATTTCAAGTGAAATGGCCTAAAATGGCCAAAATGGCCTATATTTGGTTCTATCTTTCCTATTTTGTGTATTTTCAATCAAAACAACTTATAATCACATTAAAATAACTATATATATATGATGTTTGAGGTGTTTATAACTTAAACTAGCATCAAACTACTCGTATTCATTCACTTTCAAGTGAAATGGCCTAAAATGGCCAAAATGGCCTATATTTGGTTCTAACTTTCCTATTTTGTGTATTTTCAATCAAAACAACTTATAAGCACATTAAACTAACTATATATATGATGTTTGAGGTGTTTACAACTTAAACTAGCATCAAACTACTCGTATTCATTCAATTTCAAGTGAAATGGCCTAAAATGGCCAAAATGGCCTATATTTGGTTCTATCTTTCCTATTTTGTGTATTTTCAATCAAAACAACTTATAATCACATTAAAATAACTATATATATATGATGTTTGAGGTGTTTATAACTTAAACTAGCATCAAACTACTCGTATTCATTCAATTTCAAGTGAAATGGCCTAAAATGGCCAAAATGGCCTATATTTGGTTCTAACTTTCCTATTTTGTGTATTTTCAATTAAAACAACTTATAAGCACATTAAACTAACTATATATATGATGTTTGAGGTGTTTACAACTTAAACTAGCATCAAACTACTCGTATTCATTCAATTTCAAGTGAAATGGCCTAAAATGGCCTATATTTGGTTCTATCTTTCCTATTTTGTGTATTTTCAATCAAAACAACTTATAATCACATTAAAATAACTATATATATGATGTTTGAGGTGTTTATAACTTAAACTAGCATCAAACTACTCGTATTCATTCAATTTCAAGTGAAATGGCCTAAAATGGCCAAAATGGCCTATATTTGGTTCTAACTTTCCTATTTTGTGTATTTTCAATCAAAACAACTTATAAGCACATTAAACTAACTATATATATGATGTTTGAGGTGTTTACAACTTAAACTAGCATCAAACTACTCGTATTCATTCAATTTCAAGTGAAATGGCCTAAAATGGCCAAAATGGCCTATATTTGGTTCTATCTTTCCTATTTTGTGTATTTTCAATCAAAACAACTTATAATCACATTAAAATAACTATATATATATGATGTTTGAGGTGTTTAAAACTTAAACTAGCATCAAACTACTCGTATTCATTCAATTTCAAGTGAAATGGCCTAAAATGGCCAAAATGGCCTATATTTGGTTCTAACTTTCCTATTTTGTGTATTTTCAATCAAAACAACTTATAAGCACATTAAACTAACTATATATATGATGTTTGAGGTGTTTACAACTTAAACTAGCATCAAACTACTCGTATTCATTCAATTTCAAGTGAAATGGCCTAAAATGGCCAAAATGGCCTATATTTGGTTCTATCTTTCCTATTTTGTGTATTTTCAATCAAAACAACTTATAATCACATTAAAATAACTATATATATGATGTTTGAGGTGCTTATAACTTAAACTAGCATTAAACTAAGCGTATTCATTCAATTTCAAGTGAAATGGCCTAAAATGGCCTATATTTGATTCTAACTAAACTTGCATCAAACTTTTCAATCATATTTGCCGATAAATATATGTTTAGATATATGTACCGAGATTTGCTGTGCTTTCTTGTTTGCTGGGATTTCTCCTTTTCCAGGAACAGTCTTAAAATGAGTCTTCAAGAACAACTCGGGAGCAGTAGGGAGTACTCCTCCTCTACTCTTTGCCTGTAGACATTGTTGAACAAAGGCTTTATTTTTTATTCATACCGAAAATGAAATGTAAATTACACTAAGTAGTAGATATGAAACATATTTACCATCTTTCTAGCATGTTGTGCCGCCGAAATAGAACCCTGAAAGTGTGACGGCTCAATTGGATTAGACAGGGAGCCACCTCTTCGGTTCTTCTTCGCCTTTTCAGATTTTTCCCGAAACGTTGGCTCTTCACTTCTCTTCTTCATGTCTTCGTAGATCGTCTCCCCCAACCATTTCGGCCTTTCTTTGGCTTTCTTAACCACCCAGTACCGCAAGTCTCTCAGACGAGATGAAGCTTTTTTCTTGTAATCCTTCCTCACTAGGCCTTCTAACTCAGGAGCCCATTCCTAAATACCCTTTAGTCAAACATTAAACAAAGATATTAATAAAGTAATATAATCAATGAAATTTTTCATAATTCGATTCATACATACTGTGAAAATGTTCCACCAATGCGTCTTTGTTGCATTGTCGACCTCACTGTAATTGAACCAAGGTTGTCGAAAATGGCCCTGGAAAATGTCAGTGATGGACCCACTAACCTTGTTATCATCGAACCTGAATTGAAAACCAAACAAACACGTGAATTGTGAATACCATTGCATAAAAATATCATGAAGCATATAGTAGCTTACGAACTTACCATAATCCAGTAGGGCTTAAAACCTTTCTTGGTGCACGGTTCGAACCTTCACCTTCCTCCGTATGAGTGTTCGGAGTCTCCGGTACGTGGCTACCAATGTCACGTGCCTGTGAATCATCTCCCTGTGTCTCTGCTACAGGGTTCTGGCTTCCTTCTACTTCGGTGACTGAAAAGCCGCATCGGAATCAAAGTCCCACGACCTTGGCTTCCACCTAAGGCACCTCGACCTCCGCGGCCCTTAGGATTAGACATGATTACCTAAAATGCAAGAAATTAAAAATGCGCAAGATTAAACAAATTACATTAAAGTATGAATAATCCAAGAATAAAAAACTGATTTCTTCAATATTAACAAATTACAACTTTATTTGCACCAAAAAACAAATCACATATATTGGGAAGAAAAGAAAACGAAACTATAATAATGGGCAAAACATATGGCTTATATTAACAAAACAAGACCTTGTAGTAGTTTGCTAAAAAAAGGACCCCCCGCACCCCCCCTCACTGACCCCCCGCAGCCCACCACCCCTCACCGACCCCCCGCCCTCCCCCCTCCTCCCTCCCCCGCAGCCCCTCCCCCCCTCACCGACCCCCTGCACACCCCCCTCACCGACCCCTTGCCCCCCCCCTCACCGACCTCATGCACTCCTCCCCCTCACTGACCCCCCGCATAGCCCCCCTCCCCGACCTCCCCGCACGCCCCTCCTCCCCGACCTCCCCTGCACGCCCCCGACCCCCCGCACGGCCCCCCCCTAACCTCCCCGCACAGCCCCTCCTCCCCGACCTCCCCGCACAGCCCCCGACCCCCTACGGCCCTCCCCCCCTCACCGACCAATTCTGTCCCCCCACTCACCGACCTCCTCCGCACTCCTCCCCTCCCCGACCCCCCGCATCCCTCCCCCTCACCGACCCCCCGCATGCCCCCCCTCCCTAACCTCCCCGCACAGCCCCCTCCTCCCCGACCTCCCCGCACGACCCCCCGACCCCCTACAGCCCCCCCTCCCCTCACCGACCAATTTCTCTCCCCCCCACTCACCGACCTCCCCGCACTCCTCCCCTCCCCGACCCCCCGCATCCCCTCCCCCCTCACCGACCCCCCGCCCTCCCCCCCACTCACCGACCTCCCGCACTCCTCCCCCTCACCGACCCCCCGCACAGCCCCCCCCCCGACCTCCCCGCACAGCCCCCCCCGACCCCCGCAGCCCCTCCCCCCTCACCGACACCCCTGCAGCCCCCGCCCTCCCCCCCACCACCGACCTCCCCGCACTCCTCCCCCCTCATGCCCTTGTTCCCGGTTTATATATGGGTGTTTTGAATTTCACTTAACTTGCATTTAAGAGTGAATTACATTTTGTAGAGAAACTTGCAATTAAAAAGAAGGATCATACTTCAAATACAACTCAATTTATCAAAACTACCACAGATAGCCATCGCAAAGTTCAAACAACTAAACAATTTCATATTCTTGCTAAGCAAATCGATCTCAAATTGAATTCTAAACTCGCAAAATTCACATCCAAAATACTCACAAAGAACGAAATCATTATGTGAATCCTTCATACTTCAATTATTATGACTAAAAAAACAATAGAAAGACAGAAAGAGGAAAAGGTAATTTTCAGTGATGAAAAGTTTGATTAAACCATAATCTAAAGCATGTGACTTCAATACTCAATCTCCAAGATCACCCACAAACAGAACACAATCTTTTTAGAACCTTAGTTGATCAAACCTTTCAACAATATGAGCAACAAATCAAGCTCAAGTTCGCATCCCCGATAAACAGACTTTGCATCCAAAACACTCACAATTACAAAATGAATCCTTCATACTTCACATAAAACCTCAATTTCGCACTAGAAACATCAAAGGAAAAATATATGTATATACACATCGGCAGTGCAAAAATTCAATAACATACTACAATCATTGGCACATCTAGGGTTTGAGTAACTTCAATCGAACCCCCAAAATCTGAATTTCTTCAAATTCACCAATGAAAAACGATAAAACCAAAATCAAACAAAGTTCTAACTCAAATATAAAAACTGAAAATTCAAACAACAAATTCAATTAAGTACCTGGAATAGTAGTCCAACTTACAGATTCCAAGTGAATTTTCGAATTGAGGTATTACCGGCGGCGAGGACGACCGGCGAACTTGGTGTTTATAACCTATATCCCAAAAACCCCATTTTTAGGGTTTGATGAGTAACCAAAAAAAAAAAAAAAAAATACGAACCTTCACAAATTACCGGCGGCAAGGAGAGCGAAAATGGGCTGTCGCCGGTAGTCGGAACGGCAAGGCAGGAGGTCAGTGAGTGGCCTTCAATTCGCGCGCCCTCCTCTCCCTTTTGTGTTTTGAGAAAAGAGTTTTGAAAATGAACGACTGCAAAACAACAAAGATGCTCGAGTTTATTTTAACTACTCAGCGACCGTTAAACACCGTCGCCTAAATTACAAAAAATCAAAAAATTAAAATAATAAAAACAACGACGGCCTTAAACCGTCGTTGATAGTTAGCGACCGTTTAACCGTCGTTAAATACTTTAAAAGCTGTCGGTGATTACCGACGGCTGAAAGCTGTCGCTGAAATTCAAAATAACGACCGTTTCACCAACCGTCGCTGTGAAGCAGTCGTTGTTTCAGCATTTTCTTGTAGTGTAATACAACACTCTTGGTTCAAATCTCAAGTACATGATAGCTCTAGCTAAGATCTCGGAATATGATAAATACAAATATGACAACTTTATTTCCAAATAGATATATAATTAGTTATCCTTAGATCCATCAAATAGCATTCTGAAATATAATAATATCCTCGTTCATTTGTCATATAATCACTAACAAAGAACTATGCAAGAATTTCTGAATGAGAATTGCCAAAAGTGGAATGTTGCATAAAAATACACGGAGGAAGTACTACTCTATTATTCGTCTCATATTAATCGATGGAATATGATTAGCTTAGAGTTTTATGAGTTGTGTTTGTCTTTTTTCTTTTGTTATTTATTGTAATTTGTGGATTGTGATCCAATATCTTTTGAAATAAGGGTGTGTGCGTGTGACGTTTTTTTTATCATTGTTGGGTTTTTCTATGAAATGCAAATAGTAATATTAAATTGGTGCGACCATGCCATTTTAGGAAGTGTATCAATTAAAGTGGGAAGGACGACAATAAATAGTTTATTGATTAATATGGGACCGAGAGAGTATTACAAGATCAACCTTTTTTTACACTATTTACTTATAATAAAAAAATGTTCAAATTTGTTCATTAATAAATGTATTATATTACTTCCTCTATTTCTTTTTAAGTGGAACAGAGAGAAGTGGCACACCAACCAACGACTTTAGAGACAAAAAGTTGGGGACCACATACAAAAGAGATTATGCAATTTAATTAAATGAAAAGCTTGACTAATCATCCACCAACCACATACACCTTAACCAGAAAATTTATCTCCCCCCCACCACTTGCCATCTACGTACCACAGCTCACCACCACCACCACTTGCCATCTACGTACCACAACTCACCACCACCACCACTTGCCATCTACGTACCACAACTCACCAACTGACTATAACTTCAGTGGTAGCACAACCAAGTCTGACGAAACTTCTATCATCAACGGCGGTTTTTCTAGCCCCTCTTCCGCCACCCTCATCCACTCCTTCGGCGTCCTTTTTCTTCTTGGAACTTCCGATGGCCTTGCCGGGTTGAGGAGAGAGAAGAGATGGTTGGAGGTGGGTTGAGGAGAGATGGTTGGAGGTGGGTTGAGGAAAGATGGGGGTGGTGGTGGGGAGGATTGAGGAGAGAGGGGAGGTGGGTTTGAGGAGGTGGTGGTGGTTTACTTGGATGAATGACCCGCACTCAACCCTCCTCCAGCCATGGACCACCGATGCCACCACTGTCGCCCGTACAATCGCTGAAAGAGATAAGAGATTGGACAATTAGGAAGAAGAAGGGTGGAACAGAAGGGGTTATGGGGAGGGGGAAGGGTGGTTACGAGGTACAGAGGAGAGAGAGACAGGGTGTTGGGGTTTGGGTGGGGGAAGGGTTGAGGAGGCCATTTTAAATATTGTGTCATTTATTGTGATATTTCCTTAAAAGGAAAATGATTCACTTAAAAAAAAAGAGAAAGTATTTGACTACAACTAATATAAAACCGATGAATTAATTTTCTTTGGACAATAGTATAATTTGCGTCTTAAAGAAATAAATTTTGGCTTGGCTGTTATATCGAAATTCAACCCCACTAGTTGAAGACAAAATTAACATACGAGGAAGGAGATAAAAAGAAGAAAAATAAAGAAGCCAAGAATAATAATCCAAATATTTATCTCGTCCTTAATCTTCACACTGACACGTTTGTCTTCTCTCTCTTCCCTCCTATAAAACCCCCGCACTCTTCTCAGTACCTGCAAAACACTCCCTAGTTCTCAATATCATCCCACCCAAACTACAAGCTCCGACCTCCACTCCGGGGCCCCACCTGAAAATTTTCATTTTCCCCACCAAAAATTATAAAAAAAATCACAGATCAAAAACTCCAACCCGAAAATGGAGAGAGGTGTAGCCGTCGGTGACCCATGGCGACCCGAGCCGTCTGTTCAATCGGACTTATTCAAACCTCCGGAAACTCCAAAGGAACCTATGGAATTTCTGTCACGCTCTTGGAGTGTGTCGGCTCTTGAAATTACTAAAGCTTTGACACCCTCCAATTCCAGACTCATGTTCTCTAATGCTATGATGGGCACACTCAGCAGCTGCAGCGGAACTATTAATGATGTCCATGGAGTTATCCAGGAAGATATTGAGGCCGAAGAGGCGGCTGCGGCTGCTAGTGGAAATCCTTTCTCTTTTGCTTCTTCTCAAACATCCCAGCTTGTCATGGAGCGTATTATGTCACACTCGGTAAGTTTTTTTTTTTTTTTTTTTTGGTTATAATATGCAAAATGTTGTTTTCTTCAGGTGTTTTCATGTTTTATCTAATTTTCTTTCACTTCTAACACCAAATTCCATGGTGTTGATTCGCTTATTTCTAGTTCGAAATAATATTAGTGAAAAAACTATAAATCTAGGGGTGTTATTTTTATCTTAATGTTATGATCAAATCAAGGAGTTGAGCATTTAATTATTAAATTAATTGTATTTTTTGTGTAGTAGTAGTAGTACAGCTGTTTTGATTGAATTGATAGGTGCAGTGTTTTGCTTGGAGGGTGACAATGACAAATTTAACTTGCACTTTTTACAATTTGATTGTGCTAAAGTGATGTTGTTATAGGGTAACTAAATGACGGTAATATATAATCATATGTAATCCGTAATAAATTTTCATTCCCACTCAATATTATTGCGAACAGTAAATATAAATAGTAATACAAGTTTATGAAGAAAACTACTCCATTCGTCCCATAATATAAGTCCTGTTTCCTTATAAGGTATCCCAAAATATAAGTCTTATTTCTATTTTCAATCAATAATTATGCCCTAAATAACCTCATGAAAATAATTTAATTCTCAAAATATCATTATAATTTCAGCTCCCAATGCACATTATTTATGATAAAATGGGATCTTTTACCCCCATTGAACTTCTCTACTCATTAAACCATGCAACATTAAATGTTCAGTTTTTATTTTTTTTGTTAAAAAGAAAAAAAAAACAATGTAAGTATTTACGAATAAAAATGAATTTATTTATCCAAATAAACACAAGATTCCACTTACCTTAATTCTCGTGTAAAAACAGAATTAGGACATATTTTATGAGACAGAGGGAATATATATTTGCTTGTTTTGAGATATATGAACATTACTATAAACTATGATATGCGTTTTTTCTAGTACAAAAATTACATGAAAATTCATTACCATCACGGATAGTTATTACTGTCTACGAAATAGGCCATAATTCCCAATGTAAAATATTTTGTGCTCTAGGTTTCTATTTGAAGCTGTCTTGTTCTACCCGTTATCTACTCATTTTTCAAGGGATATGAATTTTTTTTAACTTTAATTGGAGTGGGGGCTTGTGTTTTAAGCTTATTAAAGAGGAAATCACTCAATTGTTTATCTTTTGTTAGATATCTGACTTAGGAATCATGAGTAGTTTGCTAGTGGATGAATCACTAATAAAATAATATGGATGTGGTTATTGTTGTTATACTGCAGCAAGAGGTATCTCCGCGCACTTCTGGTCGGCTCTCGCACAGTAGTGGTCCACTTAATGGCTCCTTGACTGATAGTCCCCCGGTTTCTCCCTCTGAAATCGACGATATCAAGGTCTCTCTCCTTCAACTCTACTAATATAAGTTGTGAGGATAACTTTATAGTTGGCTACAATAAAATTATACCCATGATAATTTGTGTAATTTACACCATTTATTTCTGAACTGAGATCTACATTATTCATTTAATTGACTTTTATAATAAAACTAAAACTAACAATTACTTCCTCTGTTTTTTCAATAAGTGAAACATAGAGAAAGTAGGGGATACCAAGAAATGTAGAGAGAAAGTTAAGACCATAATAAGGTAGGGTAATTCAAGTGGTGAAATTAAAAAGTTGTATTCCCCTCTTGCTTTTTGGTGGTATATTTGTAATAGTATTGAACTTTTTTTGACATTTTGAGCTTGATTGCACTTATTATGACCATTCCAAATAAAGAAAGTGTTTCACTTATTGAGAAACAAAGGTAGTATATATTAATAAACTCACAATTAATTATTTGGTTTTCGCCAAATATTTTAAATGTTTTAAAGGTGAATGAAATCAATGGATTAAATGAGTCACTAAATATAAGGAGTTGAGATTAAATAATTGAAGTGGCTACAATTTTATTGTATATGGTAAAAAAACCTTCCAATTTGTGATCATCTCTCTAAATTGTTTTTGGAAGTTAGCTAAAAATAATAAAATAATACTTCATCTGCTTATTCTACTTACATCAAGTTTTAAGTAGAGGAGATAGATGGAGAGAAGGAAAAAAGGGGGTACATATAATAGGAGAGAGGTAGAGATTAATTATTGTCAAAAAAATAAAATGATGCAACATGCAACTAAGTTGTAACATTTAAAAGTGAAAAATGATGTAAGTAAAAGAAATGGAAAAACCATGTGTTTTGGTGTAATATGATACTATGTTATATAATAATAGAATTCATGGAAAAATTGACATAAATTAAAATATCTTAGATTTCATGTACATTCTTGAAATAATCCAATGTTAGATGATTTGTGAATAATCTTAACTTTTAGGAAGCCTTGTTAGTTTAATCAAAATTTTTATGTCTACTATCAAAGGTATATTACAAAATTTAACAATACAAATTATTTTGAGTACGTATCCCGGATTTGAGATTATTTTCGAATAATTGTATTTTTTTGGTGTGAGAGAGCGAATAGGCATAGTGATATAGACGAGATTCGCTCTCAGATTTTGGGTAACACCTCAGCCAGACTTTACCAACTAAGTTAGATCACGTACACATTATTTCAGGATAATTAATACTTATGATTATATTGCAAAAATAGGTAAAAATTATGATTATTTGAGTGCCCTACAATACCTTATCAACTAAGCTAGATGACATTTATATATTTCAGAATAATTAATAGTTAGGATTATATTGCAAAAATAGGTGAAAATTATGATTATTTATCTTAATTTCATAGAAAAATAATTGATTTGAGTCCGTCAATTAATGTGAGGGTAAAAAAGATTACTAGCTGAACTTCCAAAATGTAGAAGAGCCCTCAGAAGTGTGTCTAGTGGTCTCTGGGTTACAAGCACGAAGACTGACGAAATTAGCAGAGGACGATTTTTTGTGATCTTTGCCTTTTTTTTTCCTCTCTTTTTTTCTCTCTCCCCTTTACCATGTGAATTTATAATTAAATTATAAAATTTCAAAAGGACGCTTTATCAGAAAAAGGTACTGTAGATAAGAGTGCCTTGGTCTTGCATAGTTGCAACCTTACCTAGAAACTCAATGATTTTCTTTTGTTTCAAAATCCGTGGTAAGGAGGAAAACCAAAGAATTTCCTATCTTTGTACTCCTACTTTTTTTTTCCCTTTTTCTTCTTTCAATTCTGAAAAAGTTTTCACCCATGGTGGCATGGGAAATATGGAAATATAAATGTAGTTTCACTAGAATGGCAAACTCTTTTTGTTAGTTACGGAAACTTATGATTTAGGCTTTTTATGCATTCACCATGCATATTGGGGAAATTAGTACTAGTATTAATTACTTTGTTGATTACCTCAAAAAAAGGTTATAAGCAAAAAAAATGAGAAAAATAAAGATAGGGCCATTTTATTTCGGGTCTTGTTATTTACTGTTCGTATTTTTATACGTTTTTTGTATTTCTTTTTTATTTCCTTAAAAATATAAAAAAAATTAGAAATGTTTTAGCTGGAACCGAACCTATTTTTTTCGTTTTCACCAGGGTGGAACCGACCATTTTTTTCAGTTACACCATGGGGCTGGGAGGGTGGCTTCGACAGCAAGGGGACCGGGGCTAGGTTTGGGGGGTGATTGGGCTAGGGGTGAAAGTTTGGTCTACGGTTTGGTTTTGTTTCTTGTCCGATCCAATCCGAACAAAATTTGGATTTCAATTTTCTAATCCAAATTCAAACCAATTAGAGTTTGAGTCTAAACCAATCTAATCCGGATGTTCCAGATACTAGATCCGATTCAATATGAAATATTCAAAATTTTGAACTCTATTCTTTTGATGAAGTAAATTTAGGCACGAGCGTAAAAATAAAGTGTTCGTTAAGAGAAGTAATTCATACAATACCATAAAAATTAGGAAAAGTTGATTCTTATAATCCAACCTTTTGGCCGTCCGCTCAAATTAATCTCACATTTTGATTATTTTTTAATAATCCAACCTTTTAGCATGATTCGCTCATATTGAGCCGTGATCTGTTGAAATAGGTTAATTTGACACGTGTCTTATTCTAATTCGTTCTAATCTAATTAATTAATTTTAATTTTAATTAAAATAATTAAAACAAATAATCACCAACCACACCACATCACCCCCACCCAACAACACCTCCGCCCCCACCCGACCACCGCCAACAACCCCACCCCCCACCACCGCCAACAACCCCACCCCCACCCCCCCCCCCCACCCCCACCACTGCCAACAACCCCATTTCGCGCCATACCAGGGTGGTGATGTTGACGATAAAGGAAATTTGGGATTTTCAAAATCCCTTAAGTTGCTCCCTTTTTTCATGGTG
The DNA here is from genome assembly GCA_947646795.1 of Beta lomatogona. Lineage (NCBI taxonomy): Eukaryota > Viridiplantae > Streptophyta > Magnoliopsida > Caryophyllales > Amaranthaceae > Beta > Beta lomatogona. Next base: position 3,828,765 of record CANSNZ010000015.1, on the reverse strand, counting down.
AGTTTCAATTAATGGAGCTAGTTAATTCGAGGTTGCTTGTTTTATGACAGAACATTGAGGAAAGGAGCCATTGATAAAGGGTCATTGGAAACGAGTTTGCATAGTAAAATAAGAGGAAGCACTTCTTTAGGTCCGTAAATCATAGACCATTATTGTAGAATATCAAAATAAAACATCTCAAATTCACCAAAACAATTTTAATTTTTGACCAGACCTTAGTATTTCCATCACAAAATAACAAAACTTAATCCAATTGCAGCATTCATATTAATATTTATACCAGAATTCATTCAGCATTTCAACCAAATCAATAGAGGTGTGAGAAGAAGGAAAAGTAGCAGCTGAGTTAGAACCGATTGAGAAGCACAAGTTTAGAGGAGGAGTAATTATGGCTTTGCTAGAATCACCGACAATGTCGAACAACAACACCGACAATACAAGGCAGCGACATCAACAACAGCACCGTAGCAGGGGGCAGGAAAAACTGTTCGCAGAGGGTGGGAATTAGGGTTGCACCGTCGTAGGGGCAGAGGGGGACTGAGGGAGGGTCGCAACCTCTCAGGCAGAGGGCCAGGGGTGGGGAGAGGAGGGGGTGCTCTCAGGTGGCGCCGTGGCGGGGAGGTGTAGGTGTGCTCGCAGGGGGTGGGGAAGGGGTGGGACGTTGGTGAATAGTGAGGGTGGTGAGGGGGAGGAAGAAAGTGAGGGAGGTAAGAGAGAGATGAGATCATTAGATTAGAAAATAGGAAAATAGGGAAAAAAAAAGAAAAAAAATATATTTAATTTTACAAATTCAGCAGGTTACCGGTTTTATGGCTCAATATGAGCGGATCTTGCTCAAAGTTGGATTATTAAAAAATAATCAAAAGGTGGGATTAATTTGAGCGAACGGTCGAAATGTTGGATTATTAGAATCAATTTCTCCTAAAAATTAAGTAATAACAACTAATAATTCATACAAACCCATAGATTTTATTGAAAACACTTTAGTCCAATGCCAAACATATAATGATGCAATATATGGCTTATTTGCTATTCGTTTATTTTGGATTTTTGATCCAATTATCCTCAATCCAAAAATCTAAATTTCAAAAAAACTCAATCCAAATTCCATCCGAACATAATTCAAGTCTATTTCGAATTACTAATTCGATTTGGATTGGATTGGATTTCGATTTTTATCCAAATAACTTTCACCCCTAGCTGGGGCTTGGTGGTGGTTGGGTAGTGGTAGTTATGGAGGAAGAAGTAAAGGAGGGAAAAAGGGGTAAAACCGTAAAAGATACCAAATGAATATGGGCGGTAAATAATGTGTATGTGTATTCCCTTGGATTTGCACCAACTGCTAACCGACAACTTGGGGAGCTTGATAAGAAATACTTCTATACGTTTGTATTTAGCTACTCATACTCATATTTTTATTACTAATCATTGAGAGCATGTTTTTATTAGTTTGTACTTAGCATGTTTTCTATTTAGCTACTCATATTCTCTTTAATAGGTTTGTATAAATACGGGCGGTTCACGTCATGGAATGTAAAAATAATAAAATTAAATAAAGGAGTGGAATGGTAACAAAAACCTATAACCTTTGGTTCAAAGCAACAAATAAATTTTGTTACTTAATGGGGAATGTAAGGTAACAAAACAGGGGAATTAATTATACCCAATTATGGTAATAGATTGAAAAGGAGTTGAACCAATCAAGAATGGAGTATGTATTTGATTCCGTTTTTCAGAGCCCAAAATGTTGAATCAAACATGCTTCAAATGTGACATATTTATATAAAATAGTAGAATGATATATATTTCTTTTTGAGGGGAAAATAGTAGTATAATATAATACTCCATCCGTTTCTTTTTAATCTACACATTGTTGCTTTTTCTATTTTTGGTAGCATGTCACATCTACTTTCTCCTCTTTTTTCACCCATGTCATCCACTTTTTAATATTTTAACCCACTTTTTAGTTTCCCTATCTCACTTTTTAATTTCTCTCTCCACCTTTTCATTTTCTCTTTCATACTTTTGTACTTCCTCCTTGGTTGTCCCTCAAAGTGAAATGAGTAAATTAAAAAGAAAAGGAGGGAGTAGTAGTTTTTTTGGATTTTACTCTTTTTTTTCCCTAAAGTTTTTTGATTCCGTCTTTTTTTTAGGGGAAATTAAAGAGAAAATGAAATTTTTACAGAAGCTAAAAATAAAAATATGTAAAATTGATTCACATATGATTTTGTCATTAATTTTTAAACTATTACCATTTTATATAGTAATTTTAATATTTCAAAAAAAATATATAGTAATTTTAATGCTTATTGTGAGTTCTTGCATCTAGTCCTGCACACCGGTCCAGAACCGGACCGGACCGGACCCGGCTAAACCGGTGGACCGGTTCAATGGATTTGCGCAGACCTAGACCGGGCCCGATATGATTCCGGTCTAGACCGGACCAGACCTGTTTTTATCGGTATGGTCTTTTTTTAGGGGTATCTTTTTCCTAATTCAATAAAAAAAAAACCTACTTCATACAACTACAATTCACTATAGACTTTAAGAATGGAAGTAGGCAATATAAACAATATGAACAATATCACTGCAATATGAACAATTATCACAATGGTGAAGAACTTTAACAACATCATAAATTCAAATAGAAAAAATTAAAACACGAAATGAGGGAAAAAAAAAAAAAACTGAAATTCGTATCAATTATACAGGGAGTTTGTCTCAACTATGCACAAAATTAAAAACAAAAAATCAAATAGAAAAAATTAGAACGCCAAATCAGAACCAAAATATCACAAATTCAATTGAAAGACAAGAAATGAGAATAAAAAATCACAAAGTTACAAGACATAAAACTGACAAAAAAGGAAAAAAAAAAACAGAACTAATTACTTACCTAAATTGCTAAATCACATGATTCTCCAACACATCAGTCATTAACGAAGGAGCTAAAGCAGTAGTTTCTTCAAACACCATATTGGAAGTAGCTACCTACTACTCCTATAGTGGCACAAAGGCTTATCTTTGAAATACAGAACTGAAGTTACAGCCATTGAAGCTCCATAAAAGCTTGAGATAAATCAATTATTAGTCATGGAGAAACAGGAGGTCCGAGGTGAGCCCTTGGGAGGAGAAGGCAGTAGAAGGGGGTTGTGGCTTTGTGCGGCTGGAGGAAAGGAAAAGTGGGCTAGAGTTTAGGAAATAGGATTGAATTAGAACTTGATGTTTTTCAATTCAGCATAAAATTCATTTTTTTTATAAAAACCCGGGTCAACCGGTCCGGACCGGTTTCCCCTGGTTTTTACCTGGACCGGACCGGTTACTTTTTCCTTGGACCGAGGACCGGACCGGAATCTTAGGTCCGGTCCGGTCCAAATTCCGGTCCGGACCGGTTTGTGTGCAGCCCTACTTGCATCTATGGAACTAAAAAGAAAACAAATACATATATATTCTCTTGGATATCTGATAGTCCTAATTTCTTAGGGTTTGAATTGACTGACATTTCAATTTCGATCGTAAATAACTGAACAGCTCACATTTACTTGCAATAAATTGAAAAGAATGTTGTGACCACTTTGCTGCTTATTATCACCTCGAGACATGCATTATTGAGATGACAGCCCACTTGGGGACGCTCATTTATTAGACTACTGTATACCAACAGTTAGGTTTATGTCAACCCATTCCAAAATTTCAGTGCAACACTCATTAAATTAAACTCATTTCTAGTTAAATTGAACTTAGCCAAATTGTGGTGTGAATTAATGCTATATTATCTGCATCTACAATTGACTGTCTTCAATTACAGTAAATGACAAAAAATTGATCTTCCCATTTGTCTCATATGCAGTACGGTCGCCTTAACAATCAGTCAAATTCACAGTACAGGTCCACCAATTCCATCGGTGTTACCCCTGCTGCCGGTGGGAAGACTGTTGGAAGGTGGCTTAAGGACAGGAGAGAAAAGAAGAAGGAAGAGACGAGAGCGCATAACGCCCAACTTCATGCAGCTGTCTCGGTGGCTGGTGTTGCAGCTGCAGTGGCTGCAATCGCTGCTGCAACTGCTGCCTCATCTGGATCTGGCAAGGACCAAGAAGCTGCCAGGACTGATATGGCTGTTGCCTCTGCTGCTACCCTTGTCGCTGCTCAATGTGTAGAGGCTGCTGAAGCTATGGGCGCTGAAAGGGATCATTTGGCTTCGGTTGTTAGCTCTGCAGTTAATGTCCGATCAGCCGGTGACATCATGACCTTGACTGCTGCTGCTGCCACTGGTAACTTGGCAACTTTTGTAGCAATATGTTATATTCTTAATTTCATTAGGTCCTGTTACCAAGTGAGCTATATGGTACATCTGTTGTAGAAATTATGTGAAATTCAGAGAAAAAGTTGTGTAAGATGGTCGGTCATCAGATAGAAATGCATTGTTTTTACCATTTCGATGTATATAATTTTTCTATTAATGAGATTTGCCAAAATTTGTTTGCAGCGTTACGTGGGGCAGCGACATTCAAAGTAAGAGCATTGAAGGATGTGTGGAACATTGCAGCTGTCATACCAACGGATAAAGGGGTGACTATGAGCAACGGCAGCAATGGTTCCAGTGGCAGCCATAGTGGTGAAATCATGCCAGATGATAATTTCCTTGGGATCTGCAGCAAAGAGTTACTTGCTAGAGGGTGTGAGCTTTTGAAACGCACTAGATCAGGTATAATAATGCCTTTTGATATTTTCTTACAACTTTGTTGCTCAAATTTATGATGGTTAGGCATGTTAGTTAGCTATCTGCATAATACTGATTAATAAGTATTTCGTTATATTGTCCATTCTCCAGGTGATCTACACTGGAAAATTGTGTCTGTTTATATCAATCGAACGAACCAGGTAAGCTAATTTATGTACTTTGGTGATCTAGTGCTTATTGATGACATAAAGTAAGGAGATGACATCTTTTTTAGGACATGGAATTTTCATCTAATATATGTAATAATTAGTTGGTTTTTCCTGGAAAAGTCTGGTTCATCTTTGATTAGTTGATGATTTTGGGTTTGACTGGATATTTTGATATCCTAAGATTAACTATTTTTTTCTTTTTCAATAAACTAAAGCTATAAAAGTGAAAAGTTAAAGTCATCTACAGATGATCAAAGATGAATCCGCCATCATTGTGATCTTTAAATTTTTGAAACGTCCTTTTTAATATTTGGTTGTAGGTTATGCTAAAGATGAAGAGCAGGCACGTTGCTGGGACCATTACCAAGAAGAAAAAGAGTGAGTTTGCATTTGCTTTATATCTCTGTTTCATAATGTGAACAAAGGTTTAAGTGTGGGTCTCAAGTCTTCATTCCTTTCATGGGGATCTGAGAAAGGGTTCGTTGATGAGGTGGTAAATATGAAAAGGGAAAATCTTTAATTTGATTCCTTTTGCTTTCCTTTTTTTTTTTTTTTTTTTGCAGATGTGGTAACTGAAGTTATCAAAGATATGCCGGCTTGGCCAGGCCGTCATTTGCTTGAGGGTGGCAACTGTAGGAGATATTTCGGACTTAAGACCATCATGCGCGGAGTCGTGGAATTTGAGTGTCGTAACCAAAGAGAGTATGAAGTTTGGACCGAAGGGGTCTCGAGGCTTCTCTCTCAAGCTTCTGAAAAGAACAATAGACATAGATTCTAGGACTAAAGTATATTTCACTATGATGATTGTGTTTATGGTTAATGCCTTCATAGTTTTGCCGTTAATGTAATTTTTTTTGCAAGTTGAAGAATTTGGGAAGATGGGTATAGTAAAACGGAATCAAGGACATTGGTACTAACCATATGTTTTAAAAATTGGTGTGGGTTGGTTTTTTGGCTTTCTTTTGAATGTTTTTCTTTTCAATGTAAAAAGTAGCACTTAAAGAAGCAAAAGTTATGTAATGGGCTCTTTTTTACCCTTCTTTACAGAGTGATTTTTTTTTTGTAAGGGTGAGTTGTATTTCGCAATTTGGTTAAATTCATACTGTGATTTAGATTTTGTTCTAGTAAGCCATGTGATTTAGATTGTTGTTCTAGTAAGCCATGTGATTCAGTAACAAGATGCCCTTTGGCTATTTAGGTTATAAAAGGAGGATCTTGGACTGAGGCAGTCAAAAAAAGTGAAAAGCTAAAGAAGGAATGAAGGATCCCATAATTTGGTGTGAAGAAGGGACAAAAAACACAACTAGATTCCATATGCTTTTTATTTCATCCTTCCATCTCTTTAATATTTTGGGTGGGATAAGTATGCATTAATTTGTAATATACCACTCAAATGTCGCTTTCCGCCTTGGTTTATTTGAGCAAAGCAAATACTTCCTCCGTTTTTTTTACATATTATACTTTGACATTTTACGCTATGCATAAATTTTACTTTGACTATCGTTTGTAATTTATACATGAATAAAAATATAGTAATGTGTGACCTTGTTAGATTCGTCTTAATATATTTTTTTTTATTATGTACTTTTTATAATTTTTACAAATACAAAATTAGAGATATATGTCATCAAAGTTTTGCATTGACATGCGTCAAAAGTGAAAGTGTAACATGTAAAAAAGAAACTGAGGAAATATGATGATATTAATGTGCGTATTTAAAAAGTAAACCTAGAAGTCTAGAACCTCATTATAGGAATAGTTTAACATGTGTTATCCAAAATGGCCGCTCATAATTGCAATTGGTTTAATAGAATTGAATAACTACCAATGTGTAGTAGGGCTTGCATCTAACACTTGCAAGCTGTAACGTAGGGTACAACTTACAAGATTGGGTATCGGCTCCACATTCGTAATCCTTAAGGGCATCCTTAATGGTGAAAATAAAAAAAAGATCATGTACATAATCTTAAATAGGCATCCTTAATGGTGAAAAAAAATAAGATTGTGGGTTGATTGGCAAAAAAATTTTGTATGGGACGAGTGAGTTGAGGATCAGGCGTGGGAGTGGGACCCACTGCCTGATCCGAGTTTTTTAATTTTTTTTTGCCTCTTCTCCAGCGAAAACGCTGCGTTTTGGCTAGAGCTGTGAGAGAGCTCCAGCCAAAACGCAGCGTTTTGGCTGGAGGAGAGGCAAAAAAAAATTGAAATTGTCAGCGCGTCATTCAGCGCGCGACATTTGTTGCTGCTTTCCACATGGCAGCTTCCAATTGGGGACTAAAATATAACCGTTGTAAAATTTGCAACGGTTATATTTAAAAAAATACAAATAAAAAAAAAAATTACCAACGGCTTTATTTTTTCGAGCTCTATAAATAGAGACCCATTTTCCTATATTTTGGACACACTTAATTTTCTCTCTCCATCTTCCTTCACTAATTTCTTCTACTTGTTCTAAATTATTTCATTAACTCTTCTTCTATTGCTCTTTTATTTTAAAATTCTTATAATTATGGAGCCTAATAATCCTAATTATATGAGAAACCTACCCCAAAACCGCTCAAAAAACCAAATGCCTAGGCAACAAAATCGCTCAAATACCTCTCAAAATAACTCAAATTATCGTTAACCCTCTCAAAATCAGTCAAATTATCGTCAACCCTCTCAAATAATTATGAATCAAAGGGGTGAAAATTCTCAATATTATTCTCCTCAATATGATAACCTTTACCATGAATCTCCATCTGAAAATGCTAACCTTTCATATCATCAACTTGATCCTAATTATAGGTTTTCTCAATATCAAGAAGATTCATCTCCATACAATGATGTTGATGAGGATGGTGGTCATTACCAACAAGGTGACAATGATGTTGGTCAATACCAAGAAGGTGATGATTCTGATGATTATGATGAGTTTGTTCAGCCAAATCAATCCTTTTCGCAATTACTATCACAAAATCTATCTGAGCAACCACAACCACAACCACAACCACAACACAATGCAGAAACAAGTTGTAATGGTAAGAGGGCTTGGGATCAAGTTGAAGATGAGAATCTCATCTCAGCATTTATGAACACTTCTCTTGATAAGGTGATTGGGACGAGTCAAAAGAAAGGCGTCTTCTGGGGAAAAGTTTGGGAAGCTTTTGAGGCAGGCAGAATTGCCAATCCAACAGAAATCGCTCCAAGGAATGCGGATATGGTGAAAGGTCGTTGGAGTAGACTTGCTCCACGGGTTTTAAGGTTCGCTGCATTTTATGACGAAGCTCTTGCAAGGAAAAAGAGTGGTCAAAACGATGCAGATGTTCTGAAAGAAGCTCATTTATTGCATAATAGGAAACATGGTAGGTTCATCCTCAAACATGCTTGGAAATTGATGAGGAGGTTTCGTAAATGGAGGTCCATAGTTAATAAATCAATGGAAACTCCATGTGATCGCCCCAAAAATCCACAAGAAAATGTGGATTCACCTACAAGCGGAAGTAGCGGTAAAAGGCCGAGAGTTGATGGAAGTGACTCAATGCCCGAGACACCTACCAGTGGTGATGGAGGTGACGTCGAGCCACGAGGAGATGGTGTGAAGAAAGCGAAGTCTAAACTGAAAGGGGTGGCTGGTCAGACTATGAGTGTTTCAATAATTTTAATGAAAGACTTCAGATCCATTCAGAGGGTAGGAGTGCAGATGTTGAAAGAGAAGCCAGAAAGTTGGACGTTGAAACAAGGAATTTGCTGCAAAGGAACAAGAAATAGCGCTGCAAACCAGGAGCTTGAACATACAAGAGTATCATAAGAATTGGGATTTGCTGCAATCATTGTATGCGAAGGAAAATCGTTCACCATTTGAGGAAGCAACAATTGAGAAACTAACAATATGGTTGACGAATAATTCTCCTTTTTAAGTATTGTTTATGTTTAAGTTAAGTTTATGTTTAAGTTTAATTCATGTTTGAGTTTAATTTTACGTTCAAGTTTAGTTTATGTTTAAGTTTTAATTTTAGTGAATGTTTAGTTTATGTTTAAGTTTAAAGTTTAGTTTATGTTTATGTTTTAAGTAATGTGTATGTTTAAGTTCAATTAATAAAAAAAAGTAAAAAACCGTATTTGTGTAAATTCTATGAATTGACATTTCAATACAGCTTTTTACATTATTGTTCTGTTTTGAATAATTGTACTGTTTTGCATTATTGTACTATTTTGCATTATTGTACTATTTTGCATTATTGTACTATTTTGCATTATTGTTCTGTTTTACATTATTGTTCTGTTTTACATTATTGTACTATTTTGCTTTATACATTATTGTACTTGCTTTGCTTTAATGTTATGACATTTCAATACAGATGTTATGCTTTATGAATTGACATTTCAATACAGCTTTTTACATTGTTGTTCTGTTTTACATTATTGTTCTGTTTTACATTATTGTACTATTTTGCTTTATACATTATTGTTCTGTTTTACATTATTGTTCTGTTGTTAAATTATTGTTCTGCTTTAATGTATTATTGCTATGCTTTTACATTATTGTAATTCTTTTATGTATTATTGTTCTGCTATATAACTCATGCTTGCTTGTTCACCATTTGCTCACACCAAATCTAAACCCTCTCAAATTTATACAATGAACTCTTTCAACTTAAACTTTACCGCTTCAAGTTCATCTAGTTCTGAGGATGAAATAAGATCGTCCCGAGCAAACATTGATCAAGAAATAGATGAATTCTTGATTAATGTTGTTCAACCAAATGTTCCAACTCTTATATCAAATGTTAGTCCAGCACCAAGGAATAGAAGAGCAAAAGTGACTGATCCTAATGAGGATCATCACCGGCCTATTCGAGGCAGGGAAGAAGGCCATAGACGATTGTATAATGATTACTTTGCTGATCAACCAGTCTATCCTGCTCGTTTATTTCGTTGAAGATTTCGAATGCAGCGACATGTCTTTCTTCGGATTATGGAAAGTGTCGTACCAAGTGATACATGGTTCACTCAAAATAGAGATTGTACCGGAAGGTTAGGTTTATCTCCCCTTCAAAAGTGTACAACTGCTATATGAATGCTTGCGTACGGGCTTGTGGCAGACAATGTTGACGAGTATGTGCGAATTAGTGAAAGCACAGCTCGAATAGCGTTAATGAAATTCACGAAGGGGGTTATCAACCAATTTGGTGCCGAGTACTTGAGACGGCCAACTCCAGATGATTTGGCTAGACTACTTGCGTACGGTGAAGAACGTAGATTTCCAGGAATGATCGGCAGCATAGATTGTATGCATTGGGAATGGAAAAATTGTCCGACGGCATGGAAAGGACAATATCAAGGAAGAGCTGGTGTTGCTACATTAGTTCTTGAAGTTGTGGCTGATCGTGACTTATGGATATGGCATTCTTTCTTTGGGATACCAGGTTCGTGCAATGACCTTAATGTTCTTCACCGTTCTCCTGTGTTTAGGGATGTTTTAGAAGGTCGAGCACCACCCGTGCAGTTTACGGTGAATGGTAACCAATACGATAAGGGTTATTATCTCACTGATGGCATATATCCGAATTGGGCAACATTCATTCAATCAGTTACATGTCCTCAAACTCGCAAGGACAAGTTGAAGGAATATGACCTTAGACATCCCGGCAATTACTAAATATAAAAGGAATTATTATAGAGATAATTAATTACGTTAGTTTAGTAATCACATTTACTTGCCAAAGAATAAATGTTGGTTAGTAGAACAATATTGATTGTATCTACAACTAAGTTAACCTAATCCTATGAGGTCACACATTGTAGTAACTAATTGAAGTAAGGAAACCGGCCAATAGGAGAAATTAGGGTTAGGTTAGGTCTCTCTCTTGTTTTATTCTCCTACTATTATAAAAGGTTATAATAGGAGAGAGAAAAAGAACGTTCAATTTGACAGTAACATTCAAACTGAAAAGAGAGAGAAAAGAAACCCTATTGTTTCTCTTTGGAAATCCGGCCACCCTCCCTAAAAAGCAAGAGAGTGAAATCTGTTCATCCTCTTCCGTTCTAGCAAACGTGGGAATTCAGTTGGTGCTCGTGGACTAAGTAGAGGGACATCAATTGCTGTTCTTTGATCTCTAGCACTTGCAATCCGGTGGAAAACACGCTACAAAGGTTGTACATTCTTTTCCTTATAATATGATTCATATTTATGTTATGCATGCGATCTTGTGATAGATGTTAGGAAATTTGTTTCCTGAAATTCCGCTAAATGCATCTATATATTCCTACAGTGGTATCAGTTTTGCCTAATTCATAATATTCATATGATCATGTAATTGTATGCAAAGTTATTATTTTATTCAATTAAGGAAGGATTTATTTATGGCTTGAATTTGCATAATTGATATTTGATATTAATTGATTGGAAATTGTAAATATTTGATTTAATTGTGATTTATGCTCAAATAATTTTATAAAAGTTTCGATTTTTTTATATGAGGGACGAAATAAATTGTTTAATTCACTCTAAAATTTTCGGATTTTTATAAATATCTTTCTTAGATTTAAAATTATTTATGTTTAATTCAATTAATCATTGAAATAATTTGTTAACAATTAAAGATTTGATTTTTAATTTGTTAAATAAATCTAATGTTCATCACCCACATAGATCTAGAATAATATGATGGCTGAAAATAATTTGATTATTGTTCCCACTAATTTTCGAATTTTATCATATTATTTATGAGTTTTGGTTAAATTTTATGTTTAATTTGATTATTCATAGAATTTAAGGATAACAATTAAAATATTTGATTTTATTTGTTAAGATAATTCAGTAGGTCACCCTAAAAATTATTTTCGAAATTTTCGGAATTTAATTGTTAATTTTCTAAATTTTTGGGGATAATTTGATTTTTGCCCAAATTTTGAATTTTTTGTTAGATTTAATGTTTAATATAGATTACGCATTGAAAAATATAATCTTAACAAATCTAAAATTTTGTTTGAGTTTGTTAAGTGATTCTAATTTTTCTGCCCTAATTTCGAATTAGTAAAACCTAATTAAATCCTAAATCTTTAAATAAATTGTTAGTTAAATATTAATTTGAATTTTTGTAAATGGTTACAAAATTCAAAAGGATTACCCACCATGGCTGGGTGGCCCCACCTGCACCGGTGGAGCCACGGTGGTGGACGGCGTTATTGGGTCGGCAGCAATCACGGGCGGTGCCGGAGACAGAGACCGCGCCCAGCAGCGTACATTTGATGTACGTAGCTGCTGGCGCTGGTGGATGTGGCAGCGTTGCTGCCGGTTGTTCTGCCGGAAGGCTGGTCGTCGAGGCCGGCGGATGGTGACATGGTGTCAATCTCCGACAGGCGGCCGTTCTTGGCTGACCTGTTGTGCGGTGGTGAATGGGCTGGTGTTTCCAGCATGATTATGAAGCTTCGTCGTGAAACTTGGGTGATTTCGTGTGTAGCCATGTCTTGGATGTTGACCGGCAGCCTTGTGCTGCTGGTCAATGGTCAAGAAGTCAATAAAAAAAAATTGTTTTTATGGAAAATCTGATTTTCCTAAGTTGAGCATAAATCTAAAAAGTTCTTATTTTGCAAATTTGAGATTAATAAAGATTATTCTAGCCATATTTAAATAAGTAATTGAATTAAAATAATAAAGTTTCCTAAATAATTTCTAGCTTAAATTTGTTAAGTTTTATAATTATTATGGAAAGTTGTATTTTCTTGTTAATTGTTAATAAGTAAATAGTTTGTGTTTATTTTATTTTGATATTATAAATGCATGGATGTTTAATATAATATGTGTGATATTATATTTTGCATATTATGACTAGTATGGCCCAAATTAGGATAGTAAATACGATCTGCGAATCGTTATATTTGAATGTAAATTAAATACGATCTACGAATCGTTTGTATTTTTTGTAATTTGAAATTTTAGTTATTTATTTAATTCAAATTATGTAATCAAGCATGAGGATCCGAGGAGTTTCAAGGATGGTGATCCATGGAGATTCAAGGGAGGATTCATGAAGATTATTTTTTTTTTTTCCTAAGTATAGGGGCCATACTAGATCATTTAATTATAGCTTTTATAATTTTCTTGCATTTATTTTGTTTAAATGCTTGCTTCTAAGTTTGTTTGTGGTTAATTGATTCATGTGTTCACTATTAATTGACCATATTAGTAAACTTAGGTCCCCAAAAGTAATATTGAGTTCAATTGCTTTTCCAAACAACACCTATAAAGCCTTAGATCATGAGTAATAGGTTCTGCCAAAGCAGGGTGTTGCTCATAGTTCCGGGGATAGTAGGGTAGGTTTTTGAAACTTACATGTTAATGTTTGGTTTAACTCAACAAAATCATCAAAAGATAAAGTTTTGGGTTTTGAAGCTAAGAGATAGGAGTAAACAAGGAGTTGTTAACCTGTCTACCAAGAATTATAATGAGTTATAATTAGTAAAATGTTTACTTACCTCACCTACTATAAATTGAAGGCAGGGCCAAAGTCCGTTTGATTGTAGTGGAAAGGGGATCTTGGTTCTTTCTTTATTCACTGGGGAACTTTCATTTTGAATAAAGGGTAGTAGTAATTAAAATTTGTTTAATTATTGCTTTCTTGATAAACATTGATTGAATCTTGCTTTATTATTTGTTGTAGTAATTATGCCTAGTAACAACATTATCAACACCAACAATTCTACTTGTAATTTGCGCTCCGTCCTTTCGAAGGACAAAATGAATGCTGCACGTTTCATTGCAAGTGAAAGGGAAATGAGAATCGTTCTCAGAACAGATAAGTTCAAAGACTTTCACATGCACGAGGAGGAAGCAACGATGTAAGAGATGCATGAAAGGCTAACTCAGAATGAGCGAAACATCCCTAACCAGCCTAGAAAAGAATATGAAGATGTTCTTATGGTTAGTAAAGGGCAATCGCTCAATAAGAATGGGATTGTTATTAAGAAGGACGAAAGCAAACAAGTTGCTAAGTCTGAAACTTCTGAAAAGCAAAAGACTGCACCAAAACCAAAAGTTGCTGATGAGCACTATTGTTACACCTGTAATAAGGTTGGTCATTGGAAAAGTAGTTGCCCCAAGTATATGAAGGATCAAAAGAAAGGAATTTCTAGTTCAGATATGTATGTTATAGAAGTTAACTTAGCAACTTCTGCTTCTTGGGTATTTGATACCGCTTGTGGTTCGCACATTATTTGTAATATGCAAGGCCTCAAAAGAAGTAGAACATTGGGAAAGGGAGAAGTAGATCTTCGCGTTGGCAATGGAGCACGAGTTGCTACATTGGCAGTGGGAGTATATAGTCTACTTTTACCTTCGGGATTAGTTTTAGAACTTAATAATTGTTATTATGTTCCTGCTATCACAAAGAACATTATTTCGATTCCTGTTTTGGATTCCGAAGGTTACTCATTTACAATAAAGAACAATTGTTGTTCTGCGTATTTGAATGATATGTTCCATGTCTCCGCTAAGTTATCAAATGGTTTATATGTGCTAGACTTAGAAACCCACATCTATAACATAGACAGCAAGAAACATAAAGCAAATGATTCAAACCCTGCATACCTATGGCATTGTCGATTAGGCCACATAAGCTCAAAGCGCATTGAGAAACTTCATAAAGATGGAATTCTCAAATCATTTGATTTCGAATCATTTGATACTTGTGAATTTTGCTTGATGGGGAAGATGACAAAGTCTCCTTTCACAGGTTCAAGTGAAAGGGCCAATGACCTTTTAGCCCTCATACATACGGATGTGTGTGGACCTATGAGTACGTTGGCTAGGGGAGGGTACAGTTACTTCATTACTTTTACCGATGATGTGAGCAGATTTGGATATGTTTACCTCATGCGGCATAAGTCGGAATCCTTTGAAAAATTTAAGGAATTCCAGAATGAAGTACAAAACCAACTTGGGAAGAAAATTAAGGCATTACGATCCGATCGTGGTGGTGAATATTTATCTCAAGAATTTGGTGATCATTTGAAGGATTGTGGAATACTTTCACAATGGACTCCACCAGGAACACCACAGTTAAATGGCGTTTCTGAAAGAAGGAATCGAACTCTACTTGATATGGTTCGATCCATGATGAGTCTTGCTGATCTTCCTATTTCATTCTGGGGATTTGCGCTTGAAACAACTGACATTCACACTTAACAGGGCACCATCCAAAGCAAAGGGAAAAGACACCATATGAAATGTGGACTGGAAACGTTCCAAAATTGTCTTTTCTAAGGATATGGGGTTGTGAAGCCTATGTAAAACGTTTACTTTCTGATAAGCTTTCACCCAAATCCGATAAATGTCTCTTTGTGGGTTACTCGAAAGAGACTAAGGGATACTACTTTTACAACCAAAGCGAAAACAAAGTGTTTGTTGCTCGTAATGGTGTCTTTCTGGAAAAGGAGTTTATTTCCAGAAAAACAAGTGGGAGAAAAGTATATCTCAAAGAAATTCGAGATGAGCAACAAATGGATGAGGTTAACACCTCATCAGAGGCGGCCCGGCATGAAAATGCTCAGGAGGCAGTGCATTCAATTCACGTACCTCCTATCGTCCCACTTGGAGATACTCCGTGCGAAGTCACTCCACCTAATGAGGTAGAAACTTCTTCTGTTGTTCCCCAACGTAAGTCTAGTAGGACCATCATTCCGTCAAAGAGATATATTGATTTCCTTTTGACTGAAAGTTCTGAAATAACGATTTTAGAATCAGAAGAACCTACTAGCTACAATGATGCTTTGGAGAGCCAAGACTCCGAAAGATGGCTTGAGGCCATGAAATCTGAAATGGATTCCATGTCTGAAAATCAAGTATGGGACTTGGTTGATTTGCCTGATGGGGTAAAACCCATTGGATGCAAATGGATTTTCAAGTTGAAAACAGACAAGGATGGAAACATTAGTGTTTTCAAAGCAAGGTTGGTGGCGAAAGGTTTCAAACAAATTCATGGTATTGACTATAATGAAACCTTCTCACCAGTAGCCATGCTGAAGTCCATTAGGATAATCCTTGCGATTGCTGCCTTTCATGACTATGAAATATGGCAGATGGATGTCAAAACCGCCTTCTTGAATGGGTTCTTGAAAGAGGATGTGTACATGACACAACCTCAAGGTTTTGAAGATCTAGAAAATCCAGGGAGGGTATGCAAGCTTAAGAAGTCCATTTATGGACTAAAGCAAGCATTAAGGAGTTGGAACCTCAGATTTGATGAGGCAGTCAAGAAATTTGGCTTTCTCAGAAATGAAGAGGAATCTTGTGTATACAAGAAGTTAAGTGGGAGTAGTATTACTTTTCTGGTCTTGTATGTGGATGACATACTTCTCATAGGAAATGATAAGACCATGCTTGAGTCAGTCAAGGAATGGCTTAAAAATTGTTTCTCTATGAAAGACCTAGGAGAGGCAGAGTACATATTGGGAATAAAGATCTATAGAGATAGATGAAAAAGGCTAATTGGGCTCAGTCAGGAAACTTATATTGATAAGGTTCTTGCAAGGTTCAAGCTGGAAAACTCCAAAAGAGGTTTCATTCCCATGCAACATGGCATTGCACTTGGCAAGACTCGGTGTCCTTCGAGTCCCGATGAGGTCAAGCGTATGAGTAATGTTCCCTATGCTTCTGCTGTAGGATCCATTATGTATGCCATGATATATGCACTCGACCGGATGTTGCATATGCTTTGAGTATATGCAGCGGATACCAGTCAAATCCAGGAGATGCGCACTGGATTGCAGCGAAAAACATCCTTAAGTACTTGCGAAGGACTAAGGATAATTTTTTGGTTTATGGTGGAGATAGTGAGTTGGTTGTTACTGGATACACCGATGCAAGCTTCCAGAGTGACAAAGATGATTTCCGATCTCGGCCTGGTTTCATATTTTGTCTCAATGGAGGAGCTATGAGTGGAAGAGCTCTAAGCGAGTACCATCGCGGATTCTACAACGAGGCCGAGTATATTGCAGCGGCTGATGCAAAGAAAGGAAGCCGTTTGGATCAAAAAGTTCATTGGTGAGCTTGGTGTAGTTCCTAGCATTGAGAATGGCATTGAGTTGTATTGTGACAACAATGGTGCCATTGCTCGCCTAAGGAACCCAGGATCGCATCAAAGGTCTAAACATGTGCTCAGGAAATTCCATCTCATTCGAGAAATCGTTGGTAGAGAGGATGTGAAAGTAAGCAAGGTTCATACTGAGGATAACGTAGCAGATCCTCTGACTAAACCGCTTGCTCAACCTAAGCATGAGTGTCATACTAGGTCTATGGGGCTTAAGCATATGGGAGAATGACTTTAGGTTGTTTACTTCATGTTTACAATTGTAAAGACATTCATTATGCTTTGAAATGTTTATCAATAAAAATTTCGTTCTTATTTAATTTTTTGGTTTAGTATTAAATAAAATGTCCAAATAATTTGTGTTTTCAAATAGGATTATCGAAAACGTTTTGATATTGGAACCCTATAAAGTGAACTGAAAATCACAATTTATTTAAAGTCCCTAGTCTAAATCACTAAATTGGACATAAGTGATTTATTTAAAAGACCAGTATATAATTAATTGATAGCGCAGTTCCATGGGCTATGGAGACATAGAGATGTCTAATTGATTATATGGATGTATATTTGATACATTGAGACTTGACCTAATTAGATTCTAAAAGTAGAATCGAACTACTATATTTAGTGGATTCCTTAGACATGAGTATGTCATAATAACCACAACATAATTAGCTTAACTTTGACACTGTTAAACGTCGCGCCGTAAAAGGAGGTTATAAAGGCAGTGATCAGGTGGGCTAAGAATTGAGTGGGAGTTATGGTCATACAAGAGTGGATAAGTCCTCCTATTAAATAGGAATGGTGTCTGGGCCTCTTGATGAGCGAGAACTAGAAAATTGCATAGCCATGCGGAATAGGATTAAAGAGTTAATCCTTATTTGAGCAGTTCGAACTCAGCGATCAAGGAACATAAATTTGAGAATAACATGGTGTTATCAAATTTGGCATTAAGTGACTTAAGGAATTTAGCATTGCGCTCTTGTCTTCGGACAAGTGGGAGATTGAAGGAATATGTCCTTAGACATCCCGGCAATTACTAAATATAAAAGGAATTATTATAGAGATAATTAATTACGTTAGTTTAGTAATCATATTTACTTGCTAGAGAATAAATGTTGGTTAGTAGAACAATATTGATTGTATCTACAACTAAGTTAACCTAATCCTATGAGGTCACACATTGTAGTAACTAATTGAAGTAAGGAAACCGGCCAATAGGAGAAATTAGGGTTAGGTTAGGTCTCTCTCTTGTTTTATTCTCCTACTATTATAAAAGGTTATAATAGGAGAGAGAAAAAGAACGTTCAATTTGACAGTAACATTCAAACTGAAAAGAGAGAGAAAAGAAACCCTATTGTTTCTCTTTGGAAATCCGGCCACCCTCCCTAAAAAGCAAGAGAGTGAAATCTGTTCATCCTCTTCCGTTCTAGCAAACGTGGGAATTCAATTGGTGCTTGTGGACTAAGTAGAGGGACATCAATTGCTGTTCTTTGATCTCTAGCACTTGCAATCCGGTGGAAAACACGCTACAAAGGTTGTACATTCTTTTCCTTATAATATGATTCATATTTATGTTATGCATGCGATCTTGTGATAGATGTTAGGAAATTTGTTTCCTGAAATTCCGCTAAATGCATCTATATATTCCTACACAAGTTATTTGCTCAACACCAAGAAGGAGCTCGAAAAGATGATGAGAGAGCATTTGGGGTGCTGCAATCTCCCTTTGCTATAGTTCGTAAACCATCCCTCGCATGGGATGAGGAAATTCTCAATGATATCATGATGTCTTGCATTATCATGCATAACATGATTGTGGAAGATGAACGGGATACATATGCACACTACGCAGATACTACTGAGTTCACTTCCAACACAAGTAATGATGGCGACGAATTTGAATATTATAATGATCGGATCGTAGATATCAACCGTTACATGGCGAATAGAGATGCATTTGAAGATCAACATGTGCATCAATCCTTGAGACGTGATTTGGTTGCCAATATATGGCAGAAGTTTGGCCGCAACGCTAATTAAGAGCATTTCATTATGTATTTTATGTATTTCGTTCCTAATTAAGTTTATAATTCGTTCTTGTATTTCATTATGTGTCTCGAAATTTAAAATATATTAAAAATGCTAAATAATGTCTCATAATATAATTATTAGCTCGCTAATTACTGAGCATATATTAAAAACGCTAATTGCGTATGCTACGTATTAATAATAGCTAATTATGTTGATAACTTAATTATTAAAATGATAATTATAGTATTAAATTTATTAATTACATTAATTAATAATATAATAGCAATTAATAATGAATATTTCATGTCATTAAAAATTAAATAATAAAAATATTGTGTAATGGTGGTTGGGTGATGAGAGAGAAAAAGTAGTTGGGTGGGGTCAAAAAGTAAGAGAGAGAGGAAAAAGTAGTTGGAATTATCTTTTTTTTGGTTCATTGTTAAGAAGAAAGTGGGAAAAGATTGTGGGATGTAATTTTTTAGAGAGAGAAAGTTAGAAAGAGAGTGGGATGATCTTTTTTTTTCATTCACCATTAATGGTGCTCTAAGTGGTGTCCAAAATAAACAAGTGACTCCTACAAAAGTGGGACAAGAATTATAAGGTAGCTTAGGCGATAAAGTTGTTTATTTCCCAAAAATGTCATTTGGAGGCGTAAAAATTTTTAGCAAAAATTACTTATTACGTGTCACTTTGACAATACTAGTGAGGAGAATTATTTGATTTTTCTCTAAATATATGTGAGTTTAAAATAATTCACCCTGTACCATTAATATTTTCAATATTCACCATACACCTAACACCCCACATTTTTCAAAAATATATTTAATTGACCTTATACGTCAGCTAAATGTTAGTGTTCATTTAGTATTCCATTAGTACAAAACTTTATTCATCATATGCCCCTATATCAAAACTTAATTATAAATTCTTATATGTGGTCAGCCAAATCAATAACCTTCTTTGTGGCCTGCTCATATAACAAGCCCAGACACGTGAAACTGGTGAAATTGGAGTAAGCCCAATCAAACTCCTAGATAGGCGCGCGAAATTTCAAGACAACCAACTCCAAGACAATCTATGTCCAAGACACACCACGTCACTTTCCATATTTGTTTTTAAAAAGACTGTAGTTTGGCTATGAAGACAAAAACCCACATCACTTTCCAAATTTTATGTTCAAAAAGACAAATGTTCAATTTTT
The DNA here is from genome assembly GCA_947646795.1 of Beta lomatogona. Classification (NCBI taxonomy): domain Eukaryota; kingdom Viridiplantae; phylum Streptophyta; class Magnoliopsida; order Caryophyllales; family Amaranthaceae; genus Beta; species Beta lomatogona. Next base: position 3,808,569 of record CANSNZ010000015.1, on the reverse strand, counting down.
AAAAAATACTAGTATCACTCTTCCTATATAAACAATTCCAAATTCCATCCAATCTCGACCTCGTTTCCTAAACTTCACATCTCTCTCTTCATCCTCAGTCTTCTGAGAAAACCTCCACAACTCCTTTTTCTCTCTCCTTAAAGAAACGCTCAACAATAGCCCCAAAAGCCGAAAGGAAATGGTGTGGTATAGGTTAAGCTTTGTATTTTTCTTTTTAAAAAGGTAACTCTAAATCAAGCAAAGGAATGTTCAATTTTATGTGGTTAAACTAGATACATCAAGGAAATGTTCAATTTTTGCTAACCTTAAAAATCTTATATGAGTAACCCCATTTATTTTTTGAAGTAACATTGTTTAATCATTTGTGTAATCTTTTTTAATCCTATGATTTACCTCATTTAATAATTAAATAGATCTCATTTGTTCATATGAGAAACCTGATTTGTTCTTACGAGAAACTTCATTTAATCATACCAATAACCCCAATTGCTCACAAAAGTAGCCGCATTTATTCATGCGAGTAAAGTCATCATTCATAAGACTAAACTGACTAGTATCCCCTTTTGTTATAAAAGTAATCCCATTTGTTCATAAGAGTAACACCCCTTTTATGGTTAAGAGTATCTCATCTGTTTGGGATAACCACATTTATTTATATGAGTAACTCCATTCGTTCATAATAGTAAACTCATTAGTATCCCTTTTTATTTATAAAAATATCCCATTTGTTTATAAGAGTAATCTCCCTTTTATTATTATGAGTAACCTTAAAAAAATTATATGAGTAACCTCATATTTTTTAGAGTATCCTCATTTAATCATATGAGTAACCTCGTTTAATCATAAAAGAAACCTCATTTGTTCACACAACAAACCTCTTTTTTTTCAAACAAAAAACCTCATATGTTCAGACGAGTAACTCCAATTGTTCAGAAAAGTAACTGCATTTCTCCATACCAGTAACCTCATCCGTTCATTAGAATAAACTCATTAGTATCCCCTTTTGTTTATAAGAATAACCCCGTTTATTTATACGAGTAAACCCCCTTTTATTATTCTTATGCATAACATTAAAAATATTATATGAGTAACCTCATTTATTTTTTTAGAGTAACCTCGTTTAATCACAAGAGTAAACTCATTTATTTATACGAGTAACCTTGTTTAATCATATGAGTAACCCCATTTATTCATAAAAGAAACTTCATTTGTTCATACAAGAAACCTCGTTTGTTTATACGAGTAACCTCAATTTTTCACAAAATTAACAGTATTTATTCATACCCGTAACCTCATTAGTTCATAAGAGTAAACTGTTAGAATCTATAGATATATCATGTCTCCCCAATTCAGTACAGATGATGATACATAATGTCGTTCTAATGGGTTCGGGATAAAGCAGAGCAATCTGTAGAGCTAATCCCAAAATCGTTTTAAAAGCGCAAAGTTTATTTTTTTTATTTGAAAGATTCCAAGCCGAGTTTTAAAAAAAAAGTTCAATTAATTATTCTTAATAAATAATTGTATTTTTAATACTCCCTCCGTCCCATAATACTATTGATAATTATCAGGGCACATAGTTTTAGATGATAAGTTGTTGTTTGATTAAGGTAGATGTGATAGGAGTTAGTAGGTAATAAAAGTAGTATTATTTTATTTGGTGCAGAGAGAGTGTGGGCCAATGGTTAGAGTTGATAGGTAATAGGAGTGGTATTATTATATTTGGAGGAGAGAGAGTGTGAGCCAATAGTTAAAAGGTAGAAACAGACATGACCGCTAGGTCAACCTGATACTGACCTGACTTGAACCTGGTTCGACCTGTGAGGGTCAGTCCCCAGACCTTACCGAAACCTGACCTGGGATTACCCAGACCTGACCGGCACCCGGCTAGATTATATTCTGACCTGACCACACAGACATGCATTCAAACCCGAACCCGACCGAACTAAACCAGATATTAACCCAAAACTCAATTAGGCCCAGTAAATACCTGGTTCAACTCGAATTCTAATTGATCTGAAAATAAAATCTACCTAATTTTACGTAATTTTTCAAACCAACTTATTTTGACGACTAAACTCAACAGAATTACTAAAATTCAATTATTTTTCTATATCTACAAAATCATTTCATTATGGTAATTTATAGAATTACTTACATTTAATAATAATTTAATAAAAAAATAAATTACATTCTTAATTAAATTATTTTTGATGTAATTTTGGTTCATGTCATAGTGTTTTAACTATTGATGAGATTATAATGGTCAATTTTTAACTACTAGTTTCTTAGTGCATATTATAGAATGTCTTCTTATTAATTTTTCAGTTGCTTTGTATAATGCAAATGCTTCCATAAAATACTATACTTTAATTTTTCCACAACATATAATTAAGATCGTAACTGGTTTGAGTGAAGAACAAAGTTTGGTAATTGGATTGAGTTAATATAATATCATAAATTCATTCAAAATACATGTGTCAATGTCAAACGAAATTACAAAAATCAAATTGCTGAATTTATTATATGTAGCAAGCCAAGAATAAAGAACAACCACAAGCAGCAAACCAGCAGAAGCAAACCAACGAAGAAACCACAAGAAGAAAACCGGCGAAGAAGCCAAAGAACAACCATAACCACAAAGCAGCAAGGCAGTAGCAACCACAAAGCAGCAAGCCAACTGAGCGCAACAACATCTCAAAAGCAGTAGCATCAGGCCACAAGCAGCAGCAGGACACAAGCAGCAGTACTAGCAGCAGGTTCAGGCCACAAGCAGCAGGCCTCAAGCAACAGCATCCAACAAGCAACAGCAGCACAGGACCACGACAACCACAACAACAAAGTACAAAAATACTTATTTATATTTTTTGGGCTCTAAGATCTTATAACAAAGTTTTAAGAAACTGTTACCATAAGAATCATCATCGAGCACTTTGACTCCATCACGTCACAAAATGTAAAAATGTAAACGAGCCACAAAGCAATTGTGGGCAGGCGGCAATTCTTAGGCACTTAAAAAAAAATGGCTCTCAAGTGTGCATCATATTCTTAAATACATGCCTAGAAAAAGCGTCGCCTCACAAAGCTAAGGGCAACAAATACGTAATTAATTTTGGAGTTGAGAGTCTAACATATGGGTACCAAAATATCAAACCAGTATAACACCATCCACATGAACCTCAGCACCATCCCACAAGCACAACAACACCAACAAACCACAAGCACAACAACACCAACAAACCACAAGCACATCACCATCCTACAAGCAGCAGCACAAGACCACAACAACCACAACCAAAGCAACATAACATGGGCAGCAACAAAAGAGAGAGCATATGAATTACCCTAAACCATAATCAAAATCCCTAACCCTAACCTTAACTCTAACCCTAAACCATAATCACACTACTACAAAGCCTAATGTAACACTTTTGATGCAACACTTTTGATATATGTTGCATCTGCAACCAATAAGGTACCAATAGCAACACTTTTCAATAGAGTGTTGCATGATATTTCATATTGAAACACTTTTTTAAAAGCAATATTATTGAACATGTTACATTTTGTTATGGTATATGCAACATTTATTGGCAATGTTTTTTGAAGTGTTGCATTTTGTTGTGGCATAAGCAACATCTATTAGCAACATTTTTAAAAGTGAAAATTGACAATAAGGGTTTGAAAATTGGGTGATAATTTTCAAAAGGTTTAAACTGTTGATTAACCTTTGTAGGTCCATAATTTAGGTAGTATTAATTTTTAGCGGGCCTCAGTGACTTGAAACTGGCTTAATAGGTTATGACTTGTAAAATCTGGGTCCCACCAGAAGGGTTAATTGAGGAGACAAATAAGAAGTAAGTAAGATTTTTTTTTTAAAAAAATTCGTCAGTTTCAAGTCATTGAGACCCACTAAAAGTTAAGACCCCTTAAAGTAGAAACCTACACAGGCTAATCCATAATTCAGACCTTTTAAAATTTATCACCTAAAGTTTATACCCCTATTGTTAATTTTTCCAAAAAATGTTGCATATGCAATAAGAACATTAATTAAAAAGTTTGCAGGAAAAAAAAAAAAAAACACAATTAAAAGTATAGAGTACAAAAAATTGAGAAGTATGCTTTGTTTCCAAAATTTGAGTTTAGCGGGTAGGTGATTTAAAATACCGCCCAAAATTTTCAATGTAATAAGAAAAAAAGTATTAATAAAAGACCCCTTACCTTCTCGAATCATCTAAAATAAGTGCACTTCACTTCGATTCCTTCACCGCCTTCTACTCCATACTTCTTTACTCCAAACAATTCACTAAGAAAAAATTCAATCTGCTTCGCTCCAAACATTTCATTCTTCTTTGCTCCTATTCAATATGCTGTAAGTCATTCATTTACACAAGTTTTCGCTCAATCGATTGACTTTTCTCTCAACAAAATTTCACTCACCAAAAATCTAGGGTTCAATTTCACTCAACAAATATTATTGGGCCTGATATCAATCATTGCGTCTACAATCCAAGGTTTGATTCTTAATCAACCCAAAAAAATGTAAGTAACGTATCTGAATGTTCAATTATTCTTATTAATTTTTCGGATAAACTTAAAAAGGGTATTTGTTGGTTGTCGGCTAAATTTGGTAATGCATTTGACTCTGGATATGCATAAAGATAAGGCTTTGATAGAATTGGTCTTATGTGGTAGAATAGAAGTGGTGTTCTGTGATAGAACTGGCTAAATTTGCTTGCATGTGGCCGAATACTTTAATGATATGGTGGAAATCAAAGTCTTATACTCCAGCAGCACTAACAATGTAGCTATGCTCTTCTCTTGTTTGTTTGTTGTGGTGTTTCGTACTCTAGTAAACTAGTTGAATTCAATAATTTACCCACAAAATTCGACCTCGTGGTTTCAAAATTATAGGTATCATTCTATTTTAATAGTTTGTTTAGTAATTTATTTAAGGATTTAGTCTTTAACTTTTTTGAGAAATAAAAGTCTGACACGAGTCTTACATGTGCTTGTTTTGCTTGTTTATGCTCTTCCGTCATTCACATAAGCTGTTGATAAATGCTGAATAGAATTGGGTTGTTACTTATTTCTTTGCAAGTAAATTTTTTTAGTTACAAATAAATTTTAGTATGTAAATGAGGTTAAGTTGCTAAAATGCTTGACTTAGATTATGTTTTCTTTCATAATTTGTATTATTAGCTTTGTTTTATTGATTTGTTTGCATATAATTATGATGTAGTGGATTAACAAATTGATAAACTATAAAATAAACTATTTTATATTAATCTCAGACTATTAGATTAATGGGGATGGATAGAAGTTGGATGTACCTACTAGACGATTGCCGGAGTTTGAGAATGGGGTGATTGAATTTCTTAATACGTCATTTGCTAAGGCATCACAGGGAGGGAAAATAAGATGTCCATGCACGAGGTGTAGAAATCGTTATTGGCATCGAAGGAATGAAGTATTTCATCATCTAAAAGGAAATGGATTTGTTGATAATTACTATGTGTGGAATTTCCATGGAGAGGAACCGTCATTACCTGGAAGTGAAAATAAATCTCATGATGATGAGTCAAGCATGTGTATTGATTGCAATGAATTATTACATGATAGCTTTAGAGATTCTTGTGAAGGATCAAGTAGGGACAAAGGTCCAAATGAGGACGCTAAAAGATTTTATAAGTTGCTCGAAGAAGGAAAGCAAGAGTTGTATCCTGGTTGCAAGACTTTTACAAGGCTTTCTTTCTTTCATCATCAGACTTTTTCTTTTTAAGACGCTTCATGGCTTAAGTAATGTGGCCTTTTAATGATCTTTTGCAATTGATAAAGGAGATAATTCCTGAGGTAAATGCTCCTAATAATTTTAATGAATCTAGAAAAGTTGTGAGGGATTTGGGGTTTGACTATAAGAAAATATATGCTTGTCCCAATCATTGCATGCTTTATTGGAAAGATAATGAGAATCTTGAGGAGTGTCGAGTTTGTCATACCTCTAAGTGGAAACCATGTGACGAGCAAGAAAACCAAGTTGGTGGGTCTTTAAATAAAAAGCCTCGTGTTCGACTAAGGTGTTGTGGCATTTTCCTTAAAAACCTAGGTTGCAAAAGTTGTTCATGTGTTCAGAAACTGCTAAATCAATGACTTGGCATTTTGATGGTCGTCATAAAGATGGTAAGTTGCGACATCCTGCAAATGGCCTAGCTTGGCAGCAGTTTGATGCTTTATAGCCTAATTTCAGCAAAGAACATAGAAATGTGAGGTTAGGCTTGTCGAGTGATGGATTTAATCCATTCCGAACCATGAGCATATCTCATTGTACATGGCTAGTGGTGTTAGTTAACTATAACCTGCCACCATGGATGTTTATGAAACACGAGTACTTTATGTTGTCGTTTTGATCTCTGGTCTTGATTCTCCTGGTAATAATATTGATATCTATTTACAGTCGTTGATTGAGGAATTGAATGATTCATGGAATGTTGGATTAGAGACATATGACAAATTTAGAAATGAAACATTTCAACTACATGCATCCTTATTGTGGACAATTAGTGACTTTCCTGGATATTCAATGTTGTCTGGGTGGAAAACTAAGAGGAAGTGTGCATGTCCATGTTGCAACTATGAGACTGGAGGTGAGTATCTTTATGGTAGTGAAAAGATGTGTTACATGATTAATCGTACATTTTTAGATTCATCTCATCCATGGAGGCGCAATAAAAAGTCTTTTAATGGTAAAACTGAAGAAAGACTTGCTCCAGAACCAATGACAGGGGTAGAAGCCTTAAATGATCTATCAGGTTTTGAGAATGCATTTGGTAAAAAGAAAAAGAAAGATAATCCACTATGCTCGTGGAAAAAAATTCCTATTTTTTTTGAATTGTCGTACTGGAAAGATAATGCATGTCCTCATAATTTAGATGTTTTGCATATCGAAAAAAAAATTTGTGATAATTTGATTGGGACATTATTAGACATACTCGGGAAGACCAAAGATCATGCAAAGGCTAGACTTGACCTCTTGTACTTGGGGATCAAAGATGATCTTCAACCCAAGCTTATTAATGGTCGTAAGCATGTATTGTTACCAAAAGCATGCTACTCTTTGTCTTCCAAAGAAAAAGAAACATTTTGTCGTGTGATAAAGGGAGCAAAGCTTCCTTATGGGTGCTCCTCTAACATTGCACGATGTGTTAATGTGAAAGTAAGGAAGGTAGCTGGTTACAAAAGCCACGATGCTCACATTATGTTGCATTAGTTACTCCGGGTTGCTGCTAGAAAAACACTCCCTAAGCGTGTTGCTTTGCCTTTGATTAAGTTGGGTGCTTTCTTTAGAAAAGTAAACAGTAAAGTTGTAAAGCCCAAAGACCTTGATAATTACAGTCAGAGATTACCATAATATTGTGTGAGCTTGAGAAAATTTTCCTGCCATGCTTTTGCGATATTATGGTACAATTGCCTATCCACTTAGTGAAACAAATTAAACTTGGGGGGCCTGTGCACGGTCGAATTATGTATTTCATAGAAAGATATTTATGTAAATTGAAATCTTATGTACGTAATAGAGGTCACCCAGAAGGATCAATTGCATAAGGTTATTTGGTAGAGGAGTGTTTAAATTTGTGCTCTCTGTATATGAGTGAAGGGGTAAAGACAAGACTTAATAAACCCTTAGATGACATGTCTGAAGATGAACATGAACATGAACATGTTTTTGTGAATGCTGGTCACCCCTTGGGAGGAAAGAAGAGAAGAAAAGGTCATGTGTTCACTTTGGATGTGGAAGCTAGTGAACAAGCTCATCGATATGCCCTGTTCAATCCTGACAGTAAAGAACTCAAACACTATATCAAGTAAGTAATCTTAGTCTACATGATATTTAATGTATAGTTAACGCTTGATTTTGAAAAGTCTTATTTTTTTTTTATTAATTATTGTTGGGAGCATCAAGTTTTTATTAATGGCCAACAAAGAGGAACTAGATGGGCTCATGCACAACACCACTGTCATGATTTTGCTAATTGGCTGAAAGAAAAGACAATCAAGAGAAAAGTCCCTGATAATATTTTCTGGTTAGCGAAAGGTCCTAGTCCTACGGCTAGGAGATACAAAGGGTTTTATGTTAATGGTAACCATTTTTATACCAAATCACGTGATGCGAGGTGCAAGACAAAAAACAGTGGAGTTAGTTTAAAGGCATTAACTCCAAGTTTTGCAAGCTCACGAGATCAAAACCCCATTGAAGGAGAGGTGACCTATTACGATGCAATACTAGAAATAATTGAACTTGATTACTAGTCTAAGTTTAAAGTAATGTTATTCAAATGTGAGTGGTATCAAGTTGAAAAAGATGAATATCCACTTATTTGTGACAATGTTAACAAGTTTTGCTCTCAAAATGATCCTTATGTCATGCCTTCCCAAGTACACCAAGTCTTTTATGTGCCAGATGGGGACGATCATGGCTTGCATTATGTTATGAGCAAAGTTCCAAGAGATACATATGATTTTGGTGATGAGAGTGAAGAAAGTGAAAATGAAGATGAAAACCCCCTAAATGAGCCTATTGATATTACTAGGCTTGATAATGTTATTGACGAGGAAATTGGTTGGGCGAGAGAAGATGTAGCTCCTACAGTACTTGATGCAAGTACAACTTTAGATCATGTAAATGTAGTAACTGGTCAAACTGAAGACGATTCTGATAAAGATGAAACTTTATGGGATTGGATGGAAGCTGATGAGGATTTTCAAGATTGTGACGAATGATGTAAGGTGCTAAAGATTTTGTTTTAAGTAACTTGTAAATGGTTTCTTTCTATAATACTCTTAGATAAATGTGAGCTGCTTATTTATCATGTTTAACATTTTAAAACATTGAGAGGTCAATTGTGTTCTGTGCAATGCGTGGTGGATCGTTCACTTGTGTTTAAGAGGCTTGTTTGCAGGGAATATACATTGTTATGTAGTTGTTTTTCTTTGTCATTAATAACGCTCTCACTTACTTTTTTGTATATTCAAGCTACAGATGGGAAAACAAAATTGGAAAGAGCAAAATGTCGATTCCTTGAATGAGTATAAAAGACTGAGAATGTTACGAATCCAAGAGAACAAATCAAGGTTGGAACAATCAGGTATCAAAGAACTTTCAAAGTCATTGACAAATCTTGGTGATAGCAAGAAAAGAAAGATGGGGAAAGTAAATGAAGGAATGTCTTCTGTTCACGAAAAAGATCCCGAGTATTATCCTGATGGTAATGATGAATCTAATGATGAAGATTTCAGCTTCGGAACTTTACACAAGGTCATATTCATTTACTTTATTTTTTTGATTACCTTTTTTCAATTTAGATTGTGTTATTATTTAGAAATGCTTTTTTAGAAGACTTTTTAACTTATGGCTTATTACATGTAGGTATCTCAAGGAAATGGTCGAGTGCATAGATTATAGTCGATGAAGAATTTTGCAACTACTAGTCAGCAACAACGTTATAATAATCAGAGTCAAAGACAGTCATTTAGAAGCAGGGATCAAACACTAAATGGTCAACGTATTGCTAAGGGAAATGTCACTGAAAAGGAACAAGGTAGCACATCGTTGACTTTAGCTGAAGCCATCTTACAGAAAAAATAACAACAAAAAGAAAAAGACAATGAAGTAGTCAAACCAAATAAAAAAGCATCACAATTAGGATCTTCAAGTCAAGGAACAATAGCTGGACAAAAACGCAAGTATCTTTATCGTAACAGACAACCAAAAGGTTTATGTATTTTTTTTAATATATTGTTTACTTAAATTTTACGTTAATAGAATTAATTTTAATCTATGTTTTCCTTACATAGGTGCATATCATCATGAGTCTATTAGAACTGCAGAACCTGGAGAGGGAGATTTGGCTGAAGACATTTCATATAACTCTGATGGCAATCATGCTGTTGATAGCGACAATGAAAATGTACTTAAATCTGGTGATGAGCTTACTGTAGATGAAGATGAAAATGTGAATGCAGAATTGGATGATGAAGACTTGTACATTGAGGTAAGTTGTTAAATCATAAAGTTGTATAGAAGATTTATGAAAGTATATGTTTACTCACCAAATTTTCTGGTTAGCGAAAGCTCCTATTTGGTCAATATTAATTTGATTAATACAGTTTCTATGTATGTACTGTATAGCTTATCATGAAGCAAGGAAAAGAGGGCCCACAATGATGCATCTTGTGCACACACGACCATATGAGAAATGCAAAGTCATTATTCTAAATGAATTTGGGCAGCCCAACCTGTTACAGAGGAAGAAGACACGGTAGCTGAATTTTCTCGTTTTTTGGGTACCATAGCTTGTGATTATTCCTTTGCACCTTTGACTATTGGAAGTTGGTCCAAAGTTCCTGATAAAGATAAGATGTGGGAATATGTTCTGGTATGTAATTTTCTATGTTGGTTTCCTCTGAAGTTAAAGTATTTAGATTATGATGTAATACTAACTATACAACTTTTTTTTATCAAGCTGAACTATATTGTACCTCTTGAAGGCAAAGAATGGGTGTTGAAGACTATCTGAGATGCATGGAGGATATATAATTGTCGATTCAAGAAAAAACATTACTATAAGTGGAAAAATGATAAGAAAAGATGGGAACATAGATCAAAACGAGTTCCTGATAATGAGTTTTTGAAATTGTTATCTATGTGGAAAAGCAAAAAAGATCAGGTGATTCTTGATAATCTTTTTCTTTTTATAATTAACTTACATAGTTTTTTTTTTGGTAAATGCTAAGACTTTGTTTAAATGGTTGTTCAGTTACGTTGTTTGAGAAACAAAGAACATCGTTTGTCTCAAAAAAATATGCACACTGTTGGTCCAAAAAGTTTTGCAAGGATACGCGAAGAAATGGTAAAGTTCAAATGCTCTATTTATAATTCAGCTGATTAAAAGCTCATATATCTTGTCATTTTGCTTTTGCTTTTCATGCTGTCAATTTTTTTATATGCAATGCATAGTCCGTCTTAAGAAAAAGTAATGCAAATAGTAGTGATTTTAATCTGTTGTCTTCTAATATTTGGTTAGAAAAATGAACATCCAAATAAAGAGCCTCCGTCTCTAGCTGATGTTTTTGAACGTACTCGTCAAAGAAAAGAGGGAAATGTATATAAAGACTTGTATGATGATACAGCAAAAAAGATTGTAAGTTGAAACACTTTAGATTAATGTTCGATTAAGCACTTATAATACTTCATAAGCATTTTGAAATTGCAATAGATGAAACGCATAATCATTTTTGAAATTGCAGGAGGCAATGAAAAATTACGTTCCTCCAGAAGATGGAAGCGATCCTCTAGATGCTTATTTGGGCACTATGAGTAAGGAGCCTAATGGGCGTCGTAGAATATATGGTAGGGGTGTTACTAATAAAAACTTGAAAAAATTAAATTGCAGTGAGACACCATCATACATAGTGCCTGGAGAGTTTATGCAATCAATTAAAGCTACTCTTGTTGAAGAAGTTCAAAAGGATATGGAAGGTGACATGGCAAAGCTAGCTCATATGATGAAGGAGATGGAGGAAGATTATATGAAGAAAAAGGCAAAGCTCGAAGAAAGGCAAAAAGAACTCGATAGTGAGAAAACAACATATTTGAAAAAGCGATACGAAAAATTGTAGGAAGGCTTGCCCAGGATGTTGCAAGACAATATTTGTTATGAGGTACAATTATATAACTCTTGTTACTTTCTTTGTAGTCAATATATTTTGGCTGAATCTATTTTCAGTTTCATATTTTGACTGAAATTTATCAGCTACCATGGACATTTATAATAAATGCCATCATTTGAGGTAAATAGTGTCAATTGTCAAACCATGCATGCATATTATTTGTTACTAATGGTGTCCATCTTTTTTGTTGTCTCTTGGAATTGGTGTGGCAATAACTTTCACGTAACTTAGTTGTTGGTTTGAATCTGCCTCGCTTTTCTCTCAGCCTGTTCTATTGTTTTCTTTTTTAAATGTCAACACTACAATATTGTTGTAGCAGATTTTCAGTATGTAATCTATCAACAACCTCTATGGAGACAGTACTAATAACCATAACTAAAATCTGACTAATTTTTTCATTAGACCAATTTTAGAACCTTCTAGATTGCCAGTAGCATATGTGAGTCTCTTTTTTAACTTGAAATCCAAAATCTAGTTGCCATAGCTATCTCTAAATAATCTACACCAACTTCTTATGTTCTTGTAAATGATGCATCAATGCTCAATTTTAAATGGTTGGGGAGGGGGAGAAGACCATTAAAAGATTTGTCTAGATTGCGAATTAGGACCAGAATACATAGCATAGGAAAAGAGACTATTAACATAGAAAGACTCTTAGTTGTACTACCCATTAACTTGGGAGCAGGTTATGAAAATGTGGTCTAAATCCTTAACTTCTGAAGGCCATTGAAGACAGAGGAATTTGTGAATGATTTTGCAAAAAGAGTCTTGTTAAAGGGTTGGTGATTGTTCTCTTTGCTAATTCTCTTTCCTTACTATTTTGAAAGTCATCTTCTGTATATGTTACATGTCTAGATTTACAATGTTGCATTAAAGCTCTATGTTTCAAAGCTCATTCGCTTTTTCTTTTAAATCTGAACAGGCTGCTTAAGTCTTGGAATCTATTCAATTTGGTTGCTGAAAGTAGAGGCTAATGGAGAATAACTTAAAGTAGTGACGGTGATGTTTGTTTTCTTCTTTGCCTGTCGGGTTAGATGCAAGGCTTCAGATGTAATGATGGACAATGTCTTCTTTTTGTGGAACATCATCGCCATTGTATAGGACATATCTTGTGAGACATTATTTTGGTCGTAAACATTTGAATTTTATATAAAAGTATCTAGCTATATTATATTATGCAATCATCTCTAGTAGCTTTTAAAGATAACTTTATAATGGTCAATGTTAGAATTATAAATTATCCAAAGCATAAGACAGAAGAGAAGAATGTTGCACAACAGTTTGAATGGTTGAAGTGTTGCAATTGGAGGATAAAAAGTGTTGCATTTAGTCAAGACTAATGTTGCCATTGCGGAGAAATAATGTTGCCATTGAGATGGAAGTGTTGCAATAGGTACTAAATGTGTTGCGCTTAGCTAATATAAGTGTTGCAATTACTCTTAAAAGTGTTGCAATAGATTAAAAAGTGTTGCCTCTAATCATGAAAAAAGTGTTGCCTTTACTAGATGAATGCAACACTTATACAAAGTGTTGCCTTATTTCTAAAAATTGTTGCCGTAGGCTAATGCAACAAGACTTTAGACAACACTTCCAAAAGTGTTGCACTAGCCATAATGCAACAATTTTAGTGCATAACGCAACATTATAGAATTATTGCCATTGGGCTAATTTGTAGTAATGTCAAAATCCCTAACCCTAACCAGAAACCCTAAAACCTAAAACCTAAAGCATAACCCGAAAACATATTAAAAAAATCAAACAACTCACATGAATCAGATTCGAAACATATTAAACATATTAAAAAAATCAGTTTCAAAACCAAAAAATCAGTTATCCAGTAGAATTTCCCCAATAGCAGCAAAAGACGAAAATTCCAGAGATTTAGTATAAAATTCCACAGATCAAATTCTAAAAAGAACAAAAAAGTGCAAGTAAACCAAAAAAGAAGCTTAAACAACAGAAAACATGAAAATATAACAGAAATTGCACGAAGAAGAACAATAAAATGAGAAATTACACAGATTCTAACACAAAATGCACCAAGAACAAATTATTAGTGAGAAAATCCACAGATCTTAAACATTTCTAAGCATAATTATCGCTAGATCTAAAAAAACGCAGCACATAAAGAGATCTGAAAATTTAAACAACAAAATCAAGAGTATATAAATATAGAATAAGCAAAACAATCTAATAAATTTACGTTTAGGAGATTTACGGGTCTCAGAAATTCAACCCTCCCACCCTCAATAAAATCATTCACCACATAATGCCCAAAAAAAAGAGGGAAAATTAGAGAACACATGAGAAATTACTTGTTCCGGCGAAAAAATACTTGTTCCAGCGAGATATTTCGGTTTTCCGGCGAGAGAGAGATGACAGCATGAGAAATCGGCGCCGCTGAGAGAGAGAGAGAGAGGAGAGTATGATAGAATCGCAAGTGTGTGTTTGAGAATTGAGAGTTAGGATTAGGGTTTTTTTAGGGTTAGTTTTTATACTGGATTTTTTGGGGTTATTTCAGCCGTTGGATTAGATCTAATGGTTAGGATTGAAGGAGAGGAGAGATGAGGGTTTCTGAAATGAAGGGGAGGTTATATTCATTTTCGGCCGTTGGATCTTTGTTTTTTACAAATCAAAGGCTAAAATTGAGGATCCATGTGTTTGTTTTTTGGCCAATGAGATTTGAGAAATGATAATGCTTATGGAATATGGCAAAAAATTATTGAATAACCAATTAACAATTTATTATTATTATTACGGTTTTTTCACCATATACCCCTGACAAATTTTTTTTACACCATATACCCTTTCAACGTTTCAAATTCACCATATACCCCCACCTTTCAAAAAATACATCGACTTACCCTTTTGACTAACGGTGTTAGACTTCCGTTAGTCATTAACCCCTAATCCCCCTCTAACCCTAATTAACTAACCTAAATTAAACCCTAACCCTAACCCTAACCCTAACCCTAATCTAAATACACTTTGGCCCCTAACCCTAACCACCCTTCCCCCACCCCTTACCCCACTGCCACATCACCCCCTCACCACCACCACCTCACCACCACCACCCTCTCCCCTTCTCCAGTGACCCCCCTCTCCTTCCCCCCGCCGACCCCCCCTCCCCACCACCCCCGCATCCCCCGTCCCCCTCCCCACTCCTCCGCAACCCCGCCCCCCCCGCCCCTTCCCCCCTGAATCGCACCCCACCACTCCCCAAACCCTCGTGCCCCCACCCCTCCCCCCCCACCCTCGTACGCCAACCCCCCACGCAGCCCCCATTCCCATCGAATTTCCGCAACCCCCACCTTCCACCACCCCCTTCGAATTTCCGCAGCGGCCCCCACCCCCCATCGATCGCAGCTTGCGTGGTTCGAAACTCTTGGTCTTCCCCATATTGCGTGGTTCAAAATTCTTTGTCTTCCCAAGTGTTGTATCTCGCAAATCCGAAGGGGGTGGGGGGAGCTGCGGAAATTTTAAGGGGGGGAGCTGCGAAAATTCGAAGGGGTTGGGGGAAGGGGAGGGGGCATTGCGCGACGACGGGGTTGGGGGGCTGCGCAAAGACAGGGGAAGGGGGGGCATGCTACGAGAGGGGAAGGGAGGGTGGCTAGGCGACGACGGGGGGAAGGGGGGGCTGCGGGGAGGGGTGGCTGTGGGGGAAGGAGGAGGGGAGGGGGTGTTGGAGTAGTGGTACAGTGGGGTAAGGGTCAAGGTGGGCAATAGGCGGCGGGGGGGTGGGCTAGGGTAAGGGGGTGGTGGTGTGGTGGTGGTGGGGGGAGGGGTGGGGGTGTTAGGTGTTAGGGTTAGGGTATTAGGGTATTAGGGTTAGGGTTAGGATTAGGATTAGGGGTAGATTTAGGCTAGTTAATTAGGATTAGAGGGGGGATTAGGGGTTAATGACTAACTGTAACACCCCGATAATTCTCTCTTTTCAGAAATACCTTTATAATACAAAACTTAGAGAATTACCCAAGTATTATCGTCCGTGTGATAACGTATCGGCTTATTCAGAATTTTGCAGCGGAAAACATCAAACTAAACTTTGTAAATAATAAATTAAGTACTTCAAAAACAAACCACTTTATGAAAGTCTATCAACCAACTTAATAATAACATTATCTGACTAATGCAGAACAAGATAACAAAACTAAATTTACACAGCTCTCCATTCCCAGATTCCCAATGATGCTACATCTGCGAACCTGTAAATGTCAATGCTTTAGAGAATCTGCTCACCAAAATTGGGTCATCACAGGATCAATAAGGCAAAGCCATGATCAACACACACAACAAAGCACGTAATCAGCAAAGCTGAGTACTACATATCAATACATACAACAATCCTAATCATGATACTAAGGAATAATAACAGAGTTAAATAATAATACAACAATATAACATTCTGCAGATAACTTCTACTGAACTAAACTTTAATCAACTTTTATTATATTAAATGGAATAGTTATTGGACCGAGTTGTCTAACTAAAAACTAGTCTTCACCTAGGAAGACGAAATACGGGCGCGACTCCGTATTCCATAATGACCTACGATATCGAGGAACCTTTAAATAAAAAGAGGAATGGTGATCAATCCAATTCCCAGAAAAAGCCATGGCCCGCTCACCATGTACCCCAACTCCTGATTGTCCAACTTCAGACGTGCACAAGTCTAAAGTTTATTACTATCCAAGTTACACTTTACGTGATTTACAATTTATTACTTGTTATGACACACATACAAGCAACACGTAATATAATTCAACATTCACAATTAAACTTCTTTTATCTTAGGATTAAATAAGTGATCACACAACTTACAATCCAAGATTACTTTCTTTAATTCCAACCTTTCTTACTTTGTTGAACCTAGCCAACAATCAATCTTACCTTTCAAAGACATAACTTGTCAACTTACCAAATAAGGCCCACAGTCCTCATAAAGTAGTGAAATACAAAAAGGGAACAACGATCCAACATGATCCAATACTTATAAATATATTAATTCCCCCATGTGAATTAATAAATAAACTTCCCAATCCAATTAACATGCTTGCATCAATATTCCATACAAACATGATATTCTACTCATAATCAAATATTATAATCAACATGTTTGCACACAGGCATAAAACATGCAAAATCCATCATAATAAATATCGTACACGAACTCAACATAGTTCCTATACATGATAATATATAATTCTCCTTTATAAAATCATGATACTATCTCAATCATCACATAGGTATGTACGTACCTTGTGTAAACTAGTTGACTGGCCACTTTAGCCCCTTTAGAAATCTCCTACGGAATATTCTCCGCCTAGAATTCAAATATAACTAAAATCAATACTCTTAAATAAAAAGACAGCAACTTAAAAAAACATATTCAAAAGTTGATTTTACTATCAAAACTTCCATTACTTTTAATTCCTAGCATAGTACCACCATACTAGTAATTAAAATTCTTAAAATTCCCTAAATAAAATGCTTTCTGAAATTCCAGCCACTTATAAAATCATAAAACCTTCTTTAAACCCTCTTAAACATGTTTAAAATCATAAATTAAATTAATCTCATAGTATTTAATATGCTACTATGGTTTTCTAATCATTAACACCCTAACAATCCATGCTTTAATTATTAAAACTTAAATCTAACAATAATAAACAAATCTGAATTTTTATTCTTATAATATAATATATATATGAATCAAGATTATTCATTAAAACAGTAAATTAACATTGATAATCATGATTAACATTAAAATAAAGCATAAAAACATAGTCTTTAATGGAAAACTTGAGGAAAGGAAAAGAATTAAACCAACACAAGATGCAAGGGAGGATGCGCCGGCCAAGGAAGGGTCTTGGTGGCAGCAGCAGCGGTCCACGGTGGTCAACGGCGGCGGCGGTGACGTTTCTTAGCGAAGAAGAAATCGTTACTTGAAGAAGAAGAAAGGAAAACTTGAGAGGAAGAAGAACGAAAAATCACGTGGAAGAGGAGAGAGAGAGAGAGAGCCGAAATTTTGAGAGAATGAGTGAAGAAAAATAATTTGTGTAGGGTAAAATAATTGGGCTTAGGGTATTTATAGTTAGGGTTTCCTTTTGGGCTTAGGAAAAAGGAATTTAAGTTCAAATAGGATTCGATGATAACTAGGATTGATGAATGAGGACTCCTAGTATCAATATAACTCCTCTTTCCTAATCTACTTAGAATTTGGGTTCCTCAAGTCCATTAGACTTCTTTTCTAAATCAAATTCATATTTCAAACCTTTTTCAAAGCATGATTAATTAAAATATTTTCAATTTCCTTAAATCCTTAAAATAATTTCATTTGACTTTCAAAAATAGTCAACCTACTTTAATAATAAAAATCATTTGAACTAAAATATAAATATATAAATGATAAAATATATTTATAAAATCCTTTAAAATTATGGGGGATTACACTAACTGAGTTTAACGCCGTTAGTCATTATGGGTAAGTGGATGTATTTTTTCAAAAGTAAGGGGTATATGATGAATTTCAAAAGTTGAAAGGGTATATGGTGCAACAAAAATTTGTCAGGGGTATATGGTGAAAAAACCGTTATTATTATGATTATTATTGTTGTTGTTGTTGTTGTTGTTGTTGTTGTTGTTGTTATTGTTATTATGTTATTTTATTATTATTATTATTTCGAATCATAATAATGCTTACCATAATCGAGTCGTTTATATAAATCCAGTATTAGATCGTATATTCGTAGTTAATATATAATACTCATTATTATTATCGTTAGTTATACTATTAAAGCATATTAAGAGTCTATACTCATTAATAATCAATCGCGTATTAGCTAGAATGATTACCCCCCTACATTGGCTTCCGTCACATTATACTCGTATTAGCTTGTGTTGATCGACTTTAATCATCATCATCACCAATTATGATCACATTATACTCATATTGTTTTTTGGTCAATGAGATTTGAGAAATGATTATGCTTATGGACAAGGGAGTAACCGAGTAACTGACTAAGTGCTAAGTACTATATGGTTGTTAACAAGTTACTATCTAGTAACTAGTAAGTACTTGTTAACTAATTTACTTATGGTTGTTACTTGTTAACAGTTAACTTATTGATTTTACTTTTTAATAAGTTATGGTTAGCTTTTATAGGGGAGAATGATTTGGGGGTATAATTTATTATTATCATTATCATTATTGTGCAACATATGAACCCTCGTTATAATCACTTACACTTCATATGAACCGTCGTTGTAAACATATGAATGTATGATTGTCATTTGTTATAGTATTATAACATATTAAGAGTCGTTATACTAATTTATAATCAATAGAGTATTAGATTGGTTTTACAATTATTTTGATATCAATCTTATATTAAAATGATTCAACATATTAGTATTTATATTGTTATTGTTATTGTTAGTATTCCTGTTCTTATTTGTATTACTATTACTATTGTTAGCCTTGTTACTATTACTGTTATTATTTGTATTTTTACCTATTATCATTGTCGCATGTTTATTAGTATTATTATTCTCATTACCATCATAGTTATTTACAAACTTATATATCAATCATAATGCTTATAATAATAAATCATTTATATAAAATTTGGAATTATCGTCTACTCGTTATTATTGTCGTTGGTTATAATATATAATATTAAAACATATGAATAGTCGTTCTACTCCTTTACTTATTAGAGTGGTTTTACGCAGTTGATTATTCGAAATAAGAGTTGACTAAGAGAATACACTAAACATCACGGTAATCAATATAGTGTTTTTATTGGTTTTCGTTGTCATCCATATATTTATCGCACACACACATTGTATATATATGTCGATCTTAATACTTTTATTAATATGATTCGTTTACAAAAATCCATAACAAAATCAAGATGGCCCGATCAGGAGTTACCCGAAGTTGAATTGACGTTCAATAGAGAATGGACCCGATGTTTCACAATGATCGAACTAAGGTCATTACTAATTCAACCCGAGTACATTTGACTTAACTCAACCGTACATTAAACCTAAATACGACGTGCGCAAACCCGGCAACAAAAATGTCAACGGGCGATCATACCTGGGGATGGATCGACTTGTAAATGGAACGCTCAGACCTGTACGGCATCCGGGAATCCAATGATTCAAATGTGTTCAACCCAGTTGAACAAAACCTGACCAATCATGACCTGGGACACTAACAATCAGAATCCTGACCTGTCCGGGTCTGACCTGGTTCGCCGTGGGTATACCCAGAACCTGTTTGAGAACCTGTTTTGACACCACTAATCTATGTCCAAGACACACCACGTCACTTTCCATATTTGTTTTTAAAAAGACTGTAGTTTGGCTATGAAGACAAAAACCCACATCACTTTCCAAATTTTATGTTCAAAAAGACAAATGTTCAATTTTTAAAAAATACTAGTATCACTCTTCCTATATAAACAATTCCAATCTCCCTCCAATCTCGACCTCGTTTCCCAACCTTCACATTTCTCTCTTCACCCTCAGTCTTCTGAGAAAACCTCCACAACTCCTTTTTCTCTCTCCTTAAAGAAACGCTCAACAATAGCACCAAAAGCTGAAAGGAAATGGTGTGGTATTGGTTAAGCTTTGTATTTTTCTTTTTAAAAAGATAACACTAAATCAAGCAAAGGAATGTTCAATTTTATGTGGTTAAACTAGATACATCAAGGAAATGTTCAATTTTTGCTAACCTTAAAAATCTTATATGAGTAACCCCGTTTATTTTTTGAAATAACATCATTTAATCATTTGTGTAATATTTTTTAATCCTATGATTTACCTCATTTAATAATAAAATAGATCTCATTTGGTCATATGAGAAACCTGATTTGTTCATACGAGAAACTTCATTTAATCATACTAATAACCCCAGTTGCTCACAAAAGTAGCCGCATTTATTCATGCGAGTAAACTCATCATTCATAAGACTAAACTGACTAGTATCCCCTTTTGTTATAAAAGTAATCCCATTTGTTCACAAGAGTAACCCCTTTTATGGTTAAGAGTAATCTCATCCGTTTGGGATAACCACATTTATTTATATGAGTAACTCCATTCGTTCATAATAGTAAACTCATTAGTATCCCCTTTTGTTTATAAAAATATCCCATTTGTTTATAAGAGTAATCTCCCTTTTATTATTATGAGTAATCTTAAAAATATTATATGAGTAACCTCATATTTTTAGAGTATCCTCGTTTAATCATACGAGTAACCTCGTTTAATCATAAAAGAAACCTCATTTGTTCACACAACAAACCTCTTTTTTTCAAACAAGAAACCTCATATGTTCAGACGAGTAACTCCAATTGTTCAGAAAAGTAACCACATTTCTCCATACCAGTAACCTCATCCGTTCATTAGAGTAAACTCATTAGTATCCCCTTTTGTTTATAAGAATAACCCCGTTTATTTATAAGAGTAAACCTCCTTTTATTATTATTATGCATAACATTAAAGATATTATATGAGTAACCTCATTTATTTTTTTAGAGTAACCTCGTTTAATCACACGAGTAAACTCGTTTATTTATACGAGTAACCTTGTTTAATCATATGAGTAACCCCATTTATTCATAAAAGAAACTTTATTTACACTTCTCTTTGGTGACTCCAATTTTTGCTCTTCTACCTCCATTTTTGTTTCTTGAGGATTTTCGATTTCTAGGGTTTTGGATGGAGAAGAGGGGTTTTCCATTTGAGAGTTTGTGGGAGTTTTTGCTTTTGGAAAAGGTGAATTGAGAGAGTTTTTGCCATTTGGTGAAGAAAGATTGAGGTTTTATGTGCTGCGGAGAGGTGTGAAGTAGATGAACAATGGTGAAGATGAAGCATTTAAAGGAACACGGTTTTGGAAGGGAAGAAAGAAAAAGAAAGAAGATGCATGTAACAGTATACGAAGAGTCACACACGGAAAATAAAAAAAATAAAAAAAAGGAAAAAAAAGATAAAAATTGAATCAAGACTTGATAAATCTGATTCCTATATTTATGGGATTTTTGAATTTTTTGATTTTTATGGACTTTTTAATTTATGGAAAGAAAAAGAAAAGTAAGGAACTTGTGCTATAGGAACAACTTTTACTTATTATCAACATTCATCAAATCATGCATGTTTCTATCACTTACAATAAGGGGAGTATTATGTGACATTTGTGAGTGGCTTTATTCCTTAGAATCCATGTTTATGTTTTGAACATTTTAATTTGCAATGGTCTTAGGCAATCGATCATAGTCACTTAATATCACATAGAGTAAGGCAAATCAATTCAGACATGGGGATTGGAACAGGAACAATTACTTAAGTTTTTATTAAACCTAACTCAAGCCTTAATTTTTCGTATCTATCTCTTTGTAGTGGCTTGGTTAAACTATCAGCAATCTGATTTGCAGTTTGACAAAACTCAAGCTTAATCAAACCTTTTTCCACAATTTATTTTAGAAAGTGATGTCTGATATGTATATGCTTAACTCTTGAATGATGCACATGATCTTTTGAAATACTAATGGCACTTGTATTATCACAATAAATAGGAACACAATTAAAGTTTATTCCATAGTCACAAAGTTGTTGTTTTGTCCAAAGCATTTGAAAGCAACATGCAGTAGCAAGTAGCAACTACATATTCTGCTTCAGCAGTGGATAAAGCAACTGAGTTTTGTTTCTTGGTGTTCCAAGAAACTAAACTATGACTAAGAAATTGAACCATACTGAGGTGTTTTTCCTATTTACAAGATCTCTAGCATAGTCAGCATCAGCATATCCTCTTAACTCGAATGTGTCACTTCTTGGATAGAAAAGTCCAAGATCATCTGTTTCTTTGAGATGTCTAAGAATTCTCTTTACGGCTGTTAGATGAGACTCCTTGGGATTTGCTTGAAATCTAGCACACAAACCAACACTGAAAGCTATGTCTAGACGATAGTAGTTAGATACAAAAGAGAACCAATCACGCCTCTATATTTTGTTTGATCAACACTTGTTCCTATGGAATCTTCAATTAATATAGTTGAAGTTCCCATAGGAGTGTGATTTATCTTTGAATTTTCGAGGCATATATTTCTTTAACAGTTCCTTTATGTATTTTTGTTGGTGAAGAATTATTCCTTTTTCTTTTTGCTTAATTTGTAACCCAAGAAAGAAATTTAACTTACTTATCAAACTCATTTCAAATTAATTACTCATAAGCTTAGAGAATTCTTTGCATAATGACTCATTAGTTGCTCCAAAGATAATGTCATCAACATATATTTGCACAAGAAGTATGGTGAGACGCGGTCGTACGCGCTACCAAAGATAAAAGTTTATTTTCCTTCTTTCCAATACAAATGAATGTAAGTGGCAAGTAGGGTCGTATCCACAGAGACTTGGGGACTAACTCGTGCTTATAATAGATCAAATGGGGGTTTTGTGATTAAAGAATTGAATAACTAAATATGAAGAACTAAAGAACAATCAAGAAGTAATGTAATCAAGAAGAGAAGAATCTTGAGTTCGGTTAATGGCCACTTCGATTCATACTATTGATCATTGGTTTCTCAAATGTGTAACTTTACTCTTAATTACTCAAAGTTGGAAATCAAATTCCTTTCCCTCAAAAGTACCGTTAAACAATCACAATCAGATGATCATAAAACTTGAACTAAAGATTAATCTAATCTAATCAGAGATTAAATACAAATCAATAAAACGTCAACGAACAAGGAAAAAATGAGCCAATTAACAAATTGCTAGCACAACATATTCTAATTAGAAATTGTGATTTCCCTAGTGATTAATCAAGAATAATCAGATTCATTAATCAAACCCTAGATTGCTACTCATGAAAGAAGAACAGACGATTCGGCATCAATTCTAAATCCTAGCAACAGATAAATCGGACGTATAAATTAGTAGTACTCTTAGCAATACATACAATGATTCGATGCTTGATTAACCGTTCTCAAGACTAGATTTAGGCTACGATCCACATAGTATTCATCAAAGAAATCTTCAAACTAATGATTCGAAACACAAAAAGGGAAAATAGGGATTAGGGTTCTTCCTCTCTATTCTTTCTAATTAGGTTCAGGATTACATCACATCCCACCAAACAACGTTTTTCATTAATAAAACCTAAGGGAAAACTGAAAACTACCGAAGAGTCATAGCCACGTCGAAGTGCGCGAGTCGGGCATCTATGGCACGTGACTCGGGCCTTCGCTGCTGCCAAATAGAACTCTCCGCTCGAATTGCGCGAGTCGTGCGTTGCCTATGCGCGAGTCGGGCACTCGACGCTATCAATGTCACGCCTTCGCTGCTGTGAATCTCATGTTTCCGCTCGAAGTGCGCGACTCGTGCGATGCTGGTGCGCGAGTCGGGCATGCTGGAGCTGCGCATGATCTGTGAGGCTCGATATGCGCGGGCCGTGCGTGTGTGGTGCCCAGCTCGGGCACTCGCTACTGCCCAATATACGATCTTCTCCACAAACGCTCGAGGCGGGCTCTTCAACGCCCATGGTGGGCAAACAATGCTGTAGAGCCACAAGATGAACTTGGATGCCTCCACCATAAAACTTTAGACTCCAATGAACTTTGTGATCTTTTTATGTTGAATGGATCGCAAACACGGGATGGGAATCCACCTGTAAATGATCATAAACACATATAACACAAAATATCCTTAAATCTCCTCTAATATCGCAAATTCATCATAACACCCTCTTCTCCACACTAAGGTTTAGATGAGTAAAACTCTCCTTCTTAAACCATAAACCTTAGTAAAATGGACTTCTCAACACTCTATAATCGCACATAACTTGGTCACATCAAAGTATATTAGTTCCTTTCGATTTTATGAACAAAGTTTTATCAACTTTTACTCTTTTAAAATTGTTCTCTAAAAGGAACTTAGACAATCTCTCATACCATGACCTATGTGCTTGCTTTAACCCATAAAGAGACTTGTCAAGCTCGTAGACATGGTTTGGGAAATCATTATTTTCAAATCCATGGGGTTGTTCAACATATACATCTTCATTTAAGTAGCCATTAAGAAACGCTCATATGACATCCATTTGATACAGTTTAAATCCCATATATGCAGCAAATGCAATTAGTATTCTAATGGCCTCAAGTCTAGCAACATGAACAAAGGTTTCTTAATAGTCAATTCCTTCTTGTTGATTATAACCTTTTACTAAAAGTCTAGCTTTGTTCCTTACAATTGTTCCATGTTCATCTAGTTTGTTTCTAAACACCCATTTTAATCCAATCACTTTTTGTTGTTTTGAAGAGGGAACTAGATGCCATACCTTGTTTCTTTGAAACTCCTTCAAGTCATCTTGTATAGCAGTGAACCAATCAGAATCAGTTAAGGCTTCTTCATGATTTTTGGGTTCCATCATTGATAGGAACACATGAAATGCACAAAAATTCCTTAACTGAGATCTAGTTTGTGTACCTTTGGATATGTCACTTATTATGAGTTCCACTTGATGTGGTTTTTGATGTCTCTAAGGTTTTGGTTGAAATTCCCTTATAGGAACATGTTGTTCCTCTTGAATTTCTTGAGAAGATGAGGAGTCTTGTTCATTTGTTCCTTTTTCAGTAATTGTTGAATCAGTTCCTTCAACATTTTCGTTCTTAGTAAAAGCAGCAACTGCTCCATCATCTTGAGGAACATGAACAACATTGTTATGACAGTTTTCATCTTCTTTGTTCCTTTCCTATTTTACTTCTTCTTCCTCAATTGAATCTGCATCTTTTTCATTAGGTCGAACCAAGCCTATTTCAAAGTCATCAACCTACTTGCTTGGATTAAAATTGTCAGATTCATCAAAAATTATATGTACACTTTTTTCAACACACAATTCTTTTATTGTAAACTTTGTAAGCCTTACTAGGTTATAAATATCCTAGAAATATTGCTTCATCACTCCTTGCATCAAATTTTCCAAGATTATCTTTCCCATTATTATGAACAAAACATTTACAACCAAATGTTCTGAAATGTGTAATATTGGGTTTCTTACCAAAATAAAGCTCATAAGGAGTTTTGGTTAATGATAGGTCTCATCATGGCACGATTTATTATGTGACAAGCAGTATTAACAGCCTCAGCCCAAAATTTTCTTGGATGTTCACTAATAATTAACATAGTCCTAGCCATTTCCTCTAAAGTCCTATTTTTCCTTTCTACAACACCATTTTGTTGTGGTGTTCTAGGTGCAGAAAAATTGTGATCTAGGCCATGGTCTTTGCTTAAGTCATCAAATTTATAATTTTCAAATTTTTTACCATGATCAGATCTAATATGCATTAATTTGTGACCACTCAAATTTTGAACTCTTTTTGCAAAGACAAGGAACTCATCATAAGTCTCATCCTTACTACAGAGAAAAATAACCCAAGTGTATCTTGAGTAGTCATCAACAATAACTAGCACATACCTTTTACCACTTCTACTTTGAATTCTCATGGGGCCACGAAAATCCATGTGAAATAATTCCAATGGCTTTGTGGTGCTCACAACAGTTTTAGATTTAGAAGAGGATCTAATATGCTTACCTTTGGCACATGCATCACAAACTTGATCAATATGAAATTTTATAGATGGTAATCCCAAAATAAGATTTTTTGGTCGAAGTTTGTGAAGTAATGAAAAACTAGCATGTTCTAGACGCTTATGCCATAAGAGAGGATCATCTTCAACAACACTAAGACATGTCAAATTGTTTTTAGGAACAAGATCAAGATCCACAATATATGTGTTCCGTTTCCTTGTTCCTTCCAATATGACATTCTTAGAGTTAATGTTAACGATTAAGCATTTTTCACTATTAAATTTAACTACATTTTCCTTGTCACATAATTGGGAAATACTTATGAAATTATGCTTTAAACCTCCAACTAAAAAAACATTATCAATGGAATGTGATGGTGACTTACCAACCTTACCCATGGCAACTATGTTACCTTTCTTATTGTCACCAAATGTCACACTTCCACCTTCATAGGTTGAGAGTGAAAGAAACTTAAATATGTCTCCTGTCATATGCTTAGAACAACCACTATCAAGATACCAAGTGTTGTTCCCCCCTCACTCCAACCTGCAAAAATCAACTAGTTGTTAGTTGTAGGAACCCCTTCTTTCGTGGGTTCTTGTTCTTGACTAGCATTTGTTTTAGCAACCCATTTCATGTTGCTTAATTTCACATTCTTGCCAATCATTCCAGTTTCTTCAGTTTGTTGTTCCTCTTCCTCTTCAGTCTCTGAATCTCCCCAAGCTGCTATCATAGCTTTTCGAACGTTCACTTTAGAGAAAGGTACTTAAGTTTCCTTGTTCCTTTAAGAGAAACGTTCCTTGTTCCTTTCTTTGGTTTTGTCGTTTTCCCCAAGTGGACATTCCTTGATCAAGTGATCTGTACTACCACATTTATGACAAACAGGTTTGTCAGAAATTGTTTTAGCTTTACCTTTGAAGTTCCCATTCTTCATGTTCCTATACATCTTTCAAAATTTTCGGACCATGGGAGCTGCTTCATCTTCTTTTGAGTCAGAGTCATCTTCCATTAGTGTAAAAAAACGCAAGAGCTGCGGTGCAAGGGCTGCGTTTTTTGAAAAACGCAGCCCTTAATAGTGAAGGGTTGCGGTTAGCCCAAAAACCGCAGCCCTTCGTATACGAAGGGCTGCGGTCAATACAAAAACCGCAGCCCTTTTAGTGAAGGGTTGCGGTTAGCAGAATACTGCAGCCCTATAAGTAATAAAGGGTTACGATTTTTGGGCTAACCGCAGCCCTTTGTGGGCTTTTTTTTAATTTTATTTGAAATAAATTCGATCGCACGCGCCCTATAAGTAATTTTAAGCGGCTAGGGTTTCTGTTTCCTCATTCTCATAATCTCCTTCCCTCATTATTCTCTCTCCTCTTTCACAATCTCCTTCCCTCATTCTCTCTCCCCTCTCTCTCTTCTGCTTGATCTTTCCCCCGTTCACCGCTCTGCTACGCTGCTGCACCAAAGCCCAGTACTGCTTCCGTCGTCCAGCCATCCCTCGTCCGTCCACCACAGCGCAGTCCTCTCCTCCCTCGTTTCGAACCACCACAACCCTCTCCTTCCTCGTTTCGAACTACCACAACCCTCTCCTCCCTCGTCTGTCCTCGTCTCGTTGGATCCTTTGTCATTGCTTATGCTTGCGATAACATAATGTATGACCAGATGATTTTCAGAGGTAAATTAAACTCAAATTTAACACAAATCGCAGTTTTTCTCATGTTTTTATCTTCAATTTCTTTTCTCGATCTAGCGAAATATGAGAAAATTTTAAAAATCGATTTTCGATAATTTCTAGGAACAACGCCATCAGCCGCGAACTACTGCGAACTGCTGTATCTAACAAAGAATGGTTTGAAGAAATGGTTTGCCGCGAAGACCTCCAGTGGTGATGAACCCTATCAGCCGTCAAAACTGATTGTTATCATAAATTGGAAAAATTGTATTGATGTTTGAACAGTAGAGTGGAACTCTTTCTATTGGATCTGAAATAATGATATGAAACATGTTGCTTGGAAATATTTAACGATTTTGTTTTTTTAGAATTTATAAAAACTGTAAATTTCGTTTGTAGAATTTGTGATGTTCTCAGCTTTTCTTGATATATTTAGGAGTAAAATATTACAAATTTTTTTTTGGGTCAAAAGGCCTGTGGTTATGGTTAAAACCGCACCCCTTTGTACAAAAACTGCCGCCCTTGGTAGTGAAGGACTGCGGTCAAAAACTGCAGCCCTTCATATTTGCCGAAGGGCTGCTACGGCAATGGCTGCGGGCCAAAAATGCAGCCCTTAGGGCTGTTTTGACCGCAACCCTTGCGTTTTTTTCCACTAGTGTTCATCATCTGCTTTTAGGGAAATGGACTTTGACTTAGAGCTTTCACCATACTCGGTATCAAGGTGGAGCTCATGAGTCATAAGTGATCCAGCAAGCTGTTCCAAGTTGAACTTAGTCAAGTCTTTTGTTTCTTGCAAAGCAGTGACCTTAGCCATCCATCTATCCTTAGGAAGACTCATAAGAACTTTTCGAACATGTTCCTATGATGAAATAAACTTTCCAAGAGAAGCTAACTCATTAATAATGTTAGTAAAATGAGTAAACATCTCTTGTATGCTTTCCTTATCTTTCATGGAGAATAGTTCATATTGATTCATTAGTAAATCAATTTTAGATCTCTTGACTTCATTAGTTCGTTCATGAGTTACTTCAAGTAAATCCCATATTTGCTTTGCGAATTTGCATCCTATGATTCTATTATGTTCATGGGGTCCAAGTCCACAATGCAAAAGTTTAACAGCCATAACATTCACTTCCATTTTTTAAAAGTTAGTTTTGTCATATTCAGGGAAGGGTTTAGGAATTACCTCATTTTTGTCATTAGTAGTTGTGACCTCACAATCACCAACTTCAATGACTCTCCATACTTGGTAGTTTTCGGCCTTGATGAAAACCTCCATTATGTTCTTCCAGTAGGAATATAACTTCCCATTGAACATAGGAGGCCTTTGCGTAGAGTAACCTTCCTCAAGTTTCTCGGTGGTGTTGGTTGTTCCTTGGATCTTTTTCTCAATAGGGTTTCCTATTTCTCGTGAGTTCTAGCTCTGATACCAATTGTTATTTCACTAGGAACACTACAAGAGGGGGGGGGAGGTGAATTGTATGTGTAGAAATAAACGTAATTTTTTGCAGAATTATAAAATTTAAACAAAGAAACAAGCTAAAGGAAGACAAAGGATTTTTACGAGTTCTTGGGCCCAACAAGAAAAAACAACCTCGACCACTAGGGATTTTAAACACAACACTTCCACTAATTAGGCCAAACAACTTTGTTAAAACCTAATTCTACTCACGGGCCACACCTTGAGTTCCTAAATTCAAGTTCCTCAACAACTGTTCCCTTAACAGTTGTTCCTCTCAACTTCACTTGAAGTTTTCTCACTTTAAATCGCTTCACTCAAAGCTTTCTCTCTTACAGGAATTCACTGAAAATCCCCTTACCCCAAAACCAAAATACAATGATCAATAAACTTAGTGGAATTAAAGTAAGAAGGCAAAGAACAAATGGCTTTTATGAGAGAAAGAAGGCACTGACACATTACTTAGTTTAACTCACTAATTCACTTGGTCAGACACAAATTAGAACTTAACTAGACATAAGTATTTATAGCAAAGATTACTTAGAACGTGGGATTAAATCATGTGTTAGTGGTAAAACCATATTCCCTTGATGTTCCTCAACTAGAGGAACACGTTCCTTTTGACACCCATGATCTAATATGAACGCGTGTTAGGATTAATACTGCTTCCTTAAATTTAGCAACCACTTAAGCAGTAGCAAAAAAAAAAAAAAACTAAAAATATTTTAATAAATAAAACCTAAATTAAATCCTTTTATTAAATGTTATCTTTAAAAATATTTTCATTAAAATCGAAAAAGGATTTTAAGTATCTTATAAAAAATAAAATCTTTTCCTTAAAAAGATTTTCCTTAAACTCAGATTTTTACTAATAAAATCGGTTTCCTAGAATCTAGGCATAAAACACTCAAGCGTGATTATTTAACCGTTATACTTATTTACATAAGTCTAGTTCCTTTAAAATAGTTAGTTCTTTTCACTCAATATAACAGTGCCACTTTGTCTGTTCCTTACAGCGGAATATACACTCATTCTCATTTTAAATTGCCACAGTTCCTTACCAATTCTTAATCGTTCCTTTACATTGGAACTAGAAACAAAAAAACCTTGCTTTGGTCTTCTTGCTCCAACGCTTCTCCATTATCAAATCTTTGAGCATCTTCACTTAGTCTTCAAGATCCAAACTTGATTTCTTCTTCTGACTTAGTATTCTCTTTGCTCTTGTCATTGATACCTTGTAGAATCCATTCACGTCACAACTTGTTAGTTCAATACTTAGTTTGTATCTTTGTTCCTTTGTCATCATCAAAATTAGGGTTCAACAGTTCTATTTGCCCATAATACTTCTGGTATCTTCTCGGCCCATAACCCATTCAAATAGTCAAGCTTTTCTTTAGTGCACTCAGGATTTGCTTGTTGGCTGCCTCTGCTTGGCCATTGCTTTGGGGATGGCAAACTGATGAGTAGGGGAATTTTACCTTGAATTTTGACAAGTACTTCTAAACTGGGCCACAGTCAAACTGTACGCCAGAGTCGAAGACTATGGCGGTAGGGGTGCCAAAGCTAGTGATGATGTTGTGCCAGATGAACTTCGAGGTAATAATGTTTGATTTTAAATATCATAGTAGTTGAGTTACTAGAAGATCAGAAGCTCAAGTATGAAGTGTTGAATTATTAAGATGTGGGATTAATCATCAAGTCGTTTGAAGGAAGCAACTATAATTGTAAATATAAAGTCTGAATTCTAAAAGTCATATGTTTTCATGTATCTAAATTATAGAGTTTGGTTATGAGATGTTGTGTATCATGAGGTTTAAGTATATGTAGTGGTGTCAGAAACAGATATGACCGCTGGGTCAACCTGATATTGACCTGACTTGAACCTGGTTCGACTTTTGAGGGTCAGTCTCCAAACCTGACCGAAACCCGACCTGGGATTACCCAAACCTGACCGGCACCCGGCAAGATCATATTCTGACCTGACCACACAGACCTGCATTCAAACCCAAATCTGACTATAACCCAGCCAGATATTAACACAAAACCCGACTAGACCCAGTAAAATATCAGGTTTAAGCCGATTTGTTTATGATCTATCCGAATTTTAACTATATTTCATATTAACTAAATAAAATAAGATCTGCCTTATTTGATCCAATTTTTCAAACCAACCAATTTGGACGACTAAACACCATAAAATTATTAAAATTCAATTATTGTAAATTATTTTTACAAAAATTAAATGAACAAAAATTGAGTTGAACTTGACAAATTTTAATTAAAAATCAAACTTAACTCAACCAAGATTGTTTTGTAACCAAACTACTTAATTATTATCTAGATTAAATTGTACTCGAATTCACAAGTCAATTATTTTTACTTTGATTTTTTTTACCAAACTTATTATTATAAGGTATAATAACTTGAAAGATGCGAGTATTTTACTAAATTTAGAGTTAACTTAACATTATGATTAAACTTATGACTTTCACTATTGATTTTCTAACCAAATAACTACAAGTCTACAACTACACTATGTCACTATTATATTATAAGATTGAAATATGTGAATGTTTTGCAAAAGTAAAAGGTAACATGAAATTACAATTAGTTAACTATTAACTGATTCACCTTAAATCCGGGTCAGTTATGGGTTAACTTATCCGGTTTCCACCTTAACACCGGATCAATTGTGGCTCATAATGTGTCAAAAAAGAATGGAAACCTACTGCCTACAAGTTTGTGTCACACAAGCAAAAAACCAACTACGTTAAGAAATCCAAAATGAAAATCATAATTTAAAAAAAAAACCAACAAAACAACCACATTCAACAATCCAAAAATTAACAAAATGAAAATAATAATTAAAAGAAAATCAACAAAACAAAAATATAAAAAAACGAAAATCTACAAATTACAAAAAAACGAAAAAAACTCGTCCTAGTGGTGGTGGAATAAGTAGATTATTAGGACTATCCAAGAACGGAAATTGGAGAAAATAAATTACACAGAGTATGTTTAGAGTTATATTTCACTGAGTAATTATCAACTGTTATGTTTGTGTAGGGTGATGTATTGTTCCTTCACAACACCCTAAAGTACAAATAAATTAAATTACAAAAAAACGAAACTAAAAAAATATAAATTTGCTAAATTACAAGAAAACAAACCAAAACAAAAATAAATAAGAAATTGCAAAAAACGAAAATATTCATGCAATCCTCTATACAACATCACTAACATCATCCAACTGTTCCTCCATCGAAATCCCAACATTAGCTCCCCTCACAATCTCTGAAATCCTCTTTACAACATCACTTACATCATCATCATTTCCAGTTAAATCAACCACCTGTACATCTCATACAACAACCACCTCTTCATTCTTACTCTCAATTTTCTCATGGGCATTTTCACAAACACCTGGAGTGCAATGCTCATTTCCAGCAAAATCAAGAGACACAGAATCAGAAACAAAATACCCAGTTGAAATTTTACTCAGGACAAGATTTCACGAATTAGCGTCTGGTTTTTTGGTAGGTGGTGGTTAATTGCGCTTACGGTTTCGCGGTTGAGAATTAGATCATTAAATTGAACAAATGCAGAAAATGAAGTAAAAATTTAGTAAGAAAACAAAGAGAAAAAGAAAGAAACAGGAAAAAAGAGGCGGATGAGAGAAAGATAGAAGAGGAGTTAGTTTAGGGTTAGAAAAGGGAGTAAGGTTTATATATGGAGAAAGGGGATTGGAATAGATCATTGATTTGAGTTTGTATCCAGTGGTTGAGAATGGTGATCCGTGTGTGGGTGTGTTAGTGAGGTTTTAGCCATAGATTTGATCTGATCAATGGTTAGGATAGAGTAATTTCTTTTTTGTTGGATTTCACATGTCTATCAATTTGATCTATAGATGAGATGAGAGATTATAATAAAATCTATCAATTTTACTTTTTATGTTCGTTATCAAAATTTGATGGAGATTTCGATTTTTATATTCAATAAATAATAAATTTAGCAATGATAATTGATAATTAATATCGTTACTATTATAATCTTTATTGTTATTATTATCGTTATTATTATCAATATTATTGCTACTATTTCATAACAACTTGTTTCGATTCAAGTAGATGTTTTATATTTCAAAATGAATATATAGCTTAATGACGATTAACTTAAATAGAGTATTGTTTTATTGAACAAGCTTATCAACTTACATTGATACATTAATCTCATTCAATAAAAACGTCTTTCCATCCAATAGTTTGAGTTTCAGAATGACTTTAACTTAAAGACGATTAACTTCAAATCATTTAAGTAAATTTTTAGTTTTGAAATGCATTACACGTAAAGGTGATTAACTTAAATGAATTGAAACATCCGATTGACAGCTATACAGACAACAACACCATCTGATTGACTAAATGTTAAGTTACCATATGGTTGTTAACAAGTTACTATTTAGTAACTAGTAAGTACTTGTTAATTTAATTACTTATGGAGTTATGGTTGTTACTTGTTAACAGTTAATTTATTGATTTTACTTTTTAATAAGTTATGGTTAGCTTTTATAGGGGAGAATGATTTGGGGCTATGTTGTTATGTTTATTATTATTATTGTGCAACATATGAACCCTCGTTATAATCACTTAGGCATCATACGAACCGTCGTTGTAAACATATGAATGTATGATTGTCATTTGTTATAATATTATAACATATAAAAGTTGTTATACTAATTTATAATCAATAGAGTGTTAGAGTGGTTTTACAATTATTTTGATACCAATGTACTACTAAAATGATTAAACATATTGATAAGATAGTTTATTTATACTTTATCATATATAATCACAACATAATACATATATACCGCGTTATGTTTGTTATTGTTATTGCTATTATTAGCATTGTTGCTACTATTACTATTAGTATTTGTATATATTGTTATTGTTATTGTTAGTTTTCTTGTTCTTATTTGTATTACTATTGCTATTGTTAGCATTGTTACTAATACTGTTATTATTATTATTATTATTATTATTATTATTATTATTATTATTATTATTATTATTATTATCATCATCATCATCATCATCATCATCATCATCGCTTTATGTTTATTATTATTACTATTCTCATTATCATCATTGCTATTTACAAACGTATATATCAATCACAATGCTTATAATAATAAATCATTTATATGAACCTTAGAATTGATCGTCTACTCGTTATTATTGTCGTTGGTTATAATATATAATATTAGAACATATGAAGAGTCGTTCTACTCCTTTACTCATTAGAATGGTTTTACTCAGTTGATTAGTCCAAATACGAGTTCACTAAGAGAATACACTAAACATCACGGTAAACAATATAGTGTTTTTATTAGTTTTTCATTATCATCCATATATCTATCGCACACACACACATATGTATATGTCGATCTTAATACTTTTAATTATATGATCCGTTTACAAAATACATAATAAAATCAAAATGACCCGACCAAGAGTTAACCGAAGTTGAATTGACGTTCAATAGCGAATGAACCCGATGCTTCACAATAATTGAACTAAGGTAATTAGAGATTCAACCCGAGTACACTTGACTCTACCCAAGCATACATGAAACCCAGATACGACGTTCGCAAACCCGGTAAAAAATGTTAACGAGCGATCATACCCTGGAATGGATCGACTTGTAAATGGAACACTCGGACCTGTTCGGCACCCGGCAATCCCATGATTCAAATGTGATCGACCAACCTAGTTGAACAAAACCTGACCAATCACGACCTGGGGCAATGACTGTCAGAATCCTGACCTGTCCGGGTCTGACCTGGTTCGCCTTGGGTATACTCTGAACATGTTTGAGAACCTGTTTTGACACCCCTAAGTATATGTGATACGAACTTGAAATCTATGTATACGAGTAACGTACAATCTACTAGTAGTATTACATGTTGACATTCGGGACAATATTAAAAAAGAATAATAGAAGTTCTACTTGTGAATTATGTTTAACATAAGTATAAATATCGGGTTCTATATGAAAATTTACAAACAAATGAAACATGAATTCCAATCAAAGAAATATGAAAATTCAAATACCCTAACAAACAAACAACTATGAATGTGAGATGAATTGAAACTTACCGTGATAATTCGGTTGTCGGTGATAACGCGGTGTGGTAGACTGGTAATGGAACAGAGTATACTGGCAAGAGAGATGGTTGACAAAGACGAGTAGAATAGCGAAAAAAATTGGCCGGCGAATTTGGAATATCGATGAAGAAGGAGACCCATGTGTGCTGCTATTGGTGTTCAAAATTATGGCGGTTATACTGTACTGCTATCGGTGCTCAAGGACGAAGGATATGTGATGACTGATCGATGAAGGAATAAAGTATTACATTAATTAGAGTTTTTTAGATTAATTGGAATTGTTGAGATAACAGTGGAAATGTGAAATCTACTGTTGAGCTAATAGTGAAGTCCACCGAAATGGACATTCACCTGACCTGCATTTAATACATGTTGGGAAAGTTTCTCCCATTCGCCACAATTGTTGAACCCGTGCAAATGTACATAGTGAAATTTTTGCCTATAAATACTGTCATCTGTAAGAATTGAATTGCTTATTCATGTATAATACATTCTACTGATGTATTTCTATCAGTACCTTCTCTCTATTATATATTTCTCACAACACGTTATCAGCATGAGTTTGCTACCGAAAAAAATTAAAGGTATCTTTAAAATCTTTACATCCATTCTGTTTCAAGTTCTAATTTTTTTTATCTCCAAGCCCAACCCTTTACTATCCGAACATGGATCAACAAAGTAACGGGATTAACATTGTTTTACACAATGTCTCTGTTTCGGGTGTTTATTTTTGGATAGAGCGAAACAATGTGACATTCACTACCAACCCAGCAAGGGAAACTATAAGACATCCCCAACCCAGTAACCTTAACGACGGTACAAATACCCATACCGGAGAAAACCCACAAACCCCTGTTCCCAATACCAATAATAACCTTCTTATACAACCAACTGAAAATCAACATCCACCAAGTAATAAAAGAAATAGGGATGAACAGAAAGGAACTAGTAGTAAACGTCACCATGCCACTAACCCAGAAAATAAGTAATTTGATAATAAAGCCATCTTCATGGAGGGAAAGGACATTTTATTTTACGTTTTTTTTTTTTTTTTTTTTGCTTTTGAACCAACTATATGGACAGGTTAATTATTTTTTTTGAACTTGCCGCCTATATGGACGGCCTAGTGAAGTGATAAAATTATTATCTCTTATATGTGCAATAATGTTATATGTATGCAGGAAACAAGCATTCAGAATACTATTATATATTACTGTCTCTAATCTTATATTTTTTTATCACATTTGTAGTTAAATATATTATATTACCATTTTACGAACATGCATAATAGTAGACCAATTTAGTACATATAAATTGCTCTAATATATATTTGTCCATTAAGAGATCTTAAAATTTTATTAAATTGTATATTTTTAACTGTAGATGAACTGCATAGTTAGGGATAACCTCTATAAAAGCGGATTACCCATCCCCATTTTCATCGCACATCCTTTATCTTCTTCCAACTTTTATCTAAACTCACAATTTTTTTTCTCCCTCAATCTTTCGGCTACCATGTTCCACGCCGACGACAACCGTCCTCCACCCTCATCTTCTTCTTTTGAGGAGGATTTTAGGAAAATAAGGCTCTACTTATTCCTTATAGCCAGTTTTTTTTCCTTCTCATGGCATTATGATTTATCTTTTAATACACAAGTAGGAGACAATTTTTTTTATCTCCCCGGAAGAATGACAAAAAATACACATGAATATCATTTTTTTGTGTCTTTAAGTGCATTTTAGGAAGTATTTTTTTTTCTCACTCGTTTTTTTTCCATTTTTGGCATTTTTTTTTTTTTTGTTTCATTGTTATTGTACGGTATTTTAGTATTTTTTTGTTTGTATTGTTTATGTATAATTATAATGATATAAATCAGAGGAAGATAATTTATATGATTTATCATCATATACTAATTTCAAATATTTACATGTTTATAGTAAAAAATGGGAGATCTAATGAAAAGACAATTTAACATACTAGATCTATCTGGGCAAAAGTTTTTAGAATGGACGGTGGACGTCCAAATGAATTTAAATGCCCAAGAATTGGAACATACAATTAAAGGTGTGACAACCCAACAAGGGGATGCAAGTACATCAGCCGCATCAGTAAAAATTGCGACTGAACAAGAAAAGCCAAAAGCCTTAGTCCTTCTCAGGCATCATTTACATGACAGTTGAAAAACTGAATATCTACTTGTGGAGGCTCCCAAAGAACTACGGGATAGCCTAAATGAAAGATATGGGCATCAAAAAAATGCGCTCCTCCCAAAGGCATATTTTGACTGGACCAATAAGAGGTTCCAGGATTTTAAAATAGTCAGTGATTATAATTCAACATTGTTTAGAATTGTATCATTGTTGAGATATTGTGATCATCCCATCACAAAAGAGCATATGATAGATAAAACGCTCTCCACTTTCCACGCTACTAATATAATATTGGCAGAACAATATAGGTTCAGAGCTTTAAAAAAATACTCTTAGCTAATCTCAATACTACTTGTGGCTGAACAAGATAACAATCTTTTGCTGAAAAATCATAATCTTAGACCTACGGGGTCTTCAGCCACCCATAAAATAAATGCAATAGAATATTCTGATCCACCAGAAGCGAATGCTATACATAGGGGTGGATGCGGTAATTACAATGGTCGCGGGAGATGACATGGTAATTACCGTGGCCGAGGGCGTGGACGTGGCAGAGGCTGATTTTCCCCATGAAAAAACAATTTTAAAAATTCTGATAAAAATTGGGGACAATCATCTGGAAATCAGAGGCAGACGTCCTACAAAGGAAAAGACACTTGCCATAGACGTAGCATGACTGGGCATTGGGGTCTCACATGTCGTACTACCAAACATTTGGTAAACCTATATCAAGCTTCAATAGAGAACAAAGGGAAAAATGCTGAAGCAAACTTTGTTGATGAAGCTAATACATCCATGCCCAGCCTTGATGTTTCAGATTTTTTCATGGATGATGCTGAAACTGAAAACAACTTTGTCTAAATATATAGCAATGCATGAATATGCTTAGTTTGTTTAAATTGATTCAATATTCACTTGAATGTATTCCCTCTTTGATAATGAATAAAATATGCAATTTTATATACTGATCCTTATATTTATGATTTATGAGGATATGAATTTACCAGAAATTCGAACTAAAGAACAATGTCTTCTTGACAGTGGGACAACACACACCATATTGAAAAATAAAGAGTTTTTTTCAAAACATACAATATTCCAAGCAAATGTTAGCACAATCTTTGGGACAACCAAGTTAATTGAAGGCTCTGGGAAATCCTGCATTATAATTCCAAATGGGACATAATTAATAATCAATGACGCATTATATTCGAGTAAATCTCGAAGAAACCTCATAACTTTCAAAGATGTACGCCAAAATGGTTACCATTTGGAAACAATGACTAATAAACCAAGAGGAATTTATATGCCTCACAACAGAAATATATGGAAAGAAATACATCAATGAAAAATTGCCAGCAATTTCCTCGGGACTATATCACATAGATATACGTCCGATTGAAATTAATATGATATCTTACCAGAAGTTAGATAACAGAAAATCATTTACTCTATGGCATGACCGATTAGGCCATCCTAGCACAAGAATGATGCATATAATCATTGAAAACTCAATTGGACATTCTATAAAGAATGTCAAAATTCCTCGGTCAAATGAATTATCATGCTTTACATGCTCACTTGGCAAATTGATAACCAGACCATCTATAAACAAGATTGCCACTAAATCTCCAACGTTTTTAGAAGGAATACAAGGAGATATTTGTGGGCCTATTCACCCTGCATGCGGACCATTACGCTATTTCATTGTATAAATTAATGCCTCTACTCGATGGTCACATGTGAGCCTTGTCAAGTAGAAATGTTGCTTTTGCAAAACTTGTGGCTCAAATAATTCGATTAAGAACTCAATTCCGAGACCACACAATAAAGAGAATAAGATTAGACAATGCTGGGGAATTTACATCCCAAACTTTTAATGACTATTGCATGTCTATTGGGATTATTGTAGAGCACATTGTGCCTCATGTACATACACAAAATGGTCTTGCTGAACAATTAATCAAGAGACTACAATTAATTGCAAGACCATTAATAATGAGATCAAAATTGCCCTCTTTTGCTTGGGCTCATGCTATATTACATACAGCAGCATTGATAAGATTAAGGCCGACAACCTATCACAAATTCACACCGTTACAATTAGTATGAGGTCGAGAACCGAATGTCTCCCATTTGAAATTTTTTGGTGCTTTGTACATGTACCTATTGCCCTGCCCTAGAGGTGATCATGGGTCGGGCCGGGTTCGGGCCGGGCCTAGCCTAAAAAAATTGCCCATAGGTCGGGCCAGGCCGAAATTTTGTTCCCAAAGCCCGGTATTTCGGGCCAAAATCTGGACGGGCCATATATAGACTAAAAAGACATTTTTGGCTTGCCTAATGCCCGTTCCCAAGCAAAAAAAATTCGGGCCGGGGTCGCCAGCGGTGCAATTTTTTTTCCCAAGCCCGCCCAAAATTCGGTCAGGGCCGGGCCGGGCTTTTTTGATTACCTCTACTCTGCCTAACATACTAAATGGGTCCACAAAGAAGGATGGGAATATATGTTGGATTTGAATCTCCATCAATTATAATATATTTAGAGCCGACAACTGGCGTTTATTTACGGCTTGATTTGTCGACTGTCATTTTAATGAGTCAGTATTCTCATTCTTAGGGGGAGAGAAAAGTGGACCCACAAAACATAAAAACAGAAATTACATGGAATGCTTCGCAAATGTCATTTTGGACCCAAGAACAAATTCATGTGAACAAGAAGACAAGAAAATTGTTCATTTGCAAAGTATTGCAAACCAATTGCCAGATGCGTTCACAGATACTAAGAAAGTGACAAAATCACATGTACCTACTGAGAATGCCCCGACACGAATTGAGATACCTAGTGACAACAAAGCCATTAAAAATAAGTCAATAGCACGCCCAAAACATGGTAGACCACCCGGTTCTAAAGACTCAAAACCGAGAAAAATGAAAAAGCAAGGCGAAACAACAAAAGAAATTAATATAGATCCTCCAACGGAGTATGATGAAATTCATGATGAAAATAAAATTAAAAATAAGCATGTTCCAGAAGGAAAGGAACATGAAAACATAGACAATAGTGAAATCTCAATTAATTATGTCTCTACAAAGAAACAATGGAATATAAGAGATGTTGTCTTGAATGAAATCTTTGCTTACTCCATAGCGGTTGAAATGACATACGATGAAAATGATATAGAGCCAAATACAGTAGATGAATGTCGCCGCAGAAAAGATTGGCCAAAATGGAAAGAAGCAATTCAAGCAAAATTGAAATCACTTGAAAAGCGTGAGGTATTCGGACAAATAACCCAAATACCAAAAGGTGTAAAACTAGCTGGGTATAAATGGTTATTCATGAGAATACGAAATGAGAGAAATGAGGTTACTAGATATAAGGCAAGGCTAGTAGCTCAAGGTTTCTCGCAAATGCCAGAGATTGATTATGATGAGACATATTCTCCAGTAGTTGATGCAACTACACTGAGATTTCTGGTAAGCTTATCAAATTCGAAAGGATTGCAAATGAGGTTAATGGATGTAGTGACTGCATACTTATATGGGTCACTTGACACATATATTTATATGAAAGTCCCTGATGGACTAAAACTACTAGAAAATCACATGCCCAAAGAGATGTTTTCAATAAAATTGAAAAAGTCACTCTATGGGTTAAAATAATCTGGTAGAATGTGGTATAATCGTCTTAGTGAATACCTATTGAAAGAAGGATTTAAAAATAATCAAACCAGTCCCTATATATTCATTAAGCGATCTAAGTCAGGATTCACCATCATTGCTGTCTATGTCGATGATTTGAATATTATAGGAACTCCTAGAGAACTCAAAGTGACTGCAAAGTACTCGGTGAAAGAATTTGAGATGAAAGATCTCGGGAGGAAATTTTTATTCCTTGGCTTGCAAAGGGAACATTTAAGAAATGGGATTTTTGTCCATTAATCAAAATATACTGAAAAAATTCTGAAACGTTTTTTCATGGACAATCCCACCCAATAAGTTCTCCAATGATAGTGCGTTCCCTGAATGTGAAAGATGATCCATTTAGACCACGAGAAGAAAACGAAGAAATTCTTGCACCTGAAGTACCATATTAAAGTGCGATTGGTGCCTTAATATACTTAGCTAACAATACTCGACCTGACATAGCTTTTTCAGTAAACTTGTTAGCTATTTACAACAATGCACCAACAAAGAGACATTAGAATGGAGTCACACTTATTACGTTATCTTCGAGGAACACAAGACCATGGATTATTCTATCAGTCGAAACCAAATGTGTCACTCATTGGAATGCAGATTCTGGGTACCTATCAGATCCACAAAAGGCTAAGTCTCAATCCGGGTATCTCTTCACTTATGGAGGTACTGCAATATCTTGGAAATACACGAAGCAAACTTTGACGGCCACATCATCAAATCATGCAGAACTAATTGCTCTTTATGAAGCTGGAATGGGATGTGTATGGCTAAGGTCAATCATCAAGAATATCCAAGAAGAATGTGGAATGGAAACAATAACAACAAATCTAGCTATCATCTACGAAGACAATACTGCATGTATCACCCAAGTAAGCGAAGGGTATATAAAAGGAGACAAAACTAAACATTTATCACCAAAACTTTTCTTCACTCATGACCTCCAAAAGGAAGGGACGATAAATATCCCATAGATCCAATCCTGTGAGAATCTTGCAGATTTATTTACCAAATCCCTTTCGGCAAAGAAATTTGAAGAATTAATTCGACAAATTGGAATGCGTCATCTTCGTGATATATGCTAGATGCAGGGGAAGTATTATATGCACTGCACTTTTTATCCCTTCGATCAGGTTTTTATCCCACTAGGTTTTTCCTAACAAGGTTTTTAATGAGGCAGTTAATTTTAAGCATATAAGGATACATAATAGTTGTACTCTTTCCCCTAGTTATGGATTTTTCCTAACAAGGTTTTTAATGAGATTTTGTCTATTATGAGTTATCGATGGACATTAAAGGGGGAGTGTTGAGATAACAATGGAAATGTGAAATCCACTGTTGAGCTAATAGTGAAGTTCACCGAAATGGACATTCACCTGACATGCATTTAATGCATGTTGGGAAAGTTTCTCCCATTCGCCACAATTGTTAAACCCGTGCAAATGTACACAGTGAATTTTTTGCCTATAAATACTGTCATCTGTAAGAAGTGAATTGCTTATTCATATATAATACATTCTACTGACATATTTCTATTAGTACATTCTCTCTATTATATATTTCTCACAACAGGAATGAGTTTATTTTCATTCCTCATTTCCTCCTGTAAATCTTCCTTCTTTAAAATTCATGCGGGTTATTTTTCCTCTTTGATTTACAATTCACCCGCTAATATGTTTTAGGAATATATATATATATATATATATATATATATATATATATATATATATATATAAACCTTGATCATTTTGTCCTATGTATCACCTATATATTGCTCTCGCCATTTGGCAGCAAAAATATCGTCCCCAACATTTCGGTGGCCACGTGTCAAGTGTCATCCTAAAAGATTCGGCCATGTAATTACTCTCGCCACGTGTTACGTTTTTTACCATTGAGTTGGCCAAATTTTTTTACATTCCTTCAATTAAGTTTA
The DNA here is from genome assembly GCA_947646795.1 of Beta lomatogona. NCBI lineage: Eukaryota > Viridiplantae > Streptophyta > Magnoliopsida > Caryophyllales > Amaranthaceae > Beta > Beta lomatogona. The sequence continues at coordinate 3,765,183 of CANSNZ010000015.1, read as the reverse complement.
TGTCAATCAATTAAAATCTTTAAAATATGAAAATAAAACATGTGGATGCTTAAACCATGTGCAAGTTGATCACCTTAATCTCAATCATTCCTAAATTGCAAAACGTGATTTTAGGGATTTCCCATGCTTTTAGGCAAATCTTCTCCATACAAATTAGGAAATGATTATTATGAGATACTTAGGAGATAATCGTTGATTATAGACTAAAATCACGCAGCATATCATTTACTTCCATTTATATGGTCAAATCATGAAGATCCATTTTAGCTAATACACTACTATATAAGGGATGGCAGACAACTATCCCATTGCCACGCTCAAAGTTCTTCAAATTTTCCACGGTACATGTAAAGCTTCATGTCATGAAGTTGGATGATCTCATTATTGCAGATTGTGTTGAGGAAATACTTGCCAATTGATACAACAATAAGAGTTCTTTGCCATCAGGCATAAATACTCCTCTAGCCGACAACAAGTATAAGGTCTAAATGCTTGGTGGGTTCGTCAAATAATAGAAATGTAGGCATGCATTAGATTACAAAGTATTCTTCTTGGCATTAGATTACAAATTATCAAATTATTTGGACCAACGTATTCTTCTTGGCATCATATTACAAAGTATCAAATATTTTATTCAATCCATACATGGAGAACATAAAATATGGTGCACAAGATAAATTTTAGAGCATTCTTTGATGGAAAGAACAAAATGTTGCTTATACTTTGTTAGGATTGATTGAACATTTACAATGTCTGGAAATAGGACTTTATGAGGTATACTTTTTGCAATAGAAATGAAGGAACGAACCGAGACCACTAAGAGAACCAACATAATTTAGGGGAGATTAGGTATGCTTTTGTATTTTGTTCATAGAAGGTCTTGGTTATGAGGTTCATATCAATTATATTATTTTGTTTTTTTTATTTGAATCAATAATGTTTAAAAATAGAACCCTTTGGTTAATTATCTGTAAATGTACTTAAAATTGTGATTGGATCATGATTAGTATTGTAAGCTACTAATTACATGATCATCTTCCAGATTTGTACAGTTATCATTGAGCTTGAAAATGATATATTGTTAGTCTCCAATATCAATGTTTTCTAGCTGTGGAGTTTAAGCAAATTATCGTGCAAAGGTTGTCATGGACTTCATGCAAAGCTTCACCATATAATCTGCATCTGCTACCTGGTGACTTGTAACCTTCGTAACCATACACCAAGTGAAGAGTTTAGCTTGATCCTTAATTTTGTTTATGGTCCAAGTGAGCGAGATAGGAGGAGGAATGGTACCCTGCAAAATAGAAACAAGATTAGTTGAGTCCGTTAACAGTGAAACTTGTTGTATGCGATTTGACGAACACTAGAGGAAAAAAGCCCATCTGATGCGTCAATATCGGGCTTACTGCTGCGGTTTTGGGCCGCATCAGGTGGGCTCGCAGCCGATATCAATTATTTACTGATTCGGTCCAAAACCGGATCAATAAATGCTTTTCTGATTCGAATTTTTAGGAAAACCGGATCATATAGTAATATTATCTGATCCGGTTCTCCTAAAAAACCGGATCAGAAAATGTTCTTGTCGCCAAATTGGTGTATACAAAGCACACAATCTGATCTGGTTATTTAGGAAAACCGGATCAGATTGTTATATATATATTTATATATATATATAATATTTATATATATATATATTATTATATTTATTTGAAGCTTATATTTAAACCTGTTATAATTGGAAAAAAGTATCACGCACGCGTCGTATACAAGTCAAAATGATATTATATATATATATATATATAATATTTTGAGAATGTACTACAAATAAAGTTGAAATAAGTACTAAAATCAAAAATAAAAATTTGGACCTATATAAGTAGCTAGTAACATTATAAGAACATAAAAACTCAAAGCTGCGACATCATCTTCACATGCAAAAGTCGGTAAGGTAGCGTGCTAGCAAATCCTGAACCTCGTCTATCTCGGCCGTGGTGAAACAACCATCCCTTGGTTTGCCATCGAGGAATACCTTATAAAACAAACATAAGGAAACACACATATATGACTTTAGTTGACTCTAAAGATATTGAGGAAATAATATAATGTAAGAAATTAAGGAAATCGAGCTTAAAATTTAAAAATTGGCAAAAAAATGACAATCATTTACCCATAATGGGTTTCACAGCATGTGAGTGGACTTTAGTTGACTTTAATACTTACATATATACTTATTAGAACTATATATGAGCTTAAAATGAGAGTAAGTGCAGGAGATTAAGGAAAGTTGAGCTAAGAAGGCCAAAATCGGGCCAAAATGACATTCATTTACCCAAAATGGGTTTCAAAAGCATATGAGTGGAATTTACTTGAATCTAATGGTTATACATGTTGTTATTAGAACTATACATGTCCTAACATGTGGCTACATGTAAGAAAATAAGTAAAATGAGCATAAAAGGCCAAAATCGTCCTATACTTGGCATTCATTTACCCAAATTGGGTTTCAAAGCATGAAAAATGATTTTGCTTGACTCTAATGGTTATATATGTTGCTATTAGAACTATATATGTCCTAACATGTGGCTAAATGTAAGATAATAAGTACAATGAGCTTGAAAGGCCAAAATCGGCTCGAAATGGTCTTGATTTACCCAAAATGGGTTTCAAAGCATGTGAATGGATTTTACTTTACTCTAATGGTTGTATATGTTTTTATTAGAACTATACATGTCCTAACATGTGGCTAAATGTAAGAAAATAAGCAAAATGAGCTTGAAAGGCCAAAATCGTCCCGAAAAGGCATTCATTTACCCAAATTGGGTTTCGAAGCATGAAAAATGATTTTGCTTGACTCTAATGGTTATATATGTTGCTATTAGAACTATATATGTCCTAACATGTGGCTAAATGTAAGAAAATAAGTACAATGAGCTTGAAATGCCAAAATAGGCCCGAAATGGCCTTCATTTACCCAAAATGGGTTTCAAAGCATGTGAATGGATTTTACTTGACTCTAATAGTTGTATATGTTGTTATTAGAGCTATACATGTCCTAACAAGTGGCTAAATGTAAGAAAATAAGTACAATGAGCTTGAAAGGCCAAAATCGTCCCGAAATGGCATTCATTTACCCAAATTGGGTTTCGAAGCATGAAAAATGATTTTGCTTGACTCTAATGGTTATATATGTTGCTATTAGAACTATATATGTCCTAACATGTGGCTAAATGTAAGAAAATAAGTACAATGAGCTTGAAATGCCAAAATAGGCCCGAAATGGCCTTCATTTACCCAAAATGGGTTTCAAAGCATGTGAATGGATTTTACTTGACTCTAATAGTTGTATATGTTGTTATTAGAGCTATACATGTCCTAACAAGTGGCTAAATGTAAGAAAATAAGTACAATGAGCTTGAAAGGCCAAAATAGGCCCGAAATGGCCTTCATTTACCCAAAATGGGTTTCAAAGGATGTGAATGGATTTACTTGACTCTAATGGTTAAACATGTTGTTATTAGAATTATACATGTCCTAACATGTGGCTAGAAGTATGAAAATAAGTACAATGAGCTTAAAAGGCCAAAATCGGCTACGAACGGCATTCATTTACCCAATTTGGGTCTTAAGTGATGTGAATGTAGTTTACTTGACTCTAATAGTTCTATATGTACTTGTTATAAGTATATATGACCTAAAATGTGGCTAAATGCGGGAAAGTTCAAAAAAATTAAGCTTACGAGGCCAAAATCGACCGTAAATTGAGCTACTTATTATTTATGTATAATACCTTCTAAAGATCCCCGACTTCCTTGCAACTTGAAAATATATCGAACATGAACCTCAACACATAGTAGCCACACTCGGTTCCCCCGGGTTGTTGAGCACACTAATTATAAAATTACATAAAAAAAATCATGTAAGAAACGTACATGTTTGTTTTTTATAAAAGAAAGAAGTAGCTTAAGTAATATCTATTACCTTCATTGCTTTCCACTTAGGAACTTGTCCTGTTCTCTCAACTTTCTTCATACAACTGTAGTTATGTTAATTTCATGTGAAAAGTGGGCAAAGGATGAAATTAGTGAAACATGTTATGCTAATAAGCATTTTAAGTAACAAACATACCTATTTATGCATGATTTGAGGAGTAAGGATCGTAGTGGATCTTGAGTTGCAGAATCAAACTGATATACTGTGTTGTTTGAAGGACAAATCACAAGTAGCGACCAATGGAGACTAAAATCCCAAAAAAGTTAGGAAGCAATCATGTGAGTACTTGTATTGTATAATAATAAAGTGGCAAAAAATGGATACAAGGTTAAGAACTATACTCTAATCAAGATACTAAACAATATCACCCCTGTCCTTCTACTACTAAGATACTAAACAATATCTAATCAAGATATACTAAAATAACGTTAGCGGAAATAACGTCAGGACGGTTATGCTACTCTTAAAAACAATAATTAAAGAAAATCCTCAAATCGAAATTTCATAGCTTCAAAAGAAAAATAATATCCGAGAAAAAAACATTATAGTTCTAAATAAAAGAAATATCCCAATTATATCATAACAACAATCCAAAAACTACGAGACATGCAAGTCTCCCGTTAAAACTTAGAGAAAAAATTAAATGTCCTTGAAAGCTAGCCAAAAGTAGGACTCTCTATGGTCTACATAGAACTCACCTAACAAAAACAAAACCAGGAGCTTCTTCTCACTACAAACCCTCACTCTGCTAGCCCAAGCAGTCACAAGTCTAGCATTCATTTCCATCTGCAAGGATATATATTAAATAATTCCACCTTCAGTGGGGAGTAACTAGAAGTTCTCCCAGAACAAAAGCAATCAAAGCACGATTCAGAAATAGATTAATAAGAAAGGAAATCATGCAATCATTACATCAATAACATGCATCTAAAAACCATAAAGCTCATAGGTAATACAAGTGATCATCAACAATAAGTAAACAAAATATAGTGAGTGAATCAATTCTAGAATACATAAATAATAATAAATAAAAAATACAACAAGTTATTGAGTCAGAAACCGAACGCCAGTGAATCGCAATTCACTTCCTAAGGTTTGTCAGATCGCAATCTTCAGGTCAGTCTATGGGCTTACGTTCCCCACTGCCTGCGTCTAAGAATGGCCAAACTCCCGATGCAGGGTAGAACACGCAGAACTCCCTGACCTCTCGGACGATAACAATTAACCCAGGTGTACCCCTAGTTCGCAAACTAGGTGGTTGGCATGTTCTTCACAGGGGACTACATCTATCCCACCGGATATTCTTATCTCAAAATAAAATCATGCATATTATCCAAGTATCACTCATCTAAAATATTCATCAAAAAGGGATGCCACCCGGCCTTATACCCACAATTCATCAAAACAACTCTTCGTAATTCCCCAAAATTAATAACTTACAAATTTTCAACAAATGTCTCTCACAATAAACACTTGAACATTTCTAAACATCAACAATGATATTAAACTAGTTTTTACAACACCAACAATCCAATCAAAAATACATCACCAATTAACTCCAAACCTTATTCATTAAAAGAGTAGTAACAATTAATCATTTTCTTTCATAAATCAAACATGAACATAAGGATACCCAATAATACAAACTGCATCCTACTGAACATCAGCAACCCAGAACATAATAAATTACAATTTATTTCTGATTAACAAGCTCTCAAATAATTTAAAAGAGTATCCTCAATTCCACAACAAAAACACAATAATAATTATTAAACTAATAAGTTCAAGTAGTAAAATCACACAAAAATGATCATACGACCCCAATGGCTCTACTGACATGGTACAATTTTTATTTATAATTTTCGGACTCGAAAAGTATATTTAAAAGTTAATATACAGATTACTCAATAAAGCCAATATAATAACTAAAAATATAAATAAACGCGCCAAAATTAACAAAATTTACACAACTTGAATAAACTCACGGAAATACATATTATACAAAGAAATGAATTTTTTGGCCTCCAGAACTAATTTTCATGATTTATATACTGACATAAATGAAATTGCAAAAACGGATATATCAATTAAATAAACCAGTACACAGTAGGCAAAAATTATTATAAGGCATGGAATACATACTACACATATAACATGATCTAAGAAAAATAATTTCAGCAATTTTAACATTCGTTTAATAATTATTATGCAATTTAGCCAAAAACGCACAAAACACCAATTAAATCAAATAAATACCAAAAATCACACGAAATTTATTTTTCTCTATACAGTACTCACACAGCATGCATCAAGTATATTCATGTCAAATTTCGTCAATAATTTCATTCAAAAAGTATTTTAAATAATTCCTAGCGTAATAATCTAATCACGAATACTACCCTAATCACTATGGTTCTAAGATAACTACTAGTTACCTGGATCGTCGGAGGTGAGCTGAATACTTCTGGAAAATCCCAATATAGGCATGTACTCCTCTCCTTCAATTCCCAAGCACCAAGTATAAGAAAAAGGCAAGAAGAACAAGTCACGAACAATTAACAAGGAGTAGAAAATGAAAAATTTTGAGAGAATGTGGAAGATGATGATGGCCGAAACTCATGAAGTATGGCAGCAATGGAGTTCTAATTTTTAATCAGAATTTTGAGTGTTTAATGGTTGAAGTGAATGGGTTTAATTAAGGAGAATGATTAGGGGGTTATGGGAGTTACAAAAACCACAAAGGGTCACAAAAGAAAATAAAAAGAAAAGAAAGAAGAGAAGCTCTTCTTCTCCTTCTCCTTGGCCGGCTGTCCAAGCCCAACACACCAAAAAAAAAAAAATTTCGGCCCAAGTCAACAATGATCCATGCTTCAAAAGTCCGCCACGCGATAAATCGTTAACTTCCTAAATCGCGCCTAAACTTTGAAAATACTTAATAATGAAAATAATTCCAATAAATTATATTATAAATATAAATATAATAAACACATTAACACGCCATAAAAATAAAAATAATAATTCGGCTCCCAAAATTATAAAATAAAAATCATTAATTTAGAGAAAATATTAGTTTTAGAGAAAATTTTTGCGAAAAAACTAGGAGCAAAATTAGGGGTTGTTACAATCTCCCCTCCTTAAATAAAGTTTCGTCCTCGAAACTTCGAAAACACACAAACAAGACAAGAACACAAATATTACCTGAAACGAATAGTTCCGGGTATTTCAGTCGCATCGACTCTTCGGTTTCCCAAGTAGCCTCTTCGTACTTTTGACTTCTCCAAAGTACTTTAACCAAGGGAATCACCTTCCTTCTAAGAGCACGGTTCTGACGGTCCAATATACGAACAGGTCGCTCTTCAAAAGTCAAATTCGGCTCAACTGACACCGATTCAACAGGGATCACATGCGAAGGATCACTACGATACCTGCGCAACTGCGACACATGAAACACATCATGAACCTTCGACAGCTCTGGCGGCAAAGCCAAACGATACGCGACTTCCCCAATCCTTTCAAGAATCTCATAGGGACCTACGTACTTCAGACTCAATTTGCCCTTTTGACCAAACCGCATCACTCCCTTCATAGGAGAAACCTTCAAAAGCACCTTATCCTCCACCTCAAAAGAAATAGGTTTCCGACGCAAATCAGCGTACGACTTCTGCCTATCTTGAGCAGCCTTCATCTTCGCTTGAATTACTTTCACCTGCTCAACTGTATCCTGAATTAACTCCGGGCCCAAAATCAATGAGTCACTGATGTCGCTCCAACAAGTAGGACTACGACACTTCCTTCCATAGAGAGCCTCATACGGAGGCATTTGGATACTAGCTTGATAATTGTTGTTATAAGAGAACTCCACCAAGCTAAGAGAGTTGACCCAAGACTGTTGAAATTCCAAGGCACAAGCACGAAGCATATCTTCTAAGGTCTGAATAGTTCTCTCAGTCTGACCATCGTTAGCTGCATGAAATGCAGTACTAAGCTTCAACTTCGAACCAAAAGGCTCTTGCAAAGCGGTCCAGAAATGGGATAGGAATCGCGGATCACGGTCAGAGACAATGTCTTTGGTTACCCCATGAAGACGAATGATCTCATTAGCATAAGCTTCAGCTAACTCCTCCATAGACCAAGTGTTCTTCATCGCAATAAAACGAGCCACTTTGGTCAACCGATCCACAATCACCCACACAACATTCAATCCACCAGCAGCTCTAGGCAAACCCATCACGAAATCCATCGAGATCGAGTCGAACTTCCAAGCAGGAATAGGCAAAGGTTGCAACAAACCACCAGGCCTCTTATGCTCAATTTTCACCTTATGACAGACCAAACACCTAGCTACAAACTCGGCAATCTCTCTCTTCATACCAGGCCACCAAAAATTAGCCTTCAGATCCTTATAAAGCTTGTCGCCCCCAGGATGAACGGAATAAGGAGTACTATGAGCTTCCTCGAGAATCTTTCTCTTAAGCTCACCATCATTGGGCACACACCAACGCCCCATAAACCTCAAGCTATCATCAGCACAGATCTTAAAATTCTCTGCACGACCTTGCATCTTTGCTTCACGGATCTTCTCCAGCTTCGGATCACCTTTTTGCTTGCTTCTTAACTCCTGGAACAACTCAGGCTCAGCACTCATGGAACCCAACAACGCAGACACATAACCCTGAGGAACAACCTCGATATCAAGCTTGCGAAACTCTTCACACAATTTACGAGGCACCACCATAGCAGCGTTTAATGAATGCTTACTCTTGCGACTTAGAGCATCCGCTACTTTATTCGCCTTACCCTCTTGGTAATCCAGGGTCAGATCATAATCCTTGATCAATTCAAGCCACCTTATCAGCCTCATGTTAAGATCACGCTGAGTGAAGATGTACTTCAGGCTCTTGTGGTCAGTATACACCTTACACGGAACACCATACAGATAGTGTCGCCATATCTTTAGTGCAAACACCACAGCCGCTAACTCAAGATCATGGGTCGGGTAATTCCTCTCATGCACCTTCAGCTGCCTCGAACCATAGGCTATTACTTTCCCTTGCTGCATCAAAACACAACCCAGACCATTCTTCGATGCATCACTGAACACTTCATACCCAACGCCCTCAGATGGCAAGGTAAGAACAGGAGCAGAGGTCAAACTCTTTTTCAGCTTCAGAAATGCCCCTTCACAATCCTCAGACCAGACGAACTTTCAGTACTTGCGCATCAAGCGAGTCAGAGGTTGAGCTATCTTCGAGAAATTTTGAACGAACCTCCTATAATAGCCAGCCAGACCCAGAAAACTCCGAATCTCGGACACATTCTTAGGAGTCTCCCACTCGACAATAGCCTTGATCTTAGTGGGATCCACCTTAAGTCCTTCCTTGCTGATTACGTGCCCTAGAAAAGCAACTTCCTTCAGCCAGAACTCGCACTTAGACAGCTTTGTGAACCACTTTTGCTTGCGCAGAACATCCAACACCAGTCTCAAATTCCTCTCATGCTCCTTCTCATCCTTAGAGTAAACGAGAATATCATCGATAAACACGACCACACAAGTATCCAAGTACTTGTGGAAAGAGCGATTCATTTGATCCATGAAAATCGCAGGAGCATTCGTGAGACCAAATGGCATCACTTCAAATTCATAGTGCCCATACCTGGTGCGGAAAGCAGTCTTCGGAATATCCTCCTTCTTAACGGGAATTTGATGATATCCGGATCTCAGATCGATCTTGGAAAATACCCCAGCACCTTTTAACTGATCAAACAGATCTTCAATGCGAGGCAACGGATATTTATTCTTGATCGTTACCTTATTCAGCTCACAGTAATCGATGCACAGACGCATACTCCCGTCTTTCTTCTTGACAAACAGAACAGGAGCACCACAAGGAGACACACTAGGCCTTATGAAGCCCTTATCTATCAACTCTTGCAATTGAGTCTTCAACTCTTACAATTCAGACGGCGCCATTCTATACAGAGCCTTGGATATAGGAGCAGTACCCGATACTAAATCAATGCAAAACTCCACATCTCTTTCAGGAGGAATACCTGACAACTCTTCAGGAAATACATCAGGATAATCCCGAACTACCGGAATACTCTCGAGCTGATCTTCAGATGACAAATCCTTCACCATGCAAAGGTATACCACATCGCCTTTTTGACGCATCTTCCGCATTCTCAGAGCGGAAACCCACTTAACACCCTTCTTCACTACAACACCAGAATAAGAAATCCTTTTTCCTTAGAATCTCGGAGCACCACCTTCTGATCACGGCACTGAATGCAGGCATGATACTTCGATAACCAGACTATTCCAAGGATCACATCAAACTCTGACATAGGAAACTCCTTAAGATCAGCTGGCAACTCAGAACCCATAATGCTCACAGGCACACCCTTAAACTCAGAATGACAGGGATATGTCTCACCAGATGGAAGAGATATTAGGGACTTAACAGGAGATCTAGAGGAAAGATTAGCTTTTCGAACAAAGGAACTAGCAACAAAAGACACTGTAGCACCAGTATCGAACATAACAAAAGCAAGATAATTATTTACAGGAAAAGTACCAGAGATGACATCAGGATGGACATCGGCTTCAGCTTGCGTCATCACATAAATCCTATTCTTCGGAGGAGCAGAAGAACCAACTGGCTTAGCAGGACCAGCAGAAAAAGACGGAGCTCTAGGATTATTAGAACACTGGAAAGACTTGTACCCAACCTCCTTGCAATAGAAACAAACAACAGTCGATCCATCACAGTTCTTCCCCGGATAAGCAGCCTTACCACAGATTCGGCACTTGCTCGGATCAAAACTCGGACGATAACCAGATCCAGAACCCTGTTGATAACCCCCTCGACCAGACGGCTCATACCTCGGCTTCTTGGCCGGGAACTGAACATAGGTAGCAGCAGGCTTCTTAGCAGCAGCAGCCTTAGCAGAATCCTCCTCTTTCAAAGAGGCATGAATACTCATAGCTATCTCATAGGCTCCCTGGAAAGTCGAAGCACCCGAACTCAGAACATGGGTCCTCACCCTAGGATCCATTTTCTGGATGTACCTTTTTACACGCTCAGCTTCAGTAGGTACAACTATGGTAGCAAACCTGGACAGCTCGGTGAACTTATCAGTGTACTCCTGCACACTCAGAGTACCCTGATACAGAGTTAAGAACTCTTCCTGCTTCTGCCAACGAAGCTCATCAGGATAAAACCTGTCCTTTAGCTTAATACGAAACTCATCCCATCCAAAACCTGGTGTAGCCATGCAGCTTGCACGAACAGTACTCCACCAGTTGTCAGCTTCCATCTTCAGATAATAGGTACCAATAGACACCATTTCAGCAGCAGGGCAACCACTAGCAGCAAACAGTTTCTCCATCTCCCTTATCCACCCTTCTAGCACAACAGGATCAGAAGTCCCGTCAAAAAGTAGGCGGACGGTGACTGTCAAACCGATCAAAGACAGATTGCCCACTAGGCGGAGCAGAAGACCGATTAGCCATAGCTATGATAGCGTTCTCAAGTGCTTGGCGCCTTTTTCGGGCAGCCTCTTTTCTAGCACTAGTCAAACCTCGAGGCGGCATTCTACAAACACAAGTTAAACATTCGTTACTGAACACGTTATTAGTTGTAAATAACAACTTATCACATCAAAGTAAGAAAAATATTTTCCCGTGGTTTCCTACCCAAGTGACCCTCTCACCACTACTTTTCTTGAAGCCTAAGATTCTAATGATCCTAGTTACTTCAACTACACATTTCCCGAGAGTTTCTTAGTGGCTAAGTAAGGGTCTCGGGTAACTTTGCTCTGATACCAACTGTAACACCCCGTCCTTCTACTACTAAGATACTAAACAATATCTAATCAAGATATACTAAAAAGACATTAGCGGAAATAACGTCAGGACGGTTATGCTACTCTTAAAAACAATAATTAAAGAAAATCCTCAAATCGAAATTTCATAGCTTCAAAAGAAAAGTAATATCCGAGAAAAAAACATTATAGTTCTAAATAAAAGAAATATCCCAATTATATCATAACATCAATCGAAAAACTACGAGACATGCAAGTCTCCCGTTAAAACTTAGAGAAAAATTTAATGTCCTTGAAAGCTAGCCAAAAGTAGGACTCTCTATGGTCTACATAGAACTCACCTAACAAAAACAAAACCAGGAGCTTCTTCTCACTACAAACGCTCACTCTGCTAGCCCAAGCAGTCACAAGTCTAGCATTTATTTCCATCTGCAAGGATATATATTAAATAATTCCACCGTCAGTGGGGAGTAACTAGCAGTTCTCCCAGAACAAAAGCAATCAAAGCACGATTCAGAAATAGATTAATAAGAAAGGAAATCATGCAATCATTACATCAATAACATGCATCTAAAAACTATAAAGCTCATAGGTAATACAAGTGATCATCAACAATAAGTAAACAAAATATAGTGAGTGAATCAATTCTAGAATACATAAATAATAATAAATAAAAAATACAACAAGTTATTGAGTCAGAAACCGAACGCCAGTGAATCGCAATTCACTTCCTAAGGTTTGTCAGATCGCAATCTCCAGGTCAGTCTATGGGCTTACGTTCCCCACTGCCTGCGTCTAAGAATGGCCAAACTCCCGATGCAGGGTAGAACACGCAGAACTCCCTGACCTCTCGGACGATAACAATTAACCCAGGTGTACCTCTAGTTCGCAAACCAGGTGGTTGGCATGTTCTTCACCGGGGACTACATCTATCCGACTGGATATTCTTATCTCAAAATAAATCATACATATTATCCAAGTATCACTCATCTAAAATATTCATCAAAAAGGATGCCACCCGGCCTTATACCCACAATTCATCAAAACAACTCTTCGTAATTCCCCAAAATTAATAACTTACAAATTTTCAACAAATGTCTCTCACAATAAACACTTGAACATTTCTAAGCATCAACAATGATATTAAACTAGTTTTTACAGCACCAACAATCCAATCAAAAATACATCACCAATTAACTCCAAACCTTATTCATTAAAAGAGTAGTAACAATTAATCATTTTCTTTCATAAATCAAACATGAACATAAGGATACCCAATAATACATACTGCATCCTACTGAACATCAGCAACCTAGAACATAATAAATTACAATTTATTTTTGATTAACAAGCTCTCAAATAATTTAAAAGAGTATCCTCAATTCCACAACAAAAACACAATAATAATTATTAAACAGCATGCATCAAGTATATTCATGTCAAATTTCGTCAATAATTTCATTCAAAAAATATTTTAAATAATTCCTAGCGTAATAATCTAATACCGAATAATACCCTAATCACTATGGTTCTAAGATAACTACTAGTTACCTGGATTATCGGAGGCGAGCTGAATACTTCTGGAAAATCCCAATATAGGCGTGTACTCCTCTCCTTCTTCAATTCCCAAGCACCAAGTATAAGAAAAAGGCAAGAAGAACAAGTCACAAACAATTACCAAGGAGTAGAAAATGAAAATTTATGAGAGAATGTGGAAGATGATGATGGCCGAAACTCATGAAGTATGGCAGCAATGGAGTTCTGATTTTTAATCACAATTTTGAGTGTTTAATGGTTGAAGTGAATGGGTTTAATTAAGGAGAATGATTAGGGGGTTGTGGCAGTTACAAAAACCACAAATGGTCACAAAAGAAAATAAAAAGAAAAGAAAGAAGAGAAGCTCTTCTTCTCCTTCTCCTTGGCCGGCTGTCCAAGCCCAACACACCAAAAAAAAAAATTCGGCCCAAGTCAACAATGATCCATGCTTCAAAAGTCCACCACGCGATAAATCGTTAACTTCCTAAATCGCGCCTAAACTTTGAAAATACTTAATAATGAAAATAATTCCAATAAATTATATTATAAATATAAATATAATAAACACATTAACACGCCATAAAAATAAAAATAATAATTCGGCTCCCAAAATTATAAAATAAAAATCATTAATTTAGAGAAAATATTAGTTTTAGAGAAAATTTTTGCGAAAAAACTAGGAGCAAAATTATGGGTTGTTACAACTATACTCTTCAAAACAAGGGGCAAATATGAACTTATGTTGTGCACATTTAGCTGTTTTGAGATATAGCCAAATATACTCCTTAACCTCACTTGTGTTTTGCAAACAATTGTTAGCTCGGATAAAATTTGGACATAACCACCCAAACTGATCGCGTCCACGAGGATCATCTTGGAGTAATCTTCAAAGCACAACCAAGTACGTAACATAGATATTTTATTAGATATTGCAAAGGAAGTTCATATATTTCATAAGTACAACTATTATACCTGATGAAGGTTTGAATCAAGGAAACATTCAACATCTCTCCGCAAAGGAACTCCTTCACATCAACCTTAGACACCCATGTCGATGTTTCCTCGTGGTAGTTGAATTCCGTGGTACCCAACTTCACCTCCACAGGTGTATAATCCGGCATATCACGCACATTTGCATGTAGCCATAAGCATGACTTAGTGAGACAGTAAAGCGTTGGTTTCTCAATCCAAGTATCTGTAGACGGGTTTTGTTCGCAACTTAAACCTTTGGAGTCTTGCGTTCCTTTACCCGAAATGGCCTTCTTTGGCCTGCTTGTACTCTCCTTCACCTTCGCCTTTTCTAGAGGAGGTGATTCCGCCTTGCTTTCCTTGGGTTTGTTTATTCTCTCCAAAACCTATTAATTCAAAGGGAAAAACATTCAACTTAGTTAGTTTATATTTAATAGGTATGAAATAAATCAATATGAATATGGATTTTAGTTTCTCATTTTACCTCGTCTGAAAACCTCACCCATGCTGATGGCCACAACACATAACCACCACAAGCGTCCATCAAGACATTTATATCAACTGACGGTTTAGGCAACGGAAGAGCAAAGTCTTCGTAACCAGGAGTGATGGTGACTACACTAACCGCCAAGTGCTCATTGTCCACACACTCGTGACGGACAATTGGTCGTTCACTTCGTGGTTGTGCATTTCCTCCAGCCACCACAATCAAACCCTCATCTTTTACATCTAGTAAAAGCTGGCAAGGCGTTTCTTTCATCCAAAAGTAAATGGATTGAGGTTAGTTTATATTACTTGGTTTTAAAAATTATAAGAAGGATAGTAGTTACCTCTAACTCAAGTATAGATGGTGCTGATTTTTGTGTGTTAGGATGGCTAGCTTTGTCCTCCAAAGGATGATCCAAAGGACGTATCGCCGGTATACCAAACTGTGAAAGGACCGCGTTGAAACTTTCTGTGATTTTAGCCGTCACTTTCTCTGTAATTTCCTCCGTAAGCTTCTCCCGCATAACTTGTGACATAGATTCGTTAGAGCGTGATCTTCTACCCACGGAGGAATCTTTAGCATAGGCTTTTTTCACACCGAGACGAATACCACCAAAACCCCACAAATGTCCATTGTGGTCCTTTCCAAAAGTCTCGTGAAGAGCATCTTTGTTGCCTTCGGGAGTGAACTCTTCGCTAACCTCTTTTTGCTTGATCCCCATCTACATAGATTATAGAACTACAAGTGTAAGTATAAAAAATTACAAATTAACAAGGGGGGTTGTGCAATGGGGGGGATTGTGCGGGGATGTGGCGAGAAGCAAAGGGAGGGGGGGAAGGGGGTCCGGGGGCGCGCGGGGAGGGGGGCAAGCAGGGTCCGCAGGGGGGGCAACAGGGGAGGGGCGGCAGGGGAAGGGGGGGTGCAGGGGGAGGGGGCAGCAGGGGGGAAGGGGGTCTGCAGGGGGCGAGCAGGGGGAAGGGGGGGTCCGGGGGGGAAGCAGGGGGGAAGGGGTGGTCTCGCAGGGGGCAGTAGGGGAAAGAGGGTCTGCAGGGGGAGGGCAGCGGGGAGGGGGCGTAGGGGTAAGGGGTTCTGCGGGGGAGGGGGCGACGGGGAGGGGGGACAGCAAGGGGGGAAGGGGGTCCGCAGGGGGAGGGGGTAGCGGGGGAGGGGGCGTGAGGGGGAAGGGGGGTCTCGCAGGGGCGGGGGCGTAGGAGCGAGGGCAGCCGGGGAAGGGGGGTCTGCAGGGGAGGGGGGCGAAGAGGGGGAAGGGGGGGTCGAGGGGAGGGGGTCCGAGGGGGAGGGGGTCTCGAGGGGGTGGGGCGGCAAGGCTGGTAGGGAGGCAACGGGGGCCGGCGGGGGAAGGGGGACAAGAGGAGGGGGGGTCCGAAGGGGGGGGCCGGGCGGGGTGTGGGGGTCCGGGGGAGGCGGCAAGGGGACGGGGAGTTCGGCAATAAGGGGACGGGGGGTATGTAGGGGGGGATGGCAGCAAGCGGGGGAAAAACATGTGAATTCAATTACTTACAACGTCATTTGCTATCTTCAAGGTCCCTGGATCTGAAATGGTCATTTTATTGTTTGAATCACGCCTATACATGGAGCACCACCAATCAGCGACACGGTCAACTTTGGCAGATGCAGTGTTGGAGGCAGAAGATGTCGTTGTTGATGCATCGATAGAAGGGTAAAATTTATCGTCAATCCACACCTTTCTCGCTCTCGCATAAGTGTAGGAACCCATATGATGGTAGTGGTTCCTCTGTTTTGAACTGTGTGCATGTTTCTCACGCTTAGCCTATAAAATCACATGGTTAATTTGAAAACACATCTAATTGTATAAAAGTAAATATACAAAGTCGAATATGCGATAAATAGCACAATACTTACCACCATCTCCGGCGTAGTATTTTGGGCAACAAATGCCTCCCAATCCTCTCGATTTATATGGCCCCAAATCTCATAAGGCATGTTATCCGGTTGTCGTGGCTCTTCCTCTCCCCCGTCATTTTCAGTTTCTTCTGTCTCATTTTGCTTTGATTTTACAATTTCCTCCTCTTTACATTCTTCTTTTCATTCCTCTTTCTCTGTTTCGTGATCCACCCACTAACTAGTTTGCTTTTAAATGCTCTAAATCTTTCGGCCACCGCGGATAGGAACAACGCCTTTTTGGCGTCATTAGGAGTAATATGGAACAAATTCTATAGAAACAAGAAACCAACAAATAGTTAATTTCCATATACATATATATCAATGAAAACATGTTGTTATTAGAGCTATATATGTCCTAACATATGGCTAAATGCGAGAAACTAAGTACATTGAACATGAAAAGCAAAAATCGACCCGAAATAGCCTTCATTTACCCAAAATGGGTTTCAAAGCATAAGAAGTGATTTTTCTTGGCTCTAATGGTTTTATATGTTGTTATTACAACTATATATGTCCTAACATGTGGCTAAATGCGAGAAACTAAGTACATTGAACATGAAAAGCAAAATCGGCCCGAAATGGCCTTCATTTACCCAAAATCGGTTTCATCTACCCAAAATGGGTTTGAAAGCATGGTAATGGATTTTAGTTAACTCTAACGGTTGTATATGTTGTTATTAGAGCTATATATGTCCTAACATTTGGCTAAATGCGAGAAACTAAGTACATTGAACATGAAAAGCAAAAACCGACCCGAAATAGCCTTCATTTACCCAAAATGGGTTTCAAAGCATAAGAAGTGATTTTTTTTGGCACTAATGGTTGTATATGTTGTTATTACAACTATATATGTCCTAACATGTGGCTAAATGCGAGAAACTAAGTACATTGAACATGAAAAGCGAAATTGGCCCGAAATGGCCTTCATTTACCCAAAATCGGTTTCATCTATCCAAAATGGGTTTGAAAGCATGTCAATGGATTTTAGTTAACTCTAATGGTTGTATATGTTGTTATTAGAGCTATATATATCCTAACATGTGGCTGAATGCGAGAAACTACGTACATTGAACATGAAAAGCAAAAACCGACCCGAAATAGCCTTCATTTACCCAAAATGGGTTTCAAAGCATAAGAAGTGATTTTTCTTGGCTCTAATGGTTGTATATGTTGTTATTACAACTATATATGTCCTAACATGTGGCTAATTGCGAGAAACTAAGTACATTGAACATGAAAAGCAAAAACCGACCCGAAATAGCCTTCATTTACCCAAAATGGGTTTCAAAGCATAAGAAGTGATTTTTTTTGACTCTAATGGTTGTATATGTTGTTATTACAACTATATATATCCTAACATGTGGCTAAATGCACGAACTTAAACTAATTTAGTTGAAAAATAAACTTACACAAGTGTCTTCCCATAATGATTTCTTCATTCCCTCGGGCACATCTTTCCATTTGACCAAAATGTTGAGTTTGCGCATACAAAACCCAATATGTTGTCCATACTTTGCACGCCACTTGCCCCAAGGTTGACCCAAATCATCATACTCGAGGGTCATATGGATATTTCTATCGACATTCAAACCCTTAGTCGCACCCCTTCCTTTTCGCCTCATTGTTGCAACGATGCTTGGAGTTTTGGTGGTCCTATGCAATTCTTTCCCCGCATTATTCTGTGGCACAACGATGGATGAAATAAATGGATAATCTTCCCTAGCATTTCGTTAATAGGGGGAGTATTATCGGCTAGCACCTCATTTATTTCAACCAAGCGAATTTCCCTTTCACGTAAGCGCTTCTCCTCGTCCTCCGCTATGTCTTCCGGTTCACCTTTATCCTCCTCCTTGTCCGCATCATACTCATCATCATCATCCAATGACTTATCATAATCATCATCGGTTTCTTCCTCCACAATCACATCATCTCGGTCGATGTTTGAAAGTCCTGAAATAATGTAAAATAATAAATTAGAGACGCGCAAGAGTTAACAAAAAAACAATGGTATCAAACAAACATCAAACAAATATATAACCCCTTGGCCCCCCCACCCCGCCGCCCCCACCCCCGCTACCCCCACCCCCGCTGCCCCCACCCCCGCTACCCCCCACCCCGCCGCCCCCACCCCCTTGCCCCCTCTCGCTGCTCCCTCACCCCGCTGTCTACCCACCTCTCGCTGCTCCCCCCACCCCTGCTCCCCCCACCCCCGCTGCTCCCCCAGCCCGCTTGCCCCCCGTGCTGCTCCCCCACCCTTCTGCCCCCTTGCTTCTCCCCCACCCCGCTGCCCCCACTCCACTGCCCCCACCACTACCGCCCCCTGCTCCCCACCCGCCGCCCCCACCCCTCGCCCTCCCCCCCCCGCCGCCCCCACCCCCGCTCCCCCCGCCGCCCCCACGTACCCTGCTTCCCACCCTCGCTGTCCCCCTTGCGACCCCTCTACCCCCGCTTCCCACCCCGCCGCCCCCCCTTGCCCCCCCCCCCCGCCCCCACGCTGCACCCCTTTACCCTGCTTGCCCCCCCCGTAACCCCCTTCTTGCCCCACCCCTGCAGAACCTACCCCTGCTGCCCACCCCCCTTGCACAGCCCCCCACCCTCGCTTCCCCCCTTGCGACCCCGGCC
Source organism: Beta lomatogona (assembly GCA_947646795.1). Classification (NCBI taxonomy): domain Eukaryota; kingdom Viridiplantae; phylum Streptophyta; class Magnoliopsida; order Caryophyllales; family Amaranthaceae; genus Beta; species Beta lomatogona. The sequence continues at coordinate 3,745,829 of CANSNZ010000015.1, read as the reverse complement.
TGGCCGGCCCCGTGCAAACCCCCCCACCCTTGCCGCCCCTACAGACCCACCGCATAAGCCATAATTCGATCGAAAATATCTTTAAAATCATGCGACCCAACTTTAAGTGACTCTAATGGTGATACATATACCAATAAGAACTATACATGACCTAAAATGAGGCTAACAACGATAAATTAAAGAAATTGAGCTCGAAAAGCCGAAATCGGCCCGAAATGACATTCACTTACCCAAAATGGGTTTCAAAACATGTGAAGCGAGTTTAGTTGATTGTAATACATATATACATACCAATAAGAGCTATACATGACCTAAAATGAGGCTAAAAGCGATAAATTAAAGAAATTGAGCTCGAAAAGCCGAAATCGGCCCGAAATGACATTCACTTACCCAAAATGGGTTTCAAAACATGTGAAGCGAGTTTAGTTGATTGTAATACATATATACATACCAATTAGAGCTATACATGACCTAAAATGAGGCTAAAAGCGATAAATTAAAGAAATTGAGCTCGAAAAGCCGAAATCGGCCCGAAATGACATTTATTTACCCAAAATGGGTTTCAAAACATGTGAAGCGAGTTTAGTTGATTGTAATACATATATACATACCAAATTAAACTATTCATGACATTAAAAACGATAAAAAGTGGGAAATTCAGTCAAATGACCTGGAAAAACCGAAAGCCGGAATTTGCACTTGAGAAGTCGAGCCTATTGTTTGCTTTTGCCACCTTCCTATGAAAGTTTCAACCATTATCCCTTCCCCGTGATCTGCACGCATGTAATCTGTCGCTAACTCGGCATCAGTGACATCGGACTTGGGAATGGTGAAAGGCGGGGTGTCTTCAAACGCATCATACTCCTCCTCATCCTCAACATCACCAACTCCAAGTATACTTCTTTTTCCAGGGACAACAATTGACCAAATTTTATCAGAAGGGTCAGTTACATAGAATACTTGCTTAACTTGTGATGCAAGCACGAATGGCTCTTCACTATAACGCAACCGACCCAAGTCTACAAGAGTAAATCCACAAGGGTCATCTTTTCTTATGTAGCGCCGGTTATAATCAACCCACTTGCATCGAAATAAGCAGACCGTGAAACCAGAGTAGTCAAGCTCCCATATATCTTGAACCCGCCCATAGTATAACAATTTAGCATCAATAGGAGACTTGTCTTTGGCACTTGCATACTGTGTAGATGATGCCTCTACTGAAACACCACTATTCTGCAGAGATCTCGACTTTTGATCTTGACGATCTGTCCAAAATGTAAATCCGTTAACATCATAACCCTCATAGGAGTGCACAACTTCTCGAGGACCAAATGCTAGCAACTTCAGAGTTTCAGAAACATTGGAATCTACTTCACGCATTAATCGGTTATGGAACCAATCAATAAACGTCTTATTATGCAACTGCATCAATGCTCTAGTCCCTTTACATGGATTCTGATCGCGTAACTCCTCCATATGCTCATCCAAGTAAGGATGGACCTGTACCATATGCTGCAATACAAATAAGTGTGCTTGTATGCGCCTTTCAACAGGAGGTACGATCATTTTGGAGCCAAGTGTACCTTTACCCTCGAGTCTGCCCTCGTGTCGAGATGTAGGAACTCCAATAGGATCAACATTAGGTAAGAACTGAGCCACAAAATTACTGACCTCTTCACTCACAATCCCCTGAATAATACTTCCTTCTGGTTTGAGCAGGATTCCTTACCTTGTCTTTCAAAGAGCCCATATGTCTCTCAAAGGGATAGCACCACCTCAAAAACACCGGACCACATAGCTTAATTTCTCGAACTAAATGTACAACCAAATGGACCATAATGTCGAAGAAAGCAGGTGGGAAATACATCTCAAACTTGCACAAAGTCTCTATCACACCAGCCTAGAGAGCATCAAGCTTCGAGGGTTGTAACTTTTTGCTACATATAGTATTGAAAAACGAACATAGCTCTGTTATGGTGTGTCTCACGTGTTTCGGCAATATCCCTCGAATTGCAATCGGTATGGATACTTGCATCATTACATGACAATCGTGAGACTTCATACTCGATAATTTCAACTCACCGTCTAAGGTAACAAATCTTTTCATGTTCGATGAGTACCCTGATGGAACCTTAATGCCGTACAAAGACTCGCAAAAAAGTCGCTTCTCAGCTCTAGATAGAGTGTAGCAAGCCGGAGGCAAATAGTTCCTATCATCATCCTTCACCGTTTTCTTTCCTTTTCCTTCAATTCCTGCGGGCGACTTGTCTTCTTTTCCCTTTTCTTTTCCTTTACTAGGCACTCTTTTTTCTTTCTTTTCTTAGTGTCCCTCTTTTGAGCCCATAGCTCTGGTCGAAGTCCCTCACTTTCCTGATACAGTCGCACCCCTTTGCTATCCTTTGTCTTATGTGGAATATTCATAAGTGTCCCCAGAATGGCGTCACATACATTTTTCTCTATGTGCATGACGTCGAGACAATGTCTAACCTCTAGATCTCTCCAATATGGAAGTTTCCACAGAATAGACTCATTTTTCCAAAGTCCCTTATCATAAACCCTTGACTTGATCATAAACCTCAATACCAGTCAATGGTCTACGAGCAACCCCTTCCTCAACTGTTCCAACGAATGCCTTCTTCTTATTCCGATAAGGATGGTCGCGTCGAAGGAACCTTCGGGTGCGCATATAAATATCTTTGTGACAAGTACTAATGTATTTAGATGTTGTGTCGTCCAGGCAAATCGGGCATGCTTTCTTCCCTTTGTTCTTGTACCCGGATAAGTTCCCATAAGCAGGATAGTCATTAAGAGTGAATAAAAGCATGGCACGCAATGTGAATACCTCATCAGCATGTGTGTCATACACAGAAACCCCTTCATCCCACATTTTTCTCAAATCATCAACAAGTGGCTGGAGGTAGACATCTATGTCATTTCCAGGCTGTTTCGGCCCTGAAATAAGAATCGACAACATGATGTACTTGCGTTTCATGCATAACCAAGGAGGCAAGTTGTATATAACTAGAAGAACCGGCCATGTACTATGTTGAGAACTAAGAGTGCCAAATGGGTTCATCCCATCCGTGCATAGGCCAAGCCTTAAATTTCTGGCCTCGGCACCAAAGGGCTTATGCACCCGATCGATACCTTTCCACTCAGGAGAATCAGCCGGATGTTTGATAAAACCGTCCTTTTTCCTTCGTTCTGCATGCCACCTCAAGTTCTTAGCATCTTTTTCAATTGAAAACATGCGCTTGAATCGTGGTATAATCGAAAGATACCACATCACCTTTGCTGGAGGCCCTTTCTTATCACTAACCCCTGCACGCCTGTAACACGACTTCCGACATCGAGGACACTCATCCATATTTTCATATTCATTTCGATATAGCACACAATCGTTTGGACAAGCATGTATCCTCTGGTACTCTAAACCGAATGGACACATCAGTTTCTTAGCATAGTAGTTCGACTTGGGTAGTTCACGGTCGTCCGACAACAAGGAAGTGAAACAATAGTCACTTATACCGGCTTTCGTCTTGATATTAAAGAGTGTTATCACGGCCGTCAGCTTCGTGTACCTCGTACAACCAACAGTTTCCGAGATGCCTCGGCATGCACTCAAAAACACGAGGCCGTTTGCCAGCATAGTCATCCACCCCCTCCATCATCTCCTCTATATAGTCCCCTTCATCATCATCATCCTCTACTTCATGATCCTCATATTCGTCCTCGATGTTCTTGTCATTCTCAATGACATCAAACTCACCTCCTTCACGCACATCGTTAACAATGGCATTCCCACCATCATATATACCCTCCTCACTGTGCCAAACCCATACATGGTAGTCTTGCCTAAACCCGCGACGAAAGATATGCTCCCTAAGCGACCCAATGCTACTAACCATGCCCACGTTACTACAATCAACACAAGGACAATAAAACCCCTCGGTTCTCGTTGCAGCCTGATAACTTAATGCTGCATCACAAAATTCATAGACCCCATCCACGAATTCACACGTGTCGCGACTACCGTACATCCATGCACAATTCATTTCAATCAGACCTCTAATTAAACACAACCAACAAGTACCTCATGTCAATGACAAACTTCATTACATGATTAGAGTTTATGAACCATATATATTTAATGAAATTAGGCATGCTTTCCAATGGTCCTTATCACTCCAACCTAACCCATCCTTAGATGTCTAATCTCACAAGTGAATGTATGCCTTCTTTTCGATTCTACAGAAAATCCGGCAGCATTTCCCTACAGTTCTCCAAGTACACGATGTAGATATATAGTTACTTATATCTACATATGTACCCAAAGAACAAAAGTAGGGAAACGACGAGCCAAGATTTTCCTCTAGAATCGAAATAAAGGCATACATTCACCACCTAAGTGAGATTAAACATCTAAGAACAATCCCAAACCGGGGACTATTCAAGACTTAATCCTAATGAGTAAGTCTCGAACGGGTATCTAGGCATATGATATGATGATGCATACATAGGTTTTTAAACAACAAAACATTTTACATCTAATCTCAATTCAACGAAAAATATATACATTTTTTCACGTATAAACCAATTTACTATATATGAAAAGCAAGAAAGTTAAATATGAATGATAACATACCAATATCAAGGTTCTAAATAGGAAAATTGAACTCAACACTCCGTCACTAGCTAGCTTCAATCAATAACAAAGTTAAAGTTAACATTAGTATAAATTAGCAAATCAAACTAAACTAAACTAAACTAAACTAAACTAAACTAAACCAAACCAAACTAAACTAAACTAAACTAAACTAAACTAAACTAAACTAAACTAAACTAAACTAATTAAGTACAACAACAACACAACAACCACAACAACAACAACCCCACCAAAACCCTAGTTTTTTAACCTAAAAATCACACTAACTACTTAAACTAAAATCAAATTAACTCAAATCAATCAACTTTGAACCACCGTTTAACTATTATACAACCTAATTTCACTAACAATTATTCATAAAACTACAATGAATTATATAAACTTGAAGTTTCAATATGAGATTAAAATAAAAGTTATGAACTTTTAGTTACCTAGGAAGAGGTGGAGGAGGAATGTAGTTGTTTAGGGTGGGGTAGAGGACGAATGTAGTTGTTTAGGAGGAGGAAGGTGGAGGTGCGCCAAAAGTCGCAGAGGAGTCGAGGTGGAGGTGCGATTTTTCGCAGAGGAGTCGAGGTGGATATGTGCGCAAGCTTAGGGCAGCAGTAGTGGTGCGCCCAGCTGGTGGTGGCGGCGGTGAGGTGTGGTGGTGCGTCACTACGTCGCTGAATTGAAGGAGGGATGAATTCAAATTGGGAGGAGGGAAATGAAATGGGTGAATTAAGGAGGGAAGAAAAACACGGGCTTTTTTTGCTGGGAAAAAAAGAAAAAATCTGATTCGGTCCTACGAACCGGATCAGATTATAAAAAACCACAGCGGATTATGTAATCTGATCCGGTTCCGGATCAGATTTTTTGCTTTTTTTTGCCTCCCATTTTTCCATTGGTTTTCGGATGCGGTTTTCTAAAAACCGAATCTACTACTAAGTGACAGATAAGATTTTTTCCACTAGTGGAAGCCCAATCCATTGCATAGTGGCATATATATTATCGTGTATTTAATAGGTAAATATCTTTCTTATTAAAATCAAATATGTCAACTCTTGATAATGAAGAACAAATAATATGATTGTTAAATATTTAATAATAATCTCTATCAAAAGTAATATAGTGAAATTTGAAATTCATGGTTGTGAACATACCATAATTTGCTAAAATACATGGTGGCCTCCTACTTTCAGGTTTTCTATTTGGTGGCAGGCCAAAAAAAGATTTATACAAAGCGACACTATTGTAACAGCCCGCACTTCCGAGCTGCTAGTTAATCACGCTTAACATTCACAAATCTCAGTTAATGTTAATTAACCTCAATTAGACACCTGCTGCTGAACCTTTTATGGTCCACCATACAACAACCCAAAATAGTTCATATAATTTCATGAGCTGAACTAATACAATCTCCAAATATATACCATAATACATCATAAGATTATTTCTAAGCAACAATATAATCCATATCTTGAGTTAAACGAGACACATCTCTAATCACAAAATTACGATATTAATCTTTTCTCTCTAGAGCGCACTATACCTGCAAAATAACTAAGAATGAACTCTACCCCCACCAGGACAGGTTCAAAGAACAAGATCAAAGAGACTGAGTACACAATGTCCAACCAGAAAATCTTTTTGGTGGCTTAAAACACATTTACAAATTTAAGTTTATCTTACGAGACATTTGAAATCTAAGATACAGAGAAGTCATAATAGAAGAATCATATAACAATTACTTAAACGCAATTTTTAATGATACTTCTTGTGTAAAATAATAATACGAATATCTTATAACGTAAATAGTATATACTTCAATTGACAGAACCATGAGAATTGTACAGAACTAATACGATCTTTCAAATCAACTCTAACATACTTTTAAGTCAATAAGTATCTCCCACTTCTGTGTTTCAGATACAAAAACCTTTAATCCAACATATACATCGTAGTTAACTCCTTTCATAAATTCCTATCGAGTTTCTTGGTAAATCATTTCCATAATCGGCGCATGAATTACATAACTTGGGTGAGTAAAATATCACTTCAGAAACAGAGTTTGAAATAACTTTCCACGAAACCACTTGAATATTCAAATACATATCCTATTTTCTTTCAGAAATCATAACGGGGGAAGAGAACACGAATAGAGTTGCCATCCTGGCGCATTCTCCATACTTTTACAAGGGACGTCTTCCTCTTCCATTATGTACTGCTTGCAAGACTTTTCAGGACATGTCCCCATAATACAGAATACAGGATGTTGTTCATCACTGCTCTAGCAACTTCTTCCCCTCACGAAAACATAATTCATAATTCAATAATTTCAGAATCTCAAATTCAGGATTCTGGAATCCGATATATCAAAATCTTATAACACAATTGAACTTAGGCATTTTACATACAAAACTTAAATTTGCTTAATAAATACTCTAGTTTCCAACAACTTAAATTTATTTGATGAAAACTACTCAAATGCGAACTCTAAAAAAAATGTGGTCTCAACTCTACGAGCTTATTAATTATCATAATTGAAGTCAACAAAACACAGCTTCCCGACAGATTGTAATCCCAGAATAAACTTAAATCTTACATAAACTTTCAGTAGCCACAATGTAGTAATATCAAATTCCACATTGTTCATATCTCTAGATTTATAAATCATATCACATCTATCTAAGTCTCATAATATAAAACTTCATAGGACATATTTTTTTATAATTTAGGTGAAACTCATAAAGATCGGACTTATGTATTATAATTACAAGTAACTCTTCCATTAAAATTAGTTTGGCGTTTAACATTCCTCCTTCTTTCAATTATTTAGACCTCTCATACTCGAACTTCCAACTTCTAGGAGCCCATTGACAAAGAATCTAAAATGATTAAACTCCACCCCATAGTTGAACTGACACCTCATCACTTTATCCTTAGTGTCATAAGATAGTTGTTTGGGTTTCCAACCTTATTGTCTCGATACTTTATATTTCCATAACCATTAATATATTATACCATATTTTATAATCTACAATTCTTATTATACTTCAACAACATCTTATTTCATCTTTTCATGTCATAAATAGTTATACCATTATTCAGCTATCCGTTTATTATTTTTATTGTCACTCCAAATACTTAAACTCATATATAACTCATAACAATATTTCCTAAATATTTGAACTCAATGTTCATATTAATCTCGACTCCTTTTTTTTACTATTAAGGCCTATCACCACTGCCCATTTTACAGAATATTTATACTTCTCTCACTTTCCATTATTTAACTTACTCTTTCCGTTAGAGGATGGTATCTCTAAACCCTTTTATCAATCCCCGTCAAATACTCATAGTAGAAGATTTTCCAATTCGGGTATAATCCTTCACAATTCAACTATTGCAATTTCATTATATTGTTTTGCTACTCCTTTAATCCGTCAATCCTTTCTTGAGCTCTTATATAACTATTATAATCCTCACATATCTGATTTACTTCTTAACACTTGATTTGTGTCATCCACAATTTACCAGCTTGCTTTAATGACCCGTGAAGTTCTCATATCATATTCCACTAATCTACTTTCAAATTACAATCGTTATTGCCCAACTTTAGCTTCTCACATAACAACTTACCTCCCTAAATTGAGCTCATCAAACAACCATTTTGTTCTTCAACCATTACAACATAAATATCCAATCTTATAAACCCAATTCCAAGGATTCTTTAAGGATACCTTTGTAATATAATTTAACTTATAAATTTGAACTTCACTTTCTCCTGAAAAAATAAACGGAAAAGCTTACTTGATAACTTTACAAATTCATACTCAATCTAATTCCCCAAAAGATTTTTATTGCTAGCTACAATAATTATCAAAGACTTTCCAGCGTTTCACTAAAGTTTCCTCATATCATAATTTGCACAATTTTTAACATCTCGAAATAATAGATGACTTTTTGAAATCTCTAATTATAATTTTCTCATGATCCAGAGAATATCAAACATACAAAACTCATAATAGGGTTCAGAATCTTACTTTATCATAAGAACTTCAAGCTCCTATTTCCCAAAAGACAATTTTGTATTCCTCAAAGTTGATATGCAATTATCTTTAAAACTTTGTATCTTATATTTCAAATTATATATAAGAAACTTGAAACGGAAACCTCTAGACTATCACAATATACTTAGATGTCTAGTAACCTTTTATGAATCAACTATTTGATATTTCATATATTTACAATCAGATATACATATATATACGAATATTAGTACAAACATAGTTGAGTCTCATAAGCTTATCAACCTTATCGAATTAAAGTCAATTACTTATCGCAAAGCATACGAGATCGGACAGTATATTTTACTTATAGATACATTGAGAAATATATCGACTAACTCTTACTTAAATTATTGTAAACCCACATCCATACTTTCATATCATGTCTAGAACGTGGGTTGCTCAACAATTATTAAGATTCGAAAAAGCAGAATATACTTCAATTCCAAACACGATTGGCTTAGTATAACATAAGCTGGTGTTGTTGATAACTCTTGTTTACTTCCAAATATCCGAACATACTATCGTCCATAACCGAAACTTATAAAGATATCTTAAATCATAATTATCAAACAAATGCTAAACTCAATATAATCTAATACTTGATGTCAAATCATATACTCCGAAAATCAGACAAACTCCGTACTTAAGAATCATACTTTGAAACAAGTTGAACTTTATAATTATAAAACTATAACAAATCCAAGTCAAAACTCATATTTCTTTTTGGAAAGTCATGAAATTCATATGACTTGTAATAGCACAAAAATGGTTTAGTTAAAAGGTGGAGGGACAATGTGTACCTTACGCCCATCTTGAAATATCGCTTAATCCACATTCCATCACTAAGAATCCATAATGTCGCTCCTTTAATGGGACTTGAATTCCACCAATATTCACCTCATAACAATAGCATAATTAACAACCATTCTCAAACTAATCTCATAATCAAATACCATTCTTTAAACATATACTAATTAGCTTGAACCTCATAAACTAACACCATGTTCCCAATCATACAACAATTCTCCATAACAAAAGAAGCTTCTTTCTAATTAAACTTCTTTACAGATTTTACAAAACTGCTTTGGTAATTCAAATAAAACCTTTCAATCTTTAATGTAATCAACCCAACAACCTTTGACTATCACATTGCTTCTGCCGAGACATCTAACTCAATGTCAAAATCTTTGGCTTGAAAATACAATGGCAAAATAGATTTACAAACTGATACGTCAAACTTTAAAGTAAACCTTCGAGCATTTAATAGAAAATATTTTCCAATTGAGCAAGAATTAGAAGTGGAGCTGAGTTCATCTAAATCTGTTTTGAATTGATGAATTAAAAGAAAAAACATAAACAAAATTTTTACCTTCATTAACGTAAAGAAGTGGGAATGAAGGAGTTGAGCAGCAACACAGTCAAAACACGAGAGAAGAGGACGAGCAACATGCAGCTACGATCCAACGACGACCCGCCCTCACTAAGCAACCAACAACAGAACAGGATAACGGCAGCAGCACACCAACAGAGAAATTGAATTTTGGATCTTCAAGTTGCTTCTGAAATTGATATGTGATATTGAGGAGCTTTTTAAGTGAACTGCAAATTGACAAAATCTTCGAAGAACTTCTTGCTTGACACGAATAAGGAGATCTAAAGCTTTGTCTTCTTGGACTGATGACACGAGGAGGAGTGAGAATTGAGAGAATGGTTATTTTTTTTTCATTTTAAGTTTAAAATCACTTAGCCAATACCTTATTTTTACTAGAACGGTAGAACCCACACTAACATAATTATATAAAATAATAATTCTCAAGAAATTTTTCATTTATATTAGAGCTTAGTTAGACTAATATAAACAATTAACTTGAACTTAAACATGCTTAAAACATGGGCTGTTACATACTACCACCCTTAAAAGAAGATTCGTTCTCGAAACTTGAAAACAAAAAACTTTTGAACATCTGAAAACAAATAAGTTCACATAAAATATTTTTAACGAAAATCAAATCAAATTCAACTCTTAGTTTATCTCTAATACCTCAAAAGATCAATTGCTTCTTAACCATATAATCCCTAAACTCGAATCCAAATTCTCCATAATTCCTAAAACATAATTTCCCCGAAATCATCACTCATACTATAAGCTAAAATCTCATTACAAATTTCTCTTTCTCAAACTTCAATTCTCATACTCAACCTTCAACTTCTCAATTTTCATTCCTCGATACTTAACCAACTAATAACCCAAATCAATTTCAAACAATCTCAAATGTCTTTCTGAAACTCATATGCCATAATATGAAGATGACGACAACTCTAAAACAACCTTGCTCAGATACCACCTGGTAACAGCCCGCACTTCCGAGCTGCTAGTTAATCACGCTTAACATTCACATATCTCAGTTAATGTTAATTAACCTCAATTACACACCTGCTGCTGAACCTTTTATGGTCCACAATACAACAACCCAAAATAGTTCCTATAATTTCATGAGCTGAACTAATACAATCTCCAAATGGATACCATAATACATCATAAGATTATTTCTAAGCAACAATATAATCCATATCTTGAGTTAAACGAGACACTTCTCTGATCACAAAATTAAATTACGATCCCAATCTTTTCTCTCTAGAGCGCACTATACCTGCAAAAAAACTAAGAATGAACACTGCCCCCACCAGGACAGATTCAAAGAACAAGATCAGAGAGACTGAGTACACACTGTCCAACCAGAAAATTTTTTTGGTGGCTTAAAACACATTTACAAATTTAAGTTTATCTTACGAGACATTTGAAATCTAAGATAAAGAGAGGTCATAATAGAAGAATCATATAACAATTACTTAAACGCAATTTATAATGTTTCTTCTTGTGTAAAATAATAATACGAATATCTTATAACGTAAATAGTATATACTTCAATTGACAGAACCATGAGAATTCTACAGAACTAATACGATGTTTCAAATCAACTCTAACATACTTTTAAGTCAATAAGTATCTCCCACTTCTGTGTTTCCGATACAAAAACCTTTAATCCAACATATACATCGTAGTTAACTCCTTTCATAAATTCCTATCGAGTTTCTTGGTAAATCATTTCCATAATCGGCGCATGAATTACATAACTTGGGTGAGTAAAATATCACTTCAGAAACAGAGTTTGAAATAACTTTCCACGAAACCACTTGAATATTTAAATACATATTCTATTTTCTTCCAGAAATCATAACGGGGGAAGAGAACACGAATAGAGTTGCCATCCTGGCGCATTCTCTAAACTTTTACAAGGGACGTCTCCCTCTTCCATTATGTACTGCTTGCAAGACTTTTTCAGGACATGTCCCCATAATACAGAATACAGAATGTTGTTCATCACTGCTCTAGCAGCTTCTTCCCCTCACGAAAACATAATTCGTAATTCAATAATTTCCGAATCTCAAATTAAGGGTTCTCGAATCCGATATTTCAAAATCTTATAACACAATTGCACTTAGGCATTTTACACACAAAACTTAAATTTGCTTAATAAATACTCTAGTTTCCAACAACTTAGTATAAACAACCTTTTATAAAATTTATTTGATGAAAACTACTCAAATGCGAACTCTAAAAGAAATGTGGTCTCAACTCTACGAGCTTATAAATTATCATAATTGAAGTCAACAAAACACAGTCTCCCGAAAGATTGTAATCCCAGAATAGAACTGAAATCTTACATAAACTTTCAGTAGCCACAATGTAGTAATATCAAATTCCACATTGTTCATATCTCTAGATTTATAAATCATATCACATCTATCTAAGTCGCATAATATAAAAATTCGTAGGACATATTTTTTTTATAATTTAGGTGAAACTCATAAAGATCGGACTTATGTATTATAACTACAAGTAACTCTTCCATTAAAATAATTTGGCGTTTAACATTCATCCTTCTTTCAATTATTTAGACCTCCCATACTCGAACTTCCAACTTCTAGGAGCCCATTGACAAAGAGTCCAAAACGATTAAACTCCACCCCATAGTTGAACTGACACCTCATCACTTTAGCCCTAGTATCATAAGATACTTGTTTGGGTTTCCGACCTTATTGTCTCGATGCTTTATACTTCCATAACCATTAATATATTATAACATATTTTATAATCTACAATTATTATTATATTTCAACAACATCTTATTTCATCTTTTCATGTCATAAATAGTTATACTATTATTCAGCTATCCGTTTATAATTTTTACTGTCACTCCAAATACTTAAACTCATTTATAACTCATAACAATATTTCTTAAATATTTGAACTCAATGTTCATATTAATCTCGACTCCTTTATTTTATTATTAAGGCTATCAAAACTGCCCATTTTACAAAATATTTATACTTCTTCCACTTTCCATTATTTAACTCACGCTTTCCATTAGAGGATGGTATCTCTAAACCCTTTTATTTATCCCCGTCAAATACTCATAGTAGAAGATTTTCCAATTCGGGTATAATCCTTCACAATTTAACTATTGCAATTTCATTATATTGTTTTGCTACTCCTTCAATCCGTCACTCCTTTCTTGAGCTCTTATATAACTATTATAATCCTCACATATCTAATTTACTTCTTAACACTTGATTTGTGTCATCCACAATTTACCAGCTTGCTTTAATGACCCGTGAAGTTCTCATATCATATTCCATTAACCTACTTTCAAATTACAATTGTTATTGCCCAACTTTAGCTTCTCACATAACAACTAACCTCCCTAAATAGAGCTCATCAAACAACCATTTTATTCTTCAACCATTACAACATAAATATCCAATCATATAAATCCAATTCCAAGGATTCTTTAAGGATACCTTTGTAATATAATTTAACTTATAAATTTGAACTTCACTTTCTTCTAAAAACATAAACGGAACAGCTTACTTGATAACTTTACAAATTCATACTCAATCTAATTCCCCAAAAGATTTTTATTGCTAGCTCCAATAGTTATCATAGACTTTCCAGCGTTTCACTAAAGTTTCCTCATATCATAATTTGCACAATTTTTAACATCTCGAAATAATAGTTCACTTTTTGAAATCTCTAATTATAATTTTCTCATGATCCAGAGAATATCACGCATACAAAACTCATAATAGGATTTAGAATCTTACTTTATCATAAGAACTTGAAGCTCCTATTTCCCAAAAGTCAATTTTGTAGTCCTCAACGTTAATATGCATTTATCTTTAAAACCTTGTATCTTATATTTCAGATTATATATAAGAAACTTGAAACGGAAACCTCTTGACTATCACAATATACTTAGATTTCTAGTAACCTTGTATGAATCAACTCTTTGTATATTTCATATATTTACAATCAGATATACATATATATATAAATATTAGTACAAACATAGTTGAGTCTCATAAGCTTATCAACCTTATCGAATTAAAGTCAATTACTTATCGCAAAGCATACGAGATAGGACAGTATTTTTTACTTATAGATACATTGAGAAATATATCGACTAACTTTTACTTAAATTATAGTAAACCCACATCCATACTTTCATATCATTTCTAGAACGTGGGTTGCTCAACAATTATTAAGATTCGAAAAGCAGAATATACTTCAATTCCAAACACGATTGGCTTAGTGTAACATAAGCTGGTGTTGTTGGATAACTCTTGTTTACTTCCAAATATCCGAACATACTATCGTCCATAACCAAAATTTATAAAGATATCTTAAATCATGATTATCAAACAAATGCTAAACTCAATATAATCTAATACTTGATGTCAAATCATATACTCCGAAAATTAGACAAACTCCGTACTTAAGAATCATACTTTCAAACAAGTTGAACTTTATAATTATAAAACTATAACAAATTCAAGTCAAAACTCATATTTCTTTTTGGAAAGTCATGAAATTCATATGACTTGTAATAGCACAAAAATGGTTTAGTTATAAGGTGGAAGGACAATGTGTACCTTACGCTCATCTTGAAATATCGCTTAATACACATTCCATCACTAAGAATCCATAATGTCGCTCCTTCAATGGGACTTGAATTCCACCAATATTCACCTCATAACAATAGCATAATTAACAACCATTCTCAAACTAATCTCATAATCAACTACCATTCTTTAAACATATGCTAATTAGCTTGAACCTCATAAACTAACACCATGTTCCCAATCATACAACAATTCTCCATAACAAAAGAAGCTTCTTTCTAATTAAACCTCTTTACAGATTTTACAAAACTGATTTGATAATACAAATAAAACTTTTCAATCTTTAATGTAATCAACCCAACAACCTTTGACTATCACATTGCTTCTGCCGAGACATCTAACTCAATGTCAAAATCTTTGGCTTGAAAATACAATGGCAAAATAGATTTACAAACTGATACGTCAAACTTTAAAGTAAACCTTCGAGCATTTAATAGAAGGTATTTTTCAATTGAGCAAGAATTAGAAGTGGAGCTGAGTTCATCTAAATCTGTTTTGAATTGATGAATTAAAAGAAAGAACATAAACAAAATTTATACCTTCATTAACATAAAGAAGTAGGAATGAAGGAGTTGAGTAGCAACACAGTCAAAATACGAGAGAGGAGGACGAGCAACATGCAACTACGATCCAGCGACGACCCGCCCTCACAAAGCAACCAACAACAAAACAGGATAACGGCAGCAACACACCAATAGAGAAATTGAATTTTGGATCTTCAAGTTGCTTCTGAAATTGATATGTGATATTGAGAAGCTTTTTAAGTGAACTGCAAATTGACAAAATCTTGGAACAAATTGTTGCTTGACACGAATAAGGAGAGCTAAAGCTCTGTCTTCTTGGACTGATGACACGAGGAGGAGTGAGAATTGAGAGAATTGTTATTTTTTTCTTTTTAAGCTTAAAATCACTTAGCCAATATCTTATTTTTACTAACGGTAGAACCCACACTAAGATAATTATATAAAATAATAATTCCCAAGAAATTTTTCATTTATAGTAGAGCTTCGTTAGACTAATATAAACAATTAACTTGAACTAAAACATGCTTAAAACATGGGATGTTACAACTATACTTTAAAAAGTTATACATAGTGACCCTAATCCACTTAAAACTTAACTAACCACCCAACTAAAGGTGAATTACTAACCTACCCCTGAGTTAATTATCCTACTTCCTAACCCAAAACCCCTTTATCCATCGTGTTTTTTATCACCCTAATTAAACTTCCCCTGTCTGCTCTCATCCCTCTGTTCTCCCCTTCTTATTTTTTTCGATGCAAACTCTATAGTGTTATTATCAATTTGAGGTTCCAATTGAGGTAAACTCGTTGTCTGCTGTCAATCTGAAATTCCCTGCTGCCGTTAATTCGCTGATGAGGTAAATGTTTTACGCCATGTTTTGAACTTGTAATTTTGTGAATGATTATGATTCAATGATTTTCAATGCCCTAAGTTTTCAAGATCTCTTTTTTAGTTTTTCGTGAATGTTTTACGCCATCTTTGGAACTTGCAATTTGTAATTTCAAGTGCTCTTTCTAATAATTTTATTTTGGATACTTCCTTCTCCCTTTGTTTACCCCTCTAGTGTTTCTTTTCTCTTTCTCCCAGGAGCTACAGGAGATGCTTTGTCATGTACAACTCCTTTGGTTTTTCCTTAATGTACTTTACTGATTCTAAATGAATCAGATTGTACGAGTTGATACTTGGACATTTTAATGAGATAAAACTATCATTTATATGTGTGTGTATGGTGGACTCTATGAAACTATCATAATGCATGACAGTAGACATTTTCTGCATATTTATGTGCATCTCCTATTAAAATGTGTTTTATATATCAAAAAGTGTGTCTTCATGTATGCGTGTATTGTGTACTGCAGATAAAAAAAGGAAGAAGATAAAATGGGTTTATGGGTTGTGGCTGGTTTTCCTATCTACATAGAACATTACACTTGTATATGTATTGTTTTGTATTTGTAAAGTTAGAATTTGGTGGGTATGGTGGTTATTTTATCAGGACAACTACATGAAAGTGGTTTTACTAAACTAACCTTTTGCTACACATTCGGTGGGCCCACCTGTGAATGAACAAATTACAAATCAACCAAGGCAAATGGTGGTGTTTCATGTTGTTTATTTGCGTTTGGATATCAATGTCCATGGGTTTTAAGGTTTGACTATGGAAAAATTAGTAAATTGTTGATTTAATAATTGATTTGAAGAAATTAAATTCGTTGCTGCTTATTTTTGGTGCAATTTCTGTGAAAAATTTGGGTATTGATAATGCTATTATGTTTTAAAAATTAGAGTGAAAATTAGGGCATTGATAAAGATGATTGTGTATGGGTAACATTGCTGAATCACGTTATTCCTAATATTGCTATTGCGTTTTGCATAATGGATAAAATTGTGCTGAAATTTAGTTGTATAGGTAACATTGTTGATCTGATGATTGATGACATTGATAAAGTGATGTGGATTGACCTAATAAATGACTATGAGGATGAATTTAGGAAGAAGAACTGTGAGATGACTGAATTTCCTACCTTTCACTACTTTTATAAGCAAGAGGGAGTCAAAATTCATAGTGATAAGGATTTGATGACAATGTTGCAGAGATTTAGTAAGAGTAAAGTGATATATATAGATGTTAGTTACCTTGATAAGTTAAGTGATTGTGTTAAAGCTGCTAGAAAATTGAAGTTTGATCAGGGGAAGGCTAATTGGATTATGGTGATGAAGAACATATTAGAATTGATGACAACTATGATCCATATGAAGACAAGTTTTGGCAAAATGATGTGGACAATGACAAGTCATACTTGAAGAGAATTTACAAGAATGGAGAGTATTTCAAAGGTGATGAAGAATGGGGAAACATTGTATTGAAAACTTGGATGTTGTTTAGTGACAAACAACATTTCAAGGGGATGTTAAGGGACTACTGCATTCAATGTTGGCTGGGGATAGTTGTTGAGAGGTCAACACCTAGAATGTTGACTTTAACTTGTCAAGACTTGAACTGCTACTAGAAGCTGCATAGTAGCATACTCCCTGATGGCAAGACTTGGGTCGTCAAGAGTATCAAGAACTGTGAGCACACCTACGGGGGTTTAGATGATAGGAATCCATTGGTTAATTAATGTGGCTTGGGCAGCTGAGAAGTTGATGGATGACATTAGGACAAATAATGACATCCCTAGAAGGATTTTAAATGAGCTTCTTTGGCAGAGGTATGGGGTTCAAATGGCTACTAGTACAATCTACAAGATGGGAACTGTGGCTCTGAGGGAAATTAATGGTGGCCATGATGAAATTAATGGTGGCCATGATGAGTCTTATTCTTGGTTTTCCCAAGTACTGTGGGATGATTAGGAGTACAAACCCTGGTTCTACAGCCAACTGTGCATGGAGTACTAGACAAGGACCGCATAGGGCTCTAATCTTCTCAAGTATCTTCATTAGCTTGATAGATTGGTTGCAGGGTGTAGGAGCTTGGTTGAAGTGGATGGAGCTCATTTGAAGGGCAACTTTGGGGGAGTCTTGCTATCTGCAGTTGCCATTGATGCCAACAATGAGGTCATCCCTTTTGCTTGGGCCATAGTCAATGCAGAAGATGAAGAGAGCTGGAAATTCTTTATTTGTCATTTGAAGAGATTATTGCAATCTTGCAACAGGGGTGACGGGGATAAGTGATGCATCATATCTGATAGACAAAAGGTATTAGCTGCTCTATGTTGCTATCAATGTGGCATTTAATCACAACAATTGTATTTCTATTTCACTAATATGTCTTGTTTGCTTGTTAAAAATGTTCAATGTAGGGAATTGATCACAACAATTGCATTTCTATTTCACTAATATGGCCTACAGTGGGGAGGAGATACTGTTGTAAACATCTTGCTAAGAATTAGAAGGGTGCATTCCCTGGGCCCCTTATGTACTCACTGTTCTGGAGGCTTGTAGTGCAACAAGTCCATTTACCTTTAAGAAAGCTATGGAACAAATACAGAGGACTAATCCCTTAGCTTTGGTGTGGTTGTCTAAATTGGAGATCAAGAAAGATGGTCTCGACACCAGTTTAATCCCAAGATATGCTATGAAGAGAACAAGACCAAATTTGTGGAGTGTTTTAACACTACTTTAGGAGTTGATAGAGCAAGGCTTGTATTGACTATGTTCAAAGGTATTGGTAATGAGTTGTTTACCTCGATTTACGTGTGTGTGTCTTTATGTTATGCATAACAAATTATGTGTTTTTATGTACAGGTATTAGGAGGGTGTGTATGGTGAGAATGTCTAGGAGAAGATAAGCTTGTGCCAACTGGAATGACAATGAACCTTGCCCCAACATAGTTAGAAGAATTCAGAAGTTAGTGTTAGACCCAAGAATGTGTAAAGCATATGAGAGTGGCCAAGGGGAGTTTGAGATTAGAGATGGAAAGTCCATGTTGCAAGTGAGTTTGAACAAGAGAACTTGCATTTTTGGATTGTGGCAAATATCAGGCTTGCCTTGCAAGCATGCAATGAGAGCACTCTTATATGCTCAAGAAGATCCATACAAGTACACTAGCACCTGGTACTATGGAGGAGTCTACAAGAAAACTTATGGTCAAACCATTAAATCAGTGCCAGATCAAGAGAATTTGGCCAGAGAATTTGCCACCACCATTGAGGAGAGGTTTAGGGAGGCCCCAAGAAACAGGATAACAGAAATTGGTGAGCAAGAAAAAGGTAAAAGGTCCACAACTATCAAATGTACCAATTGTCATGAGTTTGATCACAACAGGTTGACATGCAAAGGAGGACTTATTGCCAAGGAGAAAGAGAGGATTGCTTCTCAGGGAGATGCTTCCACATCTGGTACTAAGAAGAAGAAGGTGGGACAGTCTGCAACTCAACCTACCCCTGAACCAATGCAATCACAAGGAATAGGCACTATGAGCAAGAAGAAACAACAAGCATCATCATCACAACCAGTGAGAAATCAACAAGACTTAACTTGTAGTTGCTAATATTGGATTTGTAATTAGGTATGCTGTGAATTAGAATGATGAATGATTAACTTTTATGTTCTTGGAAATAATATGGGTCTTTAGATGTCGATGAATGATGAATTATTTTGGTATAATTTAGTTTTTCTATTTAGGGTGCTTCAGGCAGGAGATTTTAGTTGTTATATTTAGGGACATGATTTTTTTATAATCGCGTTTTCAAGTATGTAAGGAAGCAGGTGTAAGTAAAGAAAAGCCACATTAGTTCTATCAAATGGTGACTTAATCTGATGAGTTGAAGTTGCTGCTCTTTTTGTTTACACCCACATATTGGTTTAGTTCATCAGTTTCATTTTTGAGGTTGTGGATGCAGAGAGTTGAAGAATTTAGGTTGCTGGTGGTAATGTATTGTTAGTCCATATCTTGTCTACGAGACGATTAGATTAGAGTCATGCCTAAAATTTGCCTATGTAGGAGTTGAACCTATATCTTTGCATGTTGCCCACGCAATGCTCTCCCATATTGAGCTAATAGGCATATATCCTGTGGAAATTAAGTAAACAAGAGCAATTTGATTCTACCTTCCAATTCACATGCCTATGTCTTAAAGTACTTTATCACTAGGTTCACCTCTGGCCATATACTTTGGTACTTTGCTTGCACCATCAATAATCTAGATTCTATGTTCTTTCATAATATAATCAATTATGAAAAGGATACAAATTACTAAATCATGTTATACATCTGTGACCATATGAAAGAGATGACATTACTAGTTCTTGAACCAAGTCAGAAGTAGATAACTATAATTTCATCAGAATGAGAACTCACTGTTAATCAAAATGAAACATCTAATTTATCACACGGGGTTCATTTAAACATGAGAGTCTGACCAATTTGGACAAACCTGACTAAAGAGCCTGCAATATAAACTGATTTTGTATCAGGCGAAAACGAACAAAAGAGCCTGCATATTACTTTAACCACCGATAAGTATTTAATTGTAAGGGAAACAAAAAGGAGAGAGATTGAATTGACAAAGAAGAGAAACAAAAGAGCTTGCAATATAAACAAAGAAGAGACCAAGTACATGATAGTTTAGTTTCTTATACATGTACAATAAATTGAGGAGTGAATGTGACAAAGCATATAGTTAATTTTTTCACTCTCTTAACTTGAGAAGTAATAACATAAACAATAAATGCTAAAATGTAATCTAAACAAGAACATTACAAGTACTGGTAGTTTTTATTATTTTTTCGATTTACAACATTGACATGTAAAGACTGCCTTTTATGGCAGTTTGTTTGGCATGTAGACTTTTCAAGTCTTTTAATAAAATCACCCCAAATTATCTTAATATGAACAACATGAAATCAACACTAAAATCAAAATTGAAGCTTTCATTAAAAATTGAACTTAATGTACAAAATTTTGAGTCCCTATTTTTGAAGTTAATTGCTATTCAGACCACATTCCAAATCCTAACAATCATCCATTTTATCAGCCAAAAACTAATTGACAGTCAAAATAAATAAACACTTACATCTACCTAAATGATTATGATACTAAAAATATTGCTGAAATGAGAAAAAAAAATTGCAATTGATAACCTGAAAAGCACGTTTTTTGTGGAAGAATCGACTCAATATCCCTTCACCTTTTTCATTTCCCTTCACCTTCGACTCAATTGAAAAGCATAGTTTTTGTGGAAGAAGCTGCTATGTAAGAATTGGGAATTCTAGGTTAAATTTGGGGACGATTCTTGTTAAATTGTTCAATTAGATAAATTAAGGACAAATTGAGGGTAATAATCCCAATTTCTTCAACTACGGTCATGCAAGCCATCAGACGAGAAAGAGATGCAGGTATAAATTTCAAGCTAAGGTAGAGGATGGATTGGGAGGGAGAAGTGTAGAGGAGAGAGATAGAGAGAGAGAGAGAGTTTTGTTTATGAGAAGGAAAACGTGATTTCTAATCGATGGAGGAGGGACTTTTTTTGGGTTTTATGATAATTAACCAGAGGGTAAGTTAGTAAATTTACTTAAAATTATTGGTTAGCTAGGTTTAAAGTTAATTAAGGTCACTAAATATAATTAGTAAAAGTAGGAGGTCACTTGCTATAAATTTTTTTTGACTTGCCACCAAGTAGAAAAACTAAAAGTAGGAGGCTACCATGTAAAATTTCCCATTTTAAATTTGTAGTTTTATACTCCATCCATTTCTTTTTAACCAATACAGTTTCCTTTTTGGTATATTTCTTTTTAATATACACATTGTTACCTTTTCTATTCTTGGTAACATATCTCACCTACTTTCTCATCTTTCTCCACCCATGGCATCCACTTTATACTATTGTAACCCACTTTTTACTCTCTTACTTTTCAGTTTTTCTTTCATCATTTTGTACTTCCTCCTTTATTCTCCCCCAAAGTGAAGTGAATAATTAAATAGAATTGGACGGAGTAAACATGAAGGTGTTGCCAACAATAATATTATACATAAGCATGAAGGTGTTTACAACAATAATATTATACATAAGCATGAAGGTGTTGACAACAATAATATTATACATAAGCATGAAGGTATTTTGGGTCCATGGTCTGGGAAGCACGGGCATTCTTATAAAAAAATAAATTAAAAACACAAATAGACATTGGCATGAAAATAGAAATGGAGGTATATATAATACAATACACAGATTATGTATGAATTTCAACCTATCCAAACATGACATTGATACACCTAAATGAAGAAACTAATATGAATTGTAATCATGATTCATGAGAGTGTAAATCCTCTAATAACCAATGCAAACAACATGGAATACACTAGAATATAATATCATATGAAAATTTTGTTTTAAACGATGTAAATAGTAAGTTGGTTAAACGACCAATATGAGTTGATTTTAGCAATAAAACTTTAAAACTTAAGGCTCCCTTTGAAAAATATCAGATGATGCACAATTAAATGATTCATAGAGAAATTGCAAATAAAGTTGCATGAACGCAAAACAAAGAAAAAGGTCGCAAACATCCATCATATAGAAGGATTTGGAAGGCACAAAAATAAACCTAGGCCGAAATAAAGGTGATAACAAAATATTTGAAGTTTTATATTAGATAATATTGAAAGTTCATTTAAAAAAAACAATGCACTTTTTTAAAAATTAACCTAAGCTTATCTACATGTTTCTTAATATTTATTCTGAACTTATCTACATCTTTTTGAACGATTCAACTTAAACAATCGTTTATATTCTTTCAATATAGTTGGTACATAAACATTCTTATTAAACAAAAAAAAATCTTGTGCATTATGCACGAGTCCAAAAATTATATTTGAACATATTTATAAATATACTTATAAAATAAGATTAGTCATTTGGGCGAAGTTGCATTCAAATAGGGACTATATTGTGTGAGAATATACTTAATAAATAAAAAACTTCCCGTGCAATTTGTGATTTTTGTACGGGTCTAGTTGGCCGTATTAATTGAATTACCAACAAAAGAGGTTTGAAAATTTTAACATCATTTTATGTATAAGTTTTGTATATAAATAACTTCTTACAATGTACAATTACATTTATTATATTGTTTCATAGTTTTATTATATAATTTATTATTTATTTGTATTGTAGTTGGAGAAACTTTCTTATTCAATACACCAGTTTCATCGAAAAATATTAGTGTGCACTCAAATGATAGGAGACCCTTGCTGGATGTATCAAAAGGTAAAACAATAGTTTTTTTTAGTAGTATATGTAGATATTATTAGTGAATTATATAAAATATACAATTCATTGTTCATTTATTAAATAATTGAAATTCAATTTGAAACAGGGCCAATGATGTTTAATACAGATCGTAATCAATCTGCACGTATTGCTCGGGAAAAAAGAAGGTGTATATTGAAATACAAGCGTGAAGGTCGTTTTTGTTCTTCAGGAGATATGAAAGAAAACAAGACTCCATTAAGTTGTGTTATAAGTAATAGTCAATGTAATACACTTACCAGTTCATTATTCAAATCGATTAGTTTCATTTCATTAATTTAAATTATTTATACTAATTTTTTATATGTTCATTTTCAAGTTTGCACTCCGACAAGATTACAACCTGATATCAATTCAAGGAGTAAGAGAAGACAAATACTAATATGTAATACCTCAATGATCAACTACTTTTTAAAAGTTATGAATTGACTAAATTCATATTAACCAATTGAAGTCTAATTATCAATGTTTTTAGGTCCAACTGAGAAGTTAACTTCATAAATTATGCTGACTCATCATCCAACTATAATGAAGCCGATATAACACCGCTTAGTAACATTACAAATTGTAAGTATCTTCATCAAATTGCTCAGTGATGTTATTATAATAATTTTAAATTGCAATCCATTCATGTAATTACATTTGTTGTAGATACCAATAAATTCTGCAAAATTTAATCGATATAAACGTATGACAATAATGAAAGAGAAGTGCTCAAGAAAAGGTTGATTGTGAGATCTACTTATTCAAAAATAAGTTGGATGTACCATATCCACAATAATGATGTTGGAAGATGAATACTTTAAATTGACTGAACATGGATATTTTTACTTTAAAATGACTTCTTTTTTGTAGTGGTACAAAATGATATTCAAGTATCACCTACATCTTCGATTATTACAAATGAGCATTGTACTTCTCTTAAGAGTACTACAACGAACCGTGAGTATTATTATAATAAACTATGCATTACTTCCTTGAAGAATGATAATTAAAGATCCACAATCTGATTCAAAATCAGCACGACATAATAGAAGACTTTTATTGAATTAGAAGGGAAATTTAGGTATTTTTTATTTGATATTTAGGGGCAGGATTACATGAGAATTTTTTACTTACATGAGAAATGCGAATGAATCTCTACCACACAATTGGATTAGAGTTACAACTCTTTTTCATTAGAGTTATACCCCCGAAAAAACTTCAAGCTAAAAAAAATTTTATTTTTTTCAAAATTATTTTTTTCTAATATTTTTTTTTGGAGTTACATCACTTTTTCATTAAAGTTACATCACTTGTTCATTAAAGTTATAGCTCGTAAAATCCATTCTCATTTCTCATGTAAGTATGCATTCTCATATGAACTCACTTCTATATATATACAAAAATATAGTGTCATTATATTGACAAATACTCAATTATTCTTATTGTAAGGTGGAGATAGAGGCGTAATTCGATTAGGAGAAAGTCGCTCATCATTCAAATACAAAAAATATGTAGTAGATTCAACTATTTGTAGTATAACAAGTGTTAACTATTTGTAGTATAACAAGTGTTAACTTACAATATATAATATTTGTGTATATATATTTTTTATTATATATCTTTCCTCAATTTTTTTGAATTTAAATACGTATAGGAGATTCAACTGATCAATTTGCGACAAACATAACACACCATACTGTTGATGGGGAAGTTCATAGTTATGAAAATATTGACAAAAATGTTGAACTCTAAAATAAAGTCGTCTCATGTATTCGAAGAGAATAACTTTTTAATGTTAATTGCATATAAATCATATATATATATATATTACTCAAAATATTAATATAGTGAAAATGCTATATATATAGAGTACTGGGATATTGATGGTCCAATATGGAAGTGTGAGTATTGTGGTGCAATGATGTGGTATGAAGAAAGAGCAAAAAAACCAGCCAAAATGAAGAAGCCAAAATTATGACAATGATGTATGCAAGGCAAAGTTGCTCTTCCTTTGTTGCGTTGCTCTTCCTTTGTTGCGTTGCCCTCCACAGCTCTTGACCAACTTGCAGAAAGGAAAACATCCAAGAAGCAAGCACTTCATCGAGAATATCCGACCATATAATATGATGCATATGTTTACATCGATCAGAGGGAAGATACAAGCACCATCCACTCAAGGACGCGGACCCTATAATTTCATAATAGGTGGTCAAAATCATCACCTAATTGGTAGTTTGCTGCCAAATGAAGGATCACGTCTGAAGTTTTCTCAACTATACATATATGACACAGAGCATGAGATTGGTAATAGGAAGGCTACTTACAGGTAAATCAAACATTACATTTTGGGTTTTTCTACATTATACCCTTGTGTTTTTTTTCAATTTCTACATTGTACCCTAACATTTTATAAAATTCCACACGGTACCCTTAACTTACCTTTTTTAATGCACAATGGCCTTACCGCTTATTATACTTCATTAATTTCGTTTGCTTTCTATAATCTAGTGGAACTAATCTAATTTTTGAATATTCCCTTCAAGCGTTAAACTATGCATAAGTTAAATTAGTTCCGATAAATATAAAAAATTCAAACGAAATTAATTACATATAATTAGCAGTAGGGAATCATGCATTAAATAAGGTAACCTTGAGGGTACCATGTGGAAATTTTAAAAGGTTGGGGTACAACATAGAAAGTGAAGAAACACAAGAGTATAACGTAGAAAACCCTTACATTTTTTGACATATACTAACTTTGTATACTAATTAAAATTAGATGAAAGTATGTTGTAATAACTTTCATATAAGTTTATACAGTTCTAGAATTCCAGATAAGTTTGAAGATTCTCTAATTGCCGAATTACAAGATTTGATTGATCATCACAATCCTCATGCTAAAAATTTTAGGATGGCAAGAGATCGCTTTAAAAATGATCTGTGTGATGAAGTTCGATTGAAACTAATTGGGATGAGAGAAATTGATGGTAGGACATACAACCTACCTACAACATCCGATGTAGTTGCCTGGATAGTTGGAGACATTGATACTACAGATAAACGAGATATAGTTGTCGAAACACGAAGTGGACAGTTGAAGCAGATATCTGAGCTCCATCTTGCTTATTTGCCTTTGCAATATCCTCTTTTATTTCCATGTGGTGAGGACGGATACAAAGTTGATGTTTCCCATAGAGATAAAAGTCTACCTACTGGCAATTCCAAAAAACGAGAGAAATCGACTATGACAGAGTGGTTTGCATATCGAATGCAAGATCGTGAAGAAGAGGCGGACACCATTTTATTTGCCAGACGTTTATGCCAGCAGTTTTGCATCGACGGTTATGAAATGATGGAGGCTGAAAGATCGTCATTCGTAAGGAACAATCAACATAGTTTTAGGGCTGACAATGTTAAGAACATACGGGGTGCAACAACTCGAGGAGATACAAAAGGAGCATCTACAGGTAGTCGAGTAGTTATACCAGCCTCATTTACTGGAGGACACATCTACATAAGGGAGAATTATCAAGATGCAATGGCTATTTGTAGATGGTATGACTGCCCAAATTTGTTTATAACATTCACATGTAATCTAAAGTGGCTCGAAATTACACAGTTTGTATCGAAGAGGGGCCTAAGACCTGAAGATAAAACATATATTATTTGTCGAATATTTAAGATGAAGCTCGATCAAATGGTTAAGGATCTTAAGGATAAAAAGATTTTTGGCAAAGTTAGAGCAGGTAATCAGCCAATAAGCTCGAAGGTTACTGCCTACTTATATGCTTTTAACATAGTTGCAACATTTTGTACCTAATATATATATTAGATGTGATTTGGCACAATTACTATGTTTCAAAAGCGTCGATTGCCACATGAAGAGATAGTGGTGCAATCGTCTTTAAAAGTGGCATCACGCTTGACAATAGATTTGTGGTCTCGCATAATCCAGAGTTGTTGTGTAAGTATCGTGCACATATAAACGTTGAATGGTGCAACCAGACGAGATCGATAAATATTTGTTCAAGTATATCAATAAGGGGTATGATAAAGTCACAGAAGCAGCTAGACCTGATTATTGGACAGGGTAGCCCAATGGCTAAAGGGTTAGGGTTAAATTTACAAGGCTTTTATTGGACATAGTTTTATTGGACAAGGTCATTATTAGACATGGCCATTATAGGGCCAACAAAGAAACCCAATATTTTTGAAAGATAAACCCAATAATTTTGAAAGATAAAATAGGTTATGTAAAAACAATTACATATTCGGATTCGCATTCATTTATACTCACTTTTGGCTATCTTTGTTCCTTTTTTTCTTGCTCGTTTACCGACCCGTCCATTATCGACCCGCTATCGGCCCTCTACCCATTTGGCCTGACCCGCTACCGACCCTTTATGAGGTGACCCTCTTATGACCCGACCTGCTTCTGACCCGCACTGACCCTGACCTAACCCGCCCAATAACCAGGTCTAGAAGAAGCATATCAAAATCGTCAAAACTCCGACGATCCTAAGGAAATTAATGAAATCCAAATGTATTATGATTGTTTGTAAATATCTCCATGTGAAGCCATGTGGAGGATATATGGGTTCACTATCCATTTTAGAATCCCTGATGTGGAGAGGCTAAGCTTTCATTTGCCTGACGAGCAAACCGTCATGTACACTGATGATGGTGACTTAGAGTCGATGCTTGAAAGACCTAACATTGACATAACAAAATTTCTGTCATGGATGCAGTGCAATAAAAAATATCCTGAGGCCAGAGTATTGAGCTATGTTGAGTTCCAATAGAATTTTTATGGCAACAAGGTGAACGTTAATGGACACCTCGGAGGAAAGGCTTTTGCATTGGGGGGATTTATCATGTAACTCCAGGAGTAGGTGAAAAACTCTATTTGAGGACACTATTGAATTTTGTTAAAGGTGAAACGTTTT
Organism: Beta lomatogona; assembly: GCA_947646795.1. NCBI lineage: Eukaryota > Viridiplantae > Streptophyta > Magnoliopsida > Caryophyllales > Amaranthaceae > Beta > Beta lomatogona. Next base: position 3,717,381 of record CANSNZ010000015.1, on the reverse strand, counting down.
ATAAAGATATATGCTTAGTTGATGGTGTACAATATTCGACTTTTAAAGAAGCATGTTATGCTAGAGGTTTATTAGACGATGACAAGGACTATGTTGACGCCATAATAGAAGCCAATTTTAGAGAATCGGGACAATATCTACGTAATCTTTTCTGCATGTTGCTACTGTCTTGTAGTTTGACAAAACCTGAGGCTCTTTGGGAGAAGACTTGGCACCTTCTTTTTGATGATATCCTATTCAGGCAACGAAGACTTCACAAAGACAATGGTATATGAGCATCTTTATCACTTCACTTATTAAATGTATTCATAAATATTTAGTGTTAAGGAATGGTTTTTGAAGGAGTAACATTGAAATGTGTTTGATTTGCAGCATTGCGCCTAAGCGATGAATAATTGCAGAACTTAGCTCTTGCTGACATTGAAGCTAATCTACAAAGTAACAGTAGCACCCTCTGTAAGTTCACCGAAATGCCATTTCCAGATGATTTGATTTTCTCAGGTGGTCAAAACAAGCTCATAATTGACGAGCTATCTTATGATAGAGATCAGTTAGACAAGGAATTTAAAGAACTTTATTCGGGATTGACTGTTGAACAGCGTGGAATTTATAATGAAATCATGTTTACTATATCGAGAGGTAAAGGGGGCGTCTTCTTTGTATATGGTTATGGAGGAACTGGTAAGACGTACCTATGGAGATTATTGTGTGTTGCATTAAGGCGTAAAGGGGAAATTGTCTTGCCAATTGCATCAAGTGGAATTGCCTGTTTGTTGCTTCCATGCGGGAGAACTGCCCATTCAAGATTTGGACTTCCCTTAAATATTATTGAGAACTCAACGTGTTCGGTAATTAGGCCAGGATCAGACCTTACAACCCTCCTTATAAGGACAAAACTGATCATTTGGGATCAGACTCCTATGATGCATAACTATTGCTTTGAAGCTCTAAATAGAACCTTAAAGAGTGTTATGCAATGCATGAATCCAGCAAATCAACATATTTCATTTGGTGGAAAGGTTGTTGTGTTCGCCGGTGATTTAAGACAGATATTTCATGTCGTCCCCGAAGGAAGCAGACAAGATATTGTGTTCTTAGCAATCAACAGTTCTTAGTTATCGGATTCTTGTCGTGTGCTAAGATTAACGCTGAATATGCGCCTGAGAACAGGTTCCGATAGCTCGAATGTGCATGAAATTAGGGAGATTTTGAACATTAGAGATGGCAAAGTTGGTGAGCCGAATGATGGTGAAGCCGATGTAGAAATTCCTTATGAGACATTGATAGATGAAGGAGATGACCCTATTTCTGCAATAGTCGAGAGTACATACCCCGACCTAGAGAATCACATATCGGAAGCAAAATATTTTCACGAAAGTGCTGTTCTTGCTCCAACTAATGAAATTGCCGACATGGTTAATGAGCATGTATTGTGTCGCTTGCCAGGTGAAGAACGAACTTATCTGAGTTCAGATGCAATTTCTATTGAGGAACGGAATTTTGGAGTTCATGAGATGTATTCTACTGAATTTCTAAATACGATCAAGTGCAGGGGATTGCCAAATCATAATATTGGATTAAAGGTAGGGGCACCGGTGATGCTAGACTTCTGGGTTATGTAATGGTACCATGTTCGTTAAGCATCTTGGCAATCGAATTATTGACGTTGTTGTTGTGTCCGGCAGTAATGTGGGGGACAAAGTTTTCATTCCCATAATGACACTTACCCTATCAGACGCAACAAAATTCCCGATATAATTCCAAAGAAGGCAGTTTCCATTGGTTGTATCACTAGTGGAAAAAAGTCCATCAGATGCGGTTAAAATTGGGCTTACAGATCCGGTTCTGGTCCAGATCGGGTGGGCCTGGAGCTGCTAGGAGTGACAAACTGATCCGGCCCAAACCGGTTCAGTTTGTCACTAACTGATTCGGTTTTGCAAGAAAACCGGATCAATTAACTTTATTAACTGATCCGGTTTTCTTGCAAAACTAGAACTGTTAAGCACCCAATATATTTTTGCATTTTTTTGCATTTTTTTGTTCTTAATTGAATACAAAAACAATTGTGGTGGGAAAAACGTATCAATACTCATTTTATTGAGGCATAAATAATTACATATACATAAGAATTGTTACCAATTCTAATATTCAACATCAAACTCAAACAACATGGTAGATATTCCCATTAAAAACAAAAGTAACATGGTATATTATATTACAGCGTTCTAAGTGCCAAAATTTTGTCGAGCAAGAGAGTAGTTTTCTGCCAGCTCTTAGCAGTGCCATTGAGCAGATGGGCACCATCTTTTCTTCAAGGTTGTGATGCATGTTGTTGCTGTTGCCGATGTTGTTGGTAATATTGTTGTGCATGCCTCTGCAATAGAACTACAACTACGTTCCAGCTTCGATTGCAGTAGAACACTCAGAGCAGATGTTGGATGAGGATTTGCAAGCTGAGCGTTGCCAGGAACCATCCCAACTGAAGAGGGCACTTTGGTTCTCCAATTGTAGGGCATGTCTCTTGTACCACATACAGCTCAATCATAATTATAAGTCCGCAAAAAATTGACCATATAAGAGCCCAAGTCACCAGACCACTGAATTTAAAATCTAGACTTAACGTGCTTAATAGTTTCTTTATATCACGTATTGTCAACAACAAAAAAGCAGCAGATACAGAGAGTCTTAACACATATTATATGCTTAATTAAGTAATGCTAAAAGCTAACTACAACAAATTAAAGATAATACATCAACATTACAGCAACAAAAACAAAATAATAAAGAATAATCACTTGTGGGTAATACTGTCGAAATCAGCAAGTCATCAATTTAATTGTATCATTGAATTATAGAGTGACCAGCAACACAATGATTTTGTTCTTATTAATTGAGAACTCTATTATCATAAATATCATTTCAGACAAAGCTCTCTCAGTATATGAAGTTTTGATGCTTCAGGTGAGCGAGCCTGTAAACAATCTACCATCTAAATTTATTGGAACATGAGTTGCATGGGAGCGGAGCGAACATGAACAAGTATACAAAGATACAAACATAGGATAACAACAACCCCAATAGAGAGACATCCTATGAGCGGAATCATTTGTCTACATGCTACTATTGTCCAAGTTCCAATAGATGACCAATGAGGTCAGGCTTGGCAGGTAAATGACTATTTGCAGTTCTGATCATTTTGGTTGCATGTGGGAGAATGCTTGAGTGAGGATCAAGGACGCCTTTTTTTTCCTCCCTAAGTACATGTGAATTGTGATACTAACATTTCTTTAATCCGAATTGTAGAAAAATCAACTCTTAGCGTAGAATGATGGAAATATAACATATTATTACTCCCATATCATGGAAATTTGTCTACTAATTGTGTGTCGATATAGAGTATATTATCTGCTTCTATCAACACTACCAAACCTATAAAAGTACCTTAACTTGACGCTAAGCCCATAATTAGTTGGATCTGGCTAGCAATCTCTGGTATCATCTAGATTCGGGCAATTTTAATTTCACCAGCCTCTCCAATTCATAAGGCTTATTCCCACATTTAAGATGAATTTTGATAAACTTCAACTGTTAAGTGGTGAAAAAAATAGTGATTCCCACAAGAATAAATGACTGCTAAAAAGAATATGGAATAAAATAATTTCATAATTGTAGGCGTGTTTTTATTTCGCCTACGCGATATGAGCGCATATTAGATTTGACTACCCCACTGTTAAGGTTTTATTAAAAATTGTTTTGTATTGAAAGAAGTCGCCAACAATTCTGTTTAGGAAGAATCATAAACCTAATTGGATATGGGAAAACCGTAGGGACAAATTATCCAATGTAGATTTTCCCGTCCTGACTCCATAGATGGTCAAAATGAACCAAAGATTTAGTTCGGGGGTGAGGGTACAAATATAGTCAGGAACCATATTGCCCATTGTTGGCCTCTATTAAATATCGATTCATTACATATATTATGCCAAAGAATAATCAAATAACGTTTTAAACACCCTAAAAATATTTAGTCTAACTAGGTTCAGGAAACACATAAAAAGACTAATTTTTGTGACATGTTATTAGGCAATCAATATTACAGAGAACCTAGCAGGTTGTTCAAATTAATCTGATTAATCTTAGAACAATTCTTTAGGTATGTGATTAGCAAAAATAACATGTGGGTGATAAAAGCAATAAAGCAGGACAATCATATAATATGCATAGAATAATAAGGCAAGCATATAATATACAAAGGCATGAATAAATATAATATGGATATAAAAGAAAGTATCGAAAAGGGGGTTAGAATATACAGTAGAACGATTATTACTTAAAGATCTAAATCATGAAATAAAGTGTTAGTAAATTCAAAGCAATAAATATAATTGATTCAAGGATCCTCAGGATTATACCTATACGGCTTAGATTGAATAGCGCAACGATCTTTAGGCTGAGCAATCGTGGAACCAAAAACACAGTATGATCAAGAATAGAAATTGATTGAAGTATTGAAAGTATTTGAGTGTTTGAGTATTTGGGAATTCAAAGTGTATTGTAGAGGTATTCGTAAGTTTATGTATGCGTGAAATAATAACATGAAAAAGCCCTCCGTTATTCAAGAAATCACGGAATATTTATAGGCAAAGAGAGGCGTGCGCCTTACGCAAGCCTTGCGCCAGGCGCACTGCCACGCGTCAGGCGCACATTGGTGAGCTTGACGCGGCCAGTCCAATAAGATTTTAACACGTGTAGACGTGTTTTTGAAAAGATAGAACAGAAAGTTGCGTCTCACACAGGACTTGCGTCAGACGCAGGACTCTGTGTGAGTCACAAGTCCATGTGTCAGGCGCTCATTGGCATGCCTGACGCGTTCTGGCCAATGCGTTGGACGCACATGGCGCGTTGAGCGCACCCACCGCATCCAGCGCATATTCCAGTATATGCCAACATATTCGCTTTTGATTCTGCACGTCTTTATGGATTAAAAATCTGATTTTTGATAAAAGCATTATGAAAATATTCATTAAAATAATAAATATTTAATTGGGCTCTTAAAATGGACTTAAAACATTTTATGGGCTTAAATTAATCATCATGAACAATTAATTGGGTCGCGCCAACTAATATCGTGGCATGTTTCATCATTGGATCCTTAAATAAGGAGACACAGTTATGTGTTTACAGAAGCCACCACTTTAACTGAGGTTCAGGAAACCGATAATCAAAGTATACGGTGTCGGGATGGAGAACGATTCTAAACGCTCTGCAGTTTAAAACTGATCTATATACGTTGGTCTCTGCAAAACAAAGTTAGTATGCAGGACAATAACCACAAGCAATCTGATTACCTGCAGAAGAGGATGTTAGCAGATAGATGCAAACAACTCAGACAAGCACATGATGATGCAATAATGCAAACTTAAACTCTCTAAGGATGCACAAGACGCTATGCAAGGATTAAGGTTATGCAAAGCTAAGGGACGACACGTCATGCAAGGTTAGGGTATGGAAGACTAGGATGTATGCAATGCAAGGTTAGGTTCTTGCAAGGATACAATGCAAGGTCAGGATTTTGCAAGGCTAGAAGATGTGTATAATGATCACGATTGAATATAATGATTTTCGAAAATCGTTTTAGCAAATAATATTGGTCAGTAAACGAGATATGCGGATTACAACTCTTCGGGAGTTTGATTTGAATTGGAGGCACCACCACATATAGGAATCCCCCACTTTGGGTGAGCTTGCCTTGAATTAGGCACCTTGATCCTTGATTGAAATGTAATTGACATGTCTTGAACGTTGAAAGTTGTTGGCTGGGGATTTTTTATTGGGAAGTTGATACAGACAAAGTCAAATATCACCAGAAACCATGGAATTGTTAGAGAGTCTTTCGGGGAAAAGGATAGCATGGAGTGAAAAATAAAAGGTTTAAATTTGTTACTTAAACAAATGTAAGCTAGAAAAGGCTTTGACGAGGCTAGGTGAAGACTCGAGTCTATGTCGGGATCTAGAAAGAGATTATGCTCCTGAATTCTGGAAAGTCAAATCATTAGAACATGACTAATTTTTATTTTATTGAAGCGGTCGGACCTCGAGATGATGATTCCTAGGTATCCTTGCGGAATCAGACCATTCGTAGTTCTCGATCTGATTTTTTTTTATTACAATTTTTTTGTGCCCTAACTTTTGCATAGGCTGCCCTTTTGGGTTTTTAACCTAGCTGGTTTGGACATACCTTGAAAAAGGAGTTAGGGTTGATGAAAGCTTGATTGGCTAGGCTAAGGTAAGGATCATGGATTTGAATTATATGGTTAGGATTTGATGGGTTGAAGGATTTGAATGAAGGGTAGAACTTGTGTGCAAGCCCCCTAGCTTGAATTTTTATTTCCTTGCCTTTGGCTTTTTCTTTTTTGCATTTTTTTCTTTTTGTCCTGTGCGTTTTCTTTTGCTTTTACTTTTTTCTCACTTTGTATTTCTTTTACTTTTTTTTATTTTGCCCGGCATTGATTCTTTTTTATGTAGTAAGGATTGCACACAAGTTTGGTCTAGGGTATTGGAGGGTTTTGAAGGTATAAGTGAAGCTTTGAATTGAAAGGCTATTTGGCTAATGGAGATGATGGTTTAAAGGATTTCTTATTGTATGTGGACGACTTATAAAGGTAATGGAAGGGAGAGGGGAATAACTCCTGATCCAAAATATGTCCTCTTTTTTTTTAAAAAAAATTTCAGATCTCTTTTTATGATTATTAGTCAAGTTCATTAGGTGATTTAAGTTTCATCATTGAATTAGAAGCATAAAAAAAATGATGGAAGGCCAATGAAAATGAAAAGAAAATGCAATTATTTTATTAATTGAAAATGAAATAAACAAGGCTTATTAGAAATAAAAATATTAAATGGCATAGACTCGCAGGAAGGGAAATGAAGGAGCTAGGGGAGGGACTCTCCGACTCAACCTAGAAAACCAACGTTAAATGACTAAGCCCCCTGCACTGTTGATACGATGATCAAGGGGTTGTTGTTGTTGCTGACTTTCGCTGCCGGCGGGATCGGAAGTCTGCCACTATCAACCATGTCTTGCAGAGTATTCCTTAAGGCCCAACACACAGATGTTGGGTGTCCATTCCCTTGGCGGTACTTACAATATGCATTAGGGTTCCATTTACTGGATCTATTTTCAGGAGCAGGGTCTAGAGTGGGACCAATAGGCTGTATTGCTCCTTTTGCATGAAGCCTAGTGAAGACTTCTTCTAGAGTCATGTCCAATGGAGTGGATGTTCTTTAAGGCTTTTGATAACCTCCCTTTTCAGTAGTTAGGGCATTGACATTAGAATTAGAAGGGTTGTTATTATTCTTCTTGAAAGAGTTGTTGTTGTTGGAACCCTTGTTCTTGTTGGCTTGTACCTCTTCCTCAATCAATAAGCCTACCTTATAAAGCTTCGTGAAAGACTCTATAGGTTGGAATTTAATATGTTCTCCGTACTTAGGTTGTAGATTACGGATCACCATTCGGACTTGATCCTCTTGAGATGGTCTGTTAGTCATTTGTGTAGCTTTTTCCCTCCATTTGTTAAGGACGGTGACGAAGTCTTCGTTGGAGTTTTGTTTAGTCAACTCCAGCTCACGCAAGCCAATATGAAGCTGAGTATTGTATATGTATTGTTTGTGGAACTCTTCTCTGATATAGTTCCAGTCATTCAGCTTGGCTTTATTTAGTGATCTGAACCACTTGGACGGATGTGCATCCAAGGTTAAAGGAAATACATAAGCAAACAAGTCCTTGCTCATGCCCTTGAGAGCCATAGAGATGGAGAAAGCTCTCAGGTGGTCATCTTGGTCTTCGACCCCCTTGAATTTTCGGAGGTCACCCAATGTTACCTTTTTAGGGAGTTTTTTCCCTCAGTTCAGGATCAATAATGTCATGGCCATGAGCCTGACCATCGAGCGCAGGGATTGACTGGATTAATTACTCGAGTTTCTCAAATCTCCAATCTGTGTTGGTCTTGATTGGTGGTGGAGTGTCGCCTTGCTTGTCGTCTTCAGTAAGCTTCTCCCTCAGTGCCTTAATGGCACTGAGCTGTTCATTAGTGTCCCCCATTTCAGATGACGATTCAGAAGAGTAGGAGGATTCGTCTGAAAAGGTTAGGATGCGCTTGACGAGTCTGGGAGTAGGTCGACCTTGTTGCCTCTCTATGGGGGGTTCCCAAGTTATAATCTCACGACCTGTCCTGAACAGAAATCGAATGGACCTTGTAAATTTATTGAAATGATGCTTTTGAAATGAGAAATGGAGATGAGAAATGGAAATGGGAAATTGGAGTATGGAAATGGAAAGGAAGATGGTAAATGATTAGAGATGTGTATGATTATGGTTATGATGGTGACATGAGCCTAGCTATATGCAAATGCAGACATGGACTGGACTGGACTATGCAAGCAAACTGAATGATTAGAATTATGGGATGACTTTTATAGTCCGTAGACATGACTTTTATAGTCCGTAGACTTACTAGGGTTTATGCAAACTAGACCTAGGGAAACTTTATAGTCCTAAGACTGTGCTTTTATAGTCCATAGGCTGACTTTATAGTCCTAAGACTGGGCTTTTATAGTCCGTAGACTGGCTTTATAGTCCTAAGACTGAGCTTTTATAGTTCGTAGACTGAGCTTTTATAGTCCGTAGACTGACTTTATAGTCCTAAGACTGAGCTTTTATAGTCTGTAGAATGAGCTTTTATAATACGAAAACTAACTTTATAATTCTAAGACTGACTTTTATAGTTCGAAGACTGACTACGGTTCGCATATAATGCAAACTAGACCTAGGGAATGACTTGGCCTAAGTGGACCTAAGATTTGGATTGGACTAGACTTAGACTTAGACTGGAATTGATTAGGCATAAACTTGGACTAGACTTCACATAAAGATACAGATGGGCCTTGATTTTGAAACGAACTAGACTTATATGGGCCTAAGATCGACTCTAATGCTAGTGAATGTATGGACTGAAATGCACATGGGCTTAGAATAAATGCAAGTGAATTGAGTTTGGTTAAATAGATTGAATTGGAGGTGTTTGAACTGGGCTTAGAATTTTCGAAATTCGTTTTTGAAACGAACCCCTTGTTTTAACTTTTATTAGGAAAAGATCATGAATCAATTTTGGAAATATTTTTGTAAATGTCTTGCATAATTATGATTGGTAAATGTTTTTGAAAAAGAGTAGAATAGAAGATAGTGTAGGATTGATTTTGAAAAATGTAAGTTTTTGAAATTGAGTGAATATGGTAAGGTAGATTGATAGGAAAGATTTGTTGAACAACATGGAGGAAATGGGAAGAGGTAGACATGCATGATTACTCTAACTCTACTATGACCAGTTTTCTAGATGCAGTTTTTAAGACAGACTCGACCTTGCATGAAAAGACTGACCCTTTTTTTGAATATGGTACTGATGCAAACTTGTTATCTTAGACTCGAACAAAGGTCAAAAGATCAATAACCATGGGACGAATAGACTGTGTGCCATGCAATTGGTGCGCGCAGCGTACAGTCTATGCGTCTGGCGTAGGAGCATTGCGCTAGGCACAACTAGATGGGTTTGGCGCAATGCTCGGCGGCACGCGTATTGATAAATTGACGAAGGTTCGGGTGAAAACGACGATTTGTTTTAGACTCGACTTGCAATATTTTCGGGCGCAAAGCATATTAGCATGTCAAAAAAATATTAGCAGGCAAAGATAGCAATCACACATAAATGTCAGGTAACATGGATGCAAAACTTCTCAACCGAAAGTCCAGTTCTATGTTTAAAACTATTGGTCAGGTTTAGGTTCAGTCTGAAAGGGTCCATGACTAAGTGATTGATCCCACGCTTCTTGCCCCTGCTTAAAGAGTTGGCCACGTGTAAGACGCACTCCAGTTTCAAGTCAGAAACAAGAGAACAATGCCATGGTTAGGTAGATTTGCTTATGACTAAGATACAACACTATCGCTCTGGAAGCTTTTTGGACGGACAAAGCGCAAACCCCCCGGGTTGACCCCACTTTTAAGGGTTTATTGAAAATTGTTTTGTAATGAAAGAAGTCGCCAACAATTCTTTTTAGGAAGAATCATAAACCTAATTGGATATGGGAAAACCGTAGGGACAAATTATCCAATGTAGATTTCCCCGTCCTGACTCCATAGATGGTCAAAATGAACCAAAGATTGAGTTCGGGGGTGAGGGTACAAATATGGTTAGGAACCATATTGCCCATTGTTGGCCTCTACTAAATATTGATTCATTACAGATTTTATGGCAAAGAGTAAATAAATAACGTTTTAAACACCCCAAAAATATTTAGTCTAAGTAGGTTCTGGAAACACATAAAAAGACTAATTTTTGTGACATGTTATTAGGCAATCAATATTACAGGGAACCTAGCAAGTTGTTCAAATTAATCTGATTAATCTTAGAACAGTTCTTTAGGTCTTTGATTAGCAAAAATAACATGTGAGTGATAAAAGCAATAAAGTATGACAATCATATAATATGCATAGAATGATAAGGCAAGCTTATAATATACAAAGGCATGAATAAATACAATATGGATATAAAAGAAAGTATAAAAAAGGGGGTTAGAATATACCATAAAACTATTATTACTTAATAATCTACATCATGAAATAAAGTGTTAGTAACTTCAAAGCAATAAATATAATTGATTCAAGGATCCTTAGGATTATACCTATGCGGCTTAGATTGAAGAGAGCAACGATCTTTAGGCGGAGCAATCATGGAACTAGGAACACAGTATGATCAAGAATAGAAATTGATTGAAGTATTGGAAGTATTTGAGTGTTTAAGTATTTGGGAATTCGACGTGTATTTTAGAGGTACTACATTTTTTTGTGCCCTAACTTTTCCCTAGGCCGCCCTTTTGGGTTTTCAACCTAGCTGGCTTGGACATACCTTGAAAAAGGAGTTAGGGTTGATGAAAGCTTGATTGGCTAGGCTAATGTAAGGATCATGGATTTGAATTATATGGTTAGGATTTGATGGCTTGAAGGATTTGAATGAATGGTAGAACTTGAGTTCAAGCCCCCTAGCTTGAATTTTTATTTCCCTGCCTTTGGCTTTTTCTTTTTTGCATTTTTTTCTTTTTGTCCCGTGCGTTTTCTTTTGCTTTTACTTTTTTCGCACTTTGTATTACTTTTTTTTTATTTTGCCCGGCATTGATTCTTTTTTATGTAGTAAGGCTTGCACACAAGTTTGGTTTAGGGTATTATGAGGGTTTTGAAGGTATATGTGAAGCTTTAAATTGAAAGGCTATTTGGCTAATGGAGATGATGGTTTAAAGGACTTTTTATTGTATGTGGACGGCATATAAAGGTAATGGAAGGGAGAGGGGAATAACTCCTGATCTAAAGTATGTTTTTTTTTTTTTTTTTTTTTAATTTCATATCTCTTTTTATGATTACTAGTCTTATATGCACGCTATGCGTGCGAAATGCGTTATTAAAATTTATATTAATTGCATCGTTATATCTATTGATAATATGTAAGAAAAATCATTTACAAAGTTTTGTTAAAAAGAAACAACAAAAAAACCTAATTATTTGTTTCCCTATTAAAATTACAATGCTCATATTAAATCACAACTCACAGGGAAACCCAATTGTTTTCTTTCGTAATCATCAATCCCAATCACAAATCAAACAGACACATAAAAGAGTAACCAAGGTTAAGAACGTACATCAGCAGGAAATCTTCTCAAAACATCAATCCAACATAAAGTCACAATTCAGAACCTTTGAGAAACCAAATCACAATATTGAAAATTTGAAATTAAGATACTGGAATTACATCAGAACATACATAAAACCTGATATTTTCTTCCCAAATCATCCATCCTAATCCCAAAGCAAACAAACCCAAAAACAAAAATCAAAGTTATTTGAGAGCGCATACATGATACATTAGAAGCGCTATTTTTCACAAAGCAAGAAGACTAAGAAATATTATGAAAAAGCTTCCAAATCTGCTCTAGTAATTCTTTCAAACGACTGTCTTTACAAAGATCTTCGAAATCTTGAGCAGCATAATAATAAGATTTGTCATTGGGGTTGGGGGTCGAAAGTTCGGAGGCGGAATTAACATAAGTTATCCCTGTTTCTTTCTTTGAATCCCTCTTTTTTTATATTTAGTACTATTATGCATGAAACGTAGAGCACAATATATCTGTAGGTGAAAAAAAGCCAATATATATGTTGAATCAACATCAACAATTCAAAAATACACTTAATAAAAACGTTCTTGAGGTAGAGAAGAAGAAAAATAGAAGATGGCATATTATCCTCTGCTGTCAAGTAGACATAACCAAACTTTCCTCTACCAAGAGGTTTTTTGATGTCGAAGTCATTGACAGTCCAACGCTTTTTGTCCACTATAGGAACCTCTCTAGATGCCTGAAAAACACATACATGCACAAAATTTGCCAAAATCTTCAATTTTTCAAAATATGACAAACAATATAAGTTGAAATCAGTTAGATCATAATGAACACAATACGATTGAGTCATTCAAATGAATCAAATGGACACAAATCCAAACCAAACATCAAATAACAATAGATAGCAGTTTATCATTGACACATTTCATCAAACACTTGGTGTGCACAAACTAAGATTTGAGTATGAAAAATCTAGCATCGACCCAAATCACAAAAATTCAGATCACATAACAATGACAATTTCACAATGAAGTGAGATAGAGAGATAAATATATACCCGGTGCGGCGGTGCCATTGTCGATGACAACAGTATGGCGAGACGAAGAAGCATCCATTGAGAAAGTGAAGAAAAGAAAGAAGGATCTACAGTAGAGATCCAAGTTAGGGATTAAAGGAAAGTGATGATCATGGTCACTGAAACTTGAAAGGGCACCAATGAATGCGACACTACTACTACTCTTGACTCTTGTTGTTTTTTGTTGTTGTTGTTGTTGTTATTTGATGATGATGAGTTGTCACAATAAAAAAAAAAATTCCACTGCGACAATGTTACAAATAAAAATAGAAAATTGTAATAATTAAAAAGAAGATTAAAAATACTCCCAATTCTTCCAAGAACAGAAGGAGCCGAATCACCCACTTCTTCCACTCTGTCCAAAATTCCACTCAAAACAAATTCTCTTCCACTGCGGTATTGTTACAAAAGAAAATTAGAAAATCGTAATAATTAAAAAGAAGATAAAAAATTATTCATTTCGAATATTAAAGCAGAGAAAAAGGAATTTCTCGATCAATTGCCAAATAGAAAAGAATACTAAATCAGACCTGACCTTAATTCCACTTGTATCTGTTCAACTGTCGGGGACTTTGCAGTCTGCTCACTGATTTCATGGCTTCTACTGCTTAAATTGCTTCTTGAACCAAAGCCTAAAACCAAACAGAAAAGTGATAAACAATGGTGAAAAACAGAAAAAAGAGGAGACAGATGAAGAAGATTGATAAAGCAAATGAATGATGAAGATTGTAGCCGAGGAGGTTTCTTCTTATGAATGGTTGATAATCTGGTTTGTGAATGGTTTATGTTGTAGAGAAACCAAAAAGACTCGACGGTTTTTTTTATGTGCTTTTCCTGTTTTTTTTTTTTTTTTTAAATTTAAGTGTTTTTTAATTTTTACGGGAAATTTAAGCAGTTAGTTACCTTTTCTTTTTTTTTTTCTTTTTTTTTCTTTTTCTATTTCTTGGTGTCCCCTTATAGTTGCCTTATATAATAGAGATTAATCAACTTCATTAGGTGATTTATGTTTCATCATTGAATTAGAAGCATAAATAAAATGATGGAAGGCCAATGCATATGAAAAGAAAATGCAATTATTTTATTAATTCAAAATGAAATAAACAAGGCTTATTAGAAATAAAAATATTAAATGGCATAGACTCGCAGGAAGGGAAATGAAGGAGCTAGGGGAGGGACTCTCCGACACAACCTAGAAAACCAACGTTAAATGACTATGTCCCCTGCACTGTTGATACGATGATCAAGGGGTTGTTGTTGTTGCTGACTTTCGTTGCCGGCGGGATCAGAAGTCTGCCACTATCAACCATGTCTTGCAGAGTATTCCTTAAGGCCCAACACACAGATGTTGGGTGTCCATTCCCTTGGCGGTACTTACAATAGGCATTAGGGTTCCATTTACTGGATCTATTTTCAGGAGCAGGGTCTGGAGTGGGACCAATAGGCTGTATTGCTCCTTTTGCATGAAGCCTAGTGAAGACTTCTTCTAGAGTCATCTCCAATGGAGTGAATGTTCTTTGAGGCTTTTGATAACCTCCCTTTTCAGTAGTTAGGGCATTGACATTAGAATTAGAAGGGTTGTTATTACTCTTCTTGAAAGAGTTGTTGTTGTTGGAAACCTTGTTCATGTTGGCTTGTACCTCTTCCTCAATCAATAAGCCTACCTTATAGATCTTCGTGAAAGACTCTATAGGTTGGAATTTAATATGTTCTCCGTACTTAGGTTGTTGATTACGGATCACTATTCGGACTTGACCCTCTTGAGATGGTCTGTTAGTCATTTGTGCAGCTTTTTCCCTCCATCTGTTAAGGATGGTGATGAAGTCTTCATTGGAGTTTTGTTTAGTCAACTCCAGCTCACGCAAGCCAATAGGAAGCTGAGTATTGCATATGTATTGTTTGTGGAACTCTTCTCTGATATAGTTCCAGTCATTCAGCTTGGCTTTATTTAGTGATCTGAACCACTTGGATGGATGTGCATCCAAGGTTAAAGGAAATACATAAGCAAACAAGTCCTTGCTCATGCCCTTGAGAGCCATAGAGATGGAGAAAGCTCTCAGGTGGTCATCTGGGTCTTCGACCCCCTTGAATTTCCGGAGGTCACCCAATGTTACCTTTTTAGGGAGTTTTTCCCTCAGTTCAGGATCAATAATGTCATGGCCATGAGCCTAACCCTCGAGCACAGGGATTGACTGGATCAATTACTCGAGTTTCTGAAATCTCCAAAATGTGTTGGTCGTGATTGGTGGTGGAGTGTCGCCTTGCTTGTCGAGTTGTCGTCTTCAGTAAGCTTCAGTGCCTTAATGGCACTGAGCTGTTCATTAGTGTCCCCCATTTTAGATGACGATTCAGAAGAGTTGGAGGATTCGTCTGAAAGGGTTAGGATGCACTTGATGAGTCTGGGAGTAGGTCGACCTTGTTGCCTCTCTATGGGGGGTTCCCAAATTATAATCTCACGACCTGTCCTGAGCAGAAATCGAATGGACCTCGTAACTGTTTTGAAATGATGCTTTTGACATGAGAAATGGAGATGAGAAATGGAAATGGGAAATTGGAGAATGGAAATGGAAAGGAAGATGGGAAATGATTAGAGATGGGTATGATTATTGTTATGATGGTGACATAAGCCTAGCTATATGCAAATGCGGACATGGACTGGACTAGACTATGCAAGCAAACTGAATGATTAGACTTAGGGGACGACTTTTATAGTCCGTAGACTTGACTTTTATAGTCCGTAGACTGACTAGGGTTTACATATAATGCAAACTAGACCTAGGGAAACTTTATAGTCCTATGACTGAGCTTTTATAGTCGGTAGACTGACTTTATCGTCCTAAGACTGAGCTTTTATAGTCCGTCGACTGACTTTATAGTCCTAAGACTGGGCTTTTATAGTCCGTAGACTGGCTTTAGAGTCCTAAGACTGAGCTTTTATAGTTCGTAGACTGAGCTTTTATAGTCCGTAGACTGACTTTATAGTCTTAAGACAGAGCTAGTACGAAAACTGACTTTATAATTCTAAGACTGACTTTTATAGTCCGAAGACTGACTACGGTTCGCATATAATGCAAACTAGACCTAGGGAATGACTTGGCCTAAGTGGACCTAAGATTTGGATCGGACTAGACTTAGACTTAGATTGGAATTGATTAGGCATAAACTTCGACTAGACTTCACATAAAGATGCAGATGGGCCTTGATTTTGAAATGAACTAGACTTATATGGGCCTAAGATCGACTCTAATGCTAGTGAATGTATGGATTGAAATGCACATGGGTTTAGAAAAAATGCAAGTGAATTGAATCTGGTTAAATAGATTGAATTGGAGGTGTTTGGATTGGGCTTAGAATTTTCGAAATTCGTTTTTGAAAGGAACCCCTTGTTTTAACTTTTATTAGGAAAAGATGATGAATCAATTTTGGAAATATTTTTGTAAATGTCGTGCATAATTATGATTTGTAAATGTTTTTGAAAAAGAGTAGAATAGAAGATAGTGTAGGATTGATTTTGAAAAATGTAAGTTTTTGAAATTAAGTGAATATGGTAAGGTAGATTGATAATAAAGATTTGTTGAATAACATGGAGGAAATGGGAAGAGGTAGACATGCATGATTACTCAAACTCGACTAGGACCAGTTTTCTAGATGCAGTTTTTAGGACAGACTCGACATTGCATGAAAAGACTGACCCTTTTTTTGAATATGGTACTGATGCAAACTTGTTATCTTAGACTCGAACAAAGGTCAAAAAATCAATAAGCATGGGACGAATAGACTGCGTGCCATGCAACTTGATGGGTTTGGCGCAATGCTCGGCGGCACGCGTATTGATAAATTGACAAAGGTTCTGGCGAAAACGACGATTTATTTTAGTCGCGACTTGCAATATTTTCAGGCGCAAAGCATATTAGCATGTTAGCAAAATATTAGCAGGCAAAGATTGCAATCACACATAAATGGCAGGTAACATGGATGCAAAACTTCTCAACCGAAAGTCCAGTTCTATGTTTAAAACTACTGGTCAGGTTTAGGTTCAGTCTGAAAGGGTCCATGACTAAGTGATTGATCTAACGCTTCGTACCCCTGCTTAAAGAGGTGGCCACGTGTAAGACGCACTCCAGTCTCAAGTCAGGAACAAGAGAACAATGCCATGGTTAGGTAGATTTGCTTATCACTAAGATACAACACTATCGCTCAGGAAGCTTTTTGGACGGACAAAGCGCAAACCCCCCGGGTTGACCCCACTTTTGAGGTTTTATTGAAAATTGTTTTGTATTGAAAGAAGTCGCAAACAATTCTTTATAGGAAGAATCATAAACCTAATTGGATATGGGAAAACCGTAGGGACAAATTATCCAATGTAGATTTCCCCGTCCTGACTCCATAGATGGTCAAAATGAACCAAAGATTGAGTTCGGGGGTGAGGGTACAAATATAGTTCGGAACCATATTGCCCATTGTTGGCCTCTACTAAATATTGATTCATTACAGATTTTATGCCATGATTACTCAAACTCGACTAGGACCAGTTTTCTAGATGCAGTTTTTAGGACAGACTCGACATTGCATGAAAAGACTGACCCTTTTTTTGAATATGGTACTGATGCAAACTTGTTATCTTAGACTCGAACAAAGGTCAAAAAATCAATAAGCATGGGACGAATAGACTGTGTGCCATGCAATTGGTGCGCGCAGCGTACAGTCTATGCGTCTGGCGTAGGAGCGTTGCGCTAGGCACAACTAGATGGGTTTGGCGCAATGCTCGGCGGCACGCGTATTGATAAATTGACGAAGGTTCGGGTGAAAACGACGATTTGTTTTAGACTCGACTTGCAATATTTTCGGGCGCAAAGCATATTAGCATGTCAAAAAAATATTAGCAGGCAAAGATAGCAATCACACATAAATGTCAGGTAACATGGATGCAAAACTTCTCAACCGAAAGTCCAGTTCTATGTTTAAAACTATTGGTCAGGTTTAGGTTCAGTTTGAAAGGGTCCATGACTAAGTGATTGATCCCACGCTTCTTGCCCCTGCTTAAAGAGTTGGCCACGTGTAAGACGCACTCCAGTTTCAAGTCAGAAACAAGAGAACAATGCCATGGTTAGGTAGATTTGCTTATGACTAAGATACAACACTATCGCTCTGGAAGCTTTTTGGACGGACAAAGCGCAAACCCCCCGGGTTGACCCCACTTTTCAGGGTTTATTGAAAATTGTTTTGTAATGAAAGAAGTCGCCAACAATTCTTTTTAGGAAGAATCATAAACCTAATTGGATATGGGAAAACCGTAGGGACAAATTATCCAATGTAGATTTCCCCGTCCTGACTCCATAGATGGTCAAAATGAACCAAAGATTGAGTTCGGGGGTGAGGGTACAAATATAGTTCGGAACCATATTGCCCATTGTTGGCCTCTACTAAATATTGATTCATTACAGATTTTATGCCAAAGAATAATCAAATAACGTTTTAAACACCCCAAAAATATTTAGTCTAAGTAGGTTCTGGAAACACATAAAAAAACTAATTTTTGTGACATGTTATTAGGCAATCAATATTACAGGGAACCTAGCAAGTTGTTCAAATTCATCTGATTAATCTTAGAACAGTTCTTTAGGTCTTTGATTAGCAAAAATAACATGTGAGTGATAAAAGCAATAAAGTAGGACAATCATATAATATGCATAGAATGATCAGGCAAGCATATAATATACAAAGGCATGAATAAATAAAATATGGATATAAAAGAATGTATAGAAAAGGGGGTTAGAATATACCGTGAAACGATTATTACTTAAAGATCTACATCATGAAATAAAGTGTTAGCAACTTCAAAGCAATAAATATAATTGATTCAAGGATCCTCAGGATTATACCTATGCGGCTTAGATTGAAGAGCGCAACGATCTTTAGGCGGAGCAATCATGGAACTAGGAACACAGTATGATCAAGAATAGAAATTGATTGAAGTATTGAAAGTATTTGAGTGTTTGAGTATTTGGGAATTCGACGTGTATTGTAGAGGTATTACATTTTTTTTTTGTGCCCTAACTTTTGCCTAGGCCGCCCTTTTGGGTTTTCAACCTAGCTGGCTTGGACATACCTTGAAAAAGGAGTGAGGGTGGATGAAAGCTTGATTGGCTAGGCTAAGGTAAGGATCATGGATTTTAATTATTTGGTTAGGATTTGGTGGGTTGAAGGATTTGAATGAAGGGTAGAACTTGTGTTCAAGCCCCCTAGCTTGAATTTTTATTTCTTTGCCTTTGGCTTTTTCTTTTTTGCATTTTTTCTTTTTGTCCTGTGCGTTTTCTTTTTCTTTTACTTTTTTCGCAATTTGTATTTCTTTTACTTTTTTTTTATTTTGCCCGGCATTGATTCTTTTTTATGTAGTGAGGCTTGCACACAAGTTTTGTTTAGGGTATTGGAGGGTTTTGAAGGTATATGTGAAGCTTTGAATTGAAAGGCTATTTGGCTAATGGAGATGATGGTTTAAAGGATTTTTTATTGTATGTGGACGGCTTATAAAGGTAATGGAAGGGAGAGGGGAATAACTCCTGATCCAAAGTATGTCCTCTTTTTTTTAAAAAAATTTCAGATCTCTTTTTATGATTATTATTCAAGTTCATTAGGTGATTTAAGTTTTCATCATTGAATTAGAAGCATAAATAAAATGATGGAAGGCCAATGAAAATGAAAACAAAATGCAATTATTTTATTAATTGAAAATGAAATAAACAAGGCTTATTAGAAACAAAAATATTAAATGGCATAGACTCGTAGGAAGGGAAATGAAGGAGCTAGGGGAGGGACTCTCCAACTCAACCTAGAAAACCAACGTTAAATGACTAAGCCCCCTGCACTGTTGATACGATGATCAAGGGGTTGTTGTTGTTGCTGACTTTCGCTGCCGGCGGGATCGGAAGTCTGCCACTATTAACCATGTCTTGCAGAGTATTCCTTAAGGCCCAACACACAGATGGTGGGTGTCCATTCCCTTGGCGGTACTTACAATATGCATTAGGGTTCCATTTACTGGATCTATTTTCAGGAGCAGGGTCTGGAGTGGTACCAATAGGCTGTATTGCTCCTTTTGCATGAAGCCTAGTGAAGACTTCTTCTAGAGTCATGTCCAATGGAGTAAATGTTCTTTGAAGCTTTTGATAACCTCCCTTTTCAATAGTTAGGGCATTGACATTAGAATTAGAAGGGTTGTTATTACTCTTCTTGAAAGAGTTGTTGTTGTTGGAACCCTTGTTCTTGTTGGCTTGTACCTCTTCCTCAATCAATAAGCCTGCCTTATAGAGCTTCGTGAAAGACTCTATAGGTTGGAATTTAATATGTTCTCCGTACTTAGGTTGTAGATTACGGATCACTATTCGGACTTGATCCTCTTGAGATGGTCTATTAGTCATTTGTGCGGCTTTTTCCCTCCATCTGTTAAGGATGGTGA
Organism: Beta lomatogona; assembly: GCA_947646795.1. Lineage (NCBI taxonomy): Eukaryota > Viridiplantae > Streptophyta > Magnoliopsida > Caryophyllales > Amaranthaceae > Beta > Beta lomatogona. Next base: position 3,697,135 of record CANSNZ010000015.1, on the reverse strand, counting down.
CGAAGTCTTCGTTGGAGTTTTGTTTAGTCAACTCCAGCTCACGCAAGCCAATAGGAAGCTGCGTATTGTATATGTATTGTTTGTGGAACTCTTCTCTGATATAGTTCCAGTCATTCAGCTTGGCTTTATTTCGTGATCTGAACCACTTGGATGGATGTGCATCCAAGGTTAAAGGAAATACATAAGCAAACAAGTCCTTGCTCATGCCCTTGAGAGCCATAGAGATGGAGAAAGCTCTCAGGTGGTCATCTGGGTCTTCGACCCCCTTGAATTTTAGGAGGTCACCCAATGTTACCTTTTTAGGGAGTTTTTTCCTTCAGTTCAGGATCAATAATGTCATGGCCATGAGCCTAACCCTCGAGTGCAGGGATTGACTGGATCAATTACTCGAGTTTCTAAAATCTCCAATCTGTGTTGGTCTTGATTGGTGGTGGAGTGTCGCCTTGCTCGTCATCTTCAGTAAGCTTCTTATTCAGTGCCTTAATGGCACTAAGTTGTTCGTTAGTGTCCCCCATTTCAGATGACGATTCAGAAGAGTCGGAGGATTCGTCTGAAAAGGTTAGGATGCACTTGACGAGTCTGGGAGTAGGTCGACCTTGTTGCCTCTCTATGGGGGGTTCCAAGTTATAATCTCACGACCTGTCCTGAACAGAAAACGAGTGGACCTCGTAAATTTTTTGAAATGATGCTTTTGAAATGAGAAATGGAGATGAGATATAGAAATGGGATTGGAGAATGGAAATGGAAAGGAAGATGGGAAATGATTAGAGATGGGTATGCTTATGGTTATGATGGTGACATGAGCCTAGCTATATGCAAATGCAAACATGGACTGGACTGGACTATGCAAGCAAACTGAATGATTAGACTTTGGGGATGACTTTTATAGTCCGTAGACTTGAGCTTTATAGTCTGTAGACTGACTAGGGTTTACATATAATGCAAACTAGACAGAGCTTTTATAGTCCGTAGACTGACTTTATCGTCCTAAGACTGAGCTTTTATAGTCCGTAGACTAAATTTATATTCCTAAGACTGGGCTTTTATAGTCCGTAGACTGGCTTTATAGTCCTAGGACTGAGCTTGTAGTTCCTAGACTGAGCTTTTATAGTCCGTGGACTGACTTTATAGTCATAAGACTGAGCTTTTATAGTCCGTAGACTGACTTTATAGTCCTAAGACTGAGCTTTTATAGTCTGTAGAATGAGCTTTTATAGTACGAAGACTGACTTTATAATTCCAAGACTGACTTTTATAGTCCGAAGACTGACTACGGTTCGCATATAATGCAAACTAGACCTAGGGAATGACTTGGCCTAAGTGGACCTAAGATTTGGATTGGACTAGACTTAGACTTTAGATTGGAATTGATTAGGCATAAACTTGGACTAGACTTCACATAAAGATGCAGATGGGCCTTGATTTTGAAATGAACTAGACTTATATGGGCCTAAGATCGACTCTAATGCTAGTGAATGTATGGACTGAAATGCACATGGGCTTAGAATAAATGCAAGTGAATTGAATTTTGTTAAATAGATTGAGTTGGAGGTGTTTGGACTGGGGTTAGAATTTTCGAAAAATTCGTTTTTTAAAGGAACCCCTTGTTTTAACTTTTTTTAGGAAAATATGATGAATCAATTTTGGAAATATTTTTGTAAATGTCGTGCATAATTATGATTTGTAAATGTTTTTGAAAAAGAGTAGAATAGAAGATAGTATAGGATTGATTTTGAAAAATGTAAGTTTTTGAAATTGAGTGAATATGGTTAGGTAGATTGATAGGAAAGATTTGTTGAACAACATGGAGGAAATGGGAAGAGGTAGACATTCATGATTACTATAACTCTACTATGACCAGTTTTCTAGATGTAGTTTTTAGGACAGACTCGACCTTGCATGAAAAGACTGACCCTTTTTTTGAATATGGTACTGATGCAAACTTGTTATCTTAGACTCGAACAAAGGTCAAAAGATCAATAAGCATGGGACGAATAGACTGCGTGCCATGCAACTGGTGCGCGTGGCGTACAGTCTATGCGTCTGGCGTAGGTGCGTTGCGCCAGGCACAACTTGATGGGTTTGGCGCAATGGTCGGCGGCACTTTTAAGGTTTTATTGAAAATTGTTTTGTATTGAAAGAAGTCGCCAACAATTCTTTTTAGGAAGAATCATAAACCTAATTGGATATGGGAAAACCGTAGGGACAATTATCCAATGTAGATTTCCCCGTCCTGACTCCATAGATGGTCAAAATGAACCAAAGATTGAGTTCGGGGGTGAGGGTACATGTAACACCCCAGAATTTCAAAGGCGGAAAAGAAAGAAATGATAATAGTATTAATAGGACGATGGCGGAAACATCGTCTTCTAGGAATGTCACTACTACAAGAATAGTGTTTAAATAACTAAGTGATAAAAACAAACATAAGTAAATACTATAAGTAAATTAATTACTTAGATTAAAAACGAAATGAGAAAACTATCTCAAACTAAAGAGGAGTCTAGAACTAAAACCCCTAATAGATTATTTCTCGCATCTCAACCCGAGCCCAAAATCAAAGAAAATCCCCATCAACAAAACCTGCAAAATATACAACAAATATCCACAATCAGTGGGGAGTAACTAGCAATTCTCCCAGAACAATAGCAATCAAAGCACGATTCAGAAGAAGATTATTAAGAAAGGAATAACATGCAATCATTACATCAATAGCATGCACATAGAAATCATAAAGCTCATAGATGAAACAAGTGATCATCAACAATAAGTAAACATGATAGAGTGAGTGACATAATTCTAATATATATAAATAATAATAAATCAAGAATTCAACAAGTTTTTGAGTCAGAAACCGAACGCCAGTGATTCGCAAATCACTTCCTAAGGTTTGTCAGATCGCAATCTCCAGGTTAGTCTATGGGCTTACGTTCCCCACTGCCTGTGTCTAAGAATGGCCAAACTCCCGATGCAAGGTAGAACACGCAGAACTCCCTGACTCTCGGACGACAACAATTAACCCAGGTGTACCCCTAGTTCGCAAACCAGGTGGTTGGCATGTTCTTCACCGGGGACTACATCTATCCCACTGGATATTCTTATCTCAAAATATAAGCATGCATACAATCCAAATATCATTCGTCAAAATATTCATCAAAAAGGGATGCCACCCGGCCTTATACCCATAGTTCATCAACACAGTTCTTCATAATTCCTCAAAATAAATCACTTATAAATTTTCAACAAATATCTCTCATAATAACACTTGAACATCTCCAAACATCATCAATGATAATATACTTGGTTTTTACAAAGAACCACAATTCAATCAACAATACACCACCAACTAACTCTAAATCATATTCATTAAAAGAGTAGTAACAATTAATCATTTTCTTCCATAAATCAAACATAAACATGTGGTTACCCAATGATACATACTGTATACTACTGAAAATCAGCAACCCAGAATATTATAAATTATGAATTATTTCTGATTTACAAGCCCTCAAACAATTTAAAAGTGTATCCTCAATTTCGCAACAAAAACACCATAATAATTATTAAACTAATAATTTCGAGCAGTAATGGCTCTACTGACATGATACAATTTTTATTTATAATTTTCGGACTCCAAAAGTATTTTTAACAGTTAATATACAGATTCCTCAAATAAGACATTATAATAATTAAAAATATAAACAGATGCTCAAAAATTACCAAAAATTTACATAACATGTAAAAACTCGCGGAAATACATAATAATCAAAGAAACTAATTTTTCTGCCTCTACAAATAATTTTCATGATTTATAAACTGACAGAACTGAAATTACAAAAACAGATATATCAATTAAATAAAATAGTAAACAGTAGGAAAAAATTATTATAAGGCATGGAATACATACTACGCATGTAACATGATCTAATAAAAATAATTTCATCAATTTTAACAGTCGTTCCATAATTATCATGCAATTTAGCCAAAAACGCACAAAACACCAATTTAATCAAATAAATACTAAAAATCATGCGAAAATTATTTTTCTCTATACAGTATTAACATAGCATGTATCAAGTATATTCATGTCAAAGTTCATCAAAAATTTCATTCAAAAAGTATTTTAAATAATTCCTAGCGTAGTAATCTAATACCGAATAATACCCTAATCACTATGGTTCTAAGATAACAACTAGTTACCTGGATCGTCGGGAGGAGAGCTGAGTCTAAAGAGACAATCATGAGTTAAGCATGCAATCCAAATCATCTTCTAACCCCAAGGCATAACGAACGAGAATTGTAGCAACAAGTCACTAGGCATTTCTTCTTGAACGTTGAAAACTCTTGTTTCGCACTGCTCTATTACGACCATGATTGCCGATGATCAAAAGCTCAGATTCTAAATCGCTCCAGTCATAATGTATAACAAGACGTTCTAAACATTGTGTCCAAATTTGAAGACGATCCAACGTTTAGATCTCCGGCTACGGTTATTTTCGTGAAGGTGCGACAGGAAAAACCGGGTTGAACCTTTCTATTCTTTTCCTCTTTCTTTTCTCTCTTCCTTTTCTTGAAAAACGGTGAGGGTTTAATGCAAATGATGCTGAACTTCTTTGAATAAAAATCATAATTTTATGGACGTTTAATGGTTGAAATAAAGGGTTTTAATGAAGGAGAATGATTAGGGGGGTTATAGGAGTTAGAAAGCTACAAAGAGTCACAAGGAAAAATAAAAAGAAAAGAAAGAAGAGGAGCTCTCCTTCTCCATCTCCTTGGCCGGCTGTCAAGCCCAACAGACCAACAAAAATTTCTGCCCAAATCAACAAGGGTCCATGCTTCAAAAGCCCGCTACGCGATAAATCGATAAATTCGTAAATCGCGCCTAAACTTTGAAAATACTTAATAATGAAAATAACTCTAATAAATTATATTATAAATATAAATATAATTGTAATAGCTAGTAAATAATAATAATAATAATAGTAATAATAATACAAATATAATAATATAAAAAAAAAAATAGTGAGAAGTAGTAATGATCATAAGGGAAGGTCAAGTTAAGAACTTCTTATATATATATATATATATCCCGAGTATTTCAACTCTAACAAGGCTATTTCTGGCTAGTATTATTATTATATTACCAAAGGGGGATAAGTAACTAGGGGAGGTGAGCTATAATGTAAAACCAAGAGCAAATCACATGCCAAAAGGAGGGTGATAGTGTAGATAATTAAGGTCAAGTGGTCTGAAATTCTGATGAGAGGTACATAAGGAAAGGGGATCCTCCAGAAAATTACAAGCACAATAAGCCAAAAACTTAGGTATTATCACCTAGTATATTTATAGGGGAACTTCCTGTTAAAATCTTACACCCAAATTCTTACAAAATCATCCAGCCCAAAACTCCTCAAGAGTTCCGCCAGAACACGCCCGAACCAGCGACCAGCACAGTTCAGTTCTTCCACCATTTTTCTTAGGTAAAAACTTCATTTTTCTTTCATGCAAACTAATTAGTGTAATAGCCCATGTTTTTAATTAAACAGGTTTAATTAGACGTTAATTATCTATCTTAGCTTAGTAATAATATTTGAGCATAGTTTGATGGAGTTTGTTAATAAAAATTTAGTATTTTAAGACAAAAGAAAACTCTATTTTATATGGTGTTTGCTTATATGGTTTTAGGATTAGTACTTTTATTTTAGACGAAAAACAAGAAACTTAATTCTCTATTTATTATCTCTCTTACTTGTGCCTTCTACTTTAAAGAAAAAAAAAACAAGTGAGCTTTCTTTATTATCGTGGCATGAGGAGCTTAGGCCACATATGCCAATTCATTGAGTTGTCATTATTTCCTAAATTACATTAGTGGAGCTTCATGAATTATAATCTGGAAGTCCCATTTCACATGCACCAGAAAATTTTCCCTCAAATTCTTCCTTCTCAAAAGCACATAAAGTACCCATATCTCTTCATTACTTTTGGTCGGTGTTGTTTGATTTTGTTTGTGATTCATTCCATCATCGGAAGATTCAATCTTTGCAAATCTATAATGATTGGCAGCTAAGAATCAAGAAATCAATTTCTATCTCTTGGATAAATATGGGAAATTCCCTGATTAAATCTTTATTACTCTCTACTGGTTTCTGTTGTTGTGTGTACTTCACTGCTGCGTTGTTGTTTGCGCTGTGCTGCTGGTGGCTCAAATCACCTTCGTTGCAGCCCATTTCATCTCTCCTCTGCTCTGTTCGTCTGTTTCAAGCAACATGCAATCAGTTTTGTCTCTATTTGTTGCTTCAAGATTGTAGATCTAGAAAAATTAATGAATTTAGACACAAAAATCACTCAATTCGGAGTTCGGAGCTAAGAGATATTGTCTCTAGAAGTCGGATGTGCTGCTATGTTGCGAGCTGTCGTTGTCCTCTCTTGTTCTCCTCGTCAGCTACAGCTACAGTTCTGTTCTTTTGCCTATGGTTGCTGTCCCATATTACTTTTTGGAGCTCTCTTGTTTTCATTCATTTGTTGCTACTATGGGTTGCATGTCATTGCTCATTCCTCATTCCTCATTCCTTTCACTCTAATTTCAGTCATCCATGCTCTAGTGAAGGTATGAAATGAATTTGTCATCCTCTTTTATGTGAAAAGGTCATGAGTCAATTTATGAGCAAAGCTAAACTTGTCAAACTAAGTTTATTTATCAAAACCCATATTAGTTTATGTGTATATATCATATTCTCATTATGATTTTAAGATATAAAATGTGATTTCTTGCTAATAATTTATGATGGTATGAATTGCTTAATCAAATTGAGAATTTCAAAATGGAGAATATAGTGTTAAATAATCAGATGGTCGTAGTTATGAAGTTGGAATCGGTTTATGGAGGGATTTGTGCTTGACAGTTTAATTAGAATATATTGTTAAGAAGTATTAGTATTGTTGAGGGAATTGGAGTTAGCTTATAAGGTATTAGCAAGTTCATTTGTTTATCTAAATTGTTGTGAAGATGGATAATAATTGTTGTTATTGCTGTGAGGTGATTATTGGAGATTGATCATGAATTTGGAGATATTGGACTCTTGAAGATTATTACGGAATCGAGTGTTATTTGAGAGAATAAAAAGGTACACACATGTCCATCCACTTTCGAACTAGAAATTAGTATTTCATATGATTATGTGTATTTGACAAGTTTTAATAACTGAACTTTTGATTATGAGTTGTAAAAAGTTTATAGAAAAGTTATTTTTGGATTATCATTAAGTTGCATTGCCGAGAGGCACGAGAACTTCTTAAGAGTATAAATTCGTAGCATTGTTATATGAACTCATTATTCTGAACCAAGTTCATAAGACTTTTGTATTATGTTTTGTAAGAATGATGTTTTTAGTAATGGTGACGATGAGTATTTAAGCTAGAACTTCGATATGTATACTTAAATATGTAGTTATACAACGAGATTTCCGATTTATAAGGCTTAGGGAGTACGGATTCGATATCTTTTATGAACTCGGTTTTTCTCTAAACTACAGTTGTATTTGAAAGATTCGGGCAAACAACGGAATTTTGATCAACTGTGTTTGAGTTATGATTTCGGGTATAAAATAATTGTTAAAGGATTTGCGATATAAGTTTTACTTTGAGTTATGAAAGCGTGAAAAACACTGTATTATATGGATTGAGATCTTGATTATATATGATCATTAACTTTAAGAACTATGAATTTTGGTTATGAGAAAATATATATGGGTTTTGAGGAAATTAAGTATTCTAATTACATGTATGATGGGGAAAATGTTGCATCGGTAGTGATGAACGCATCTTGGTATGTGTGTTATATGAAATGATGAGACATGTCCTGGGAATAAGTCTTGCAATTTGTACATTGGTGGAGGGGAGACGTCCCCATGAGTTTAGAGATGGCGTAGTCGCTCTCTATTCGTATATGTTTCCCCGGTTATTCTGTAAACTGTTTAATGGTGAAACTACAAAGTATTCTTGGGAAAACTCATAATAGTTATTTTCACAAAAGCTTTGCTTTGCTGCAACGACTTAAGGGTTTATGCAGAGAAATGTATTTATGAGATAATTGTATGTACAAAATGATTTTATACTAGGAGATATGCTCTCAATAATGTTTCTGAATTATTGATTACGTAGTTGGATTTGTTAAAATGACTTTGAACGAATTTATGTATAAGATAGGTAACCAGGAACTGTTTTATGGAATTGAAATACATAAAAATATCTATTTCACTTGCGAAGATTTGTGGCTTTGTTAAGTAGTATGTATTTCCATCTGATCTTATTTTCTAATGTGTATGTTTTATCTCGATATTGAGCTATTTGAATACATTGAATAATATTATGAAAAGTGATAAATGACACAAATATATTTTAAGCCACTAAAATGAATTCCTGGTTGGACAATGTGTACTCAGTTTTTCTGATTTTGTTCTTGGAACCTGTCCTGGTGGGGGCAGAGTTCATTGTTAAATATTTTGCAGGTATAGTATCGAGGATTTGGAATATTTTAAATGAGCGAGAAGATGATTACGTTGTAAATCGTAGATTAAAGTTATAGTTAGATGTTTTTATTGAGAATATTTTTGTGGTATTTGGTTGTGATATATTTTGAGGTTCCCATCAGAGTAGCTATTATGAAGGGTTTTTCTAAAGAATGATGTATTGAAGGGCCATAAACCATAGGTCCAAGATCGTACCAAAATGTTTTGTTTCCGCTGCGAGTAAATATAATTAGAAGTTTATTAAGTGTTGATTGAGATTTGTGAATGTTAAGTGTGATTAGCTAGCAGCTTGAAAGTGCGGGCTGTTACAGGTGGTATCAGAGCAAGGTTGTGTTGGGGTTGTCGTGATCTTCATATCATGGCATATGAGTTTAAGATAGATTTATGGGATTGTTTAAGAATGGATTTGGGTTACTAGTCGTTAAGAGATTTGGAATTTTAAAAATGGGTGAAGATTTCTATTGTGTTGTGAGAGGTGAGTTAAGGAAAATAGCTTTGAGGACATTATGGAGAATTTAGATTGAGGCTTAGGATTATTGGGTTGAGGAACCATTAATCATTTGGGGTTATGGAGTAAGTTATAAGTGTACCTGTTTTGGGATTTTGTCTAAGATGTTTCATGTGATCTATTCGTTTTGAAATGATCTAAAGTTTTACGTTTTCAAATTTCGAGGACGAAATTTATTTTAAGGGTGGTAGATTGTAATAGCCCATGTTTTTAATTAAACAGGTTTAATTAGACGTTAATTATCTATCTTAGCTTAGTAATAATATTTGAGCATAGTTTGATGGAGTTTGTTAATAAAAATTTAGTATTTTAAGACAAAAGAAAACTCTATTTTATATGGTGTTTGCTTATATGGTTTTAGGATTAGTACTTTTATTTTAGACGAAAAACAAGAAACTTAATTCTCTATTTATTATCTCTCTTACTTGTGCCTTCTACTTTAAAGAAAAAAAAAACAAGTGAGCTTTCTTTATTATCGTGGCATGAGGAGCTTAGGCCACATATGCCAATTCATTGAGTTGTCATTATTTCCTAAATTACATTAGTGGAGCTTCATGAATTATAACTGGAAGTCCCATTTCACATGCACCAGAAAATTTTCCCTCAAATTCTTCCTTCTCAAAAGCACATAAAGTACCCATATCTCTTCATTACTTTTGGTCGGTGTTGTTTGATTTTGTTTGTGATTCATTCCATCATCGGAAGATTCAATCTTTGCAAATCTATAATGATTGGCAGCTAAGAATCAAGAAATCAATTTCTATCTCTTGGATAAATATGGGAAATTCCCTGATTAAATCTTTATTACTCTCTACTGGTTTCTGTTGTTGTGTGTACTTCACTGCTGCGTTGTTGTTTGCGCTGTGCTGCTGGTGGCTCAAATCACCATCGTTGCAGCCCATTTCATCTCTCCTCTGCTCTGTTCGTCTGTTTCAAGCAACATGCAATCAGTTTTGTCTCTATTTGTTGCTTCAAGATTGTAGATCTAGAAAAATTAATGAATTTCGACCCAAAAATCACTCAATTCGGAGTTCGGAGCTAAGAGATATGGTCTCTAGAAGTCGGATGTGCTGCTATGTTGCGTGCTGTCGTTGTCCTCTCTTGTTCTCCTCGTCAGCTACAGCTACAGTTCTGTTCTTTTGCCTATGGTTGCTGTCCCATATTACTTTTTGGAGCACTCTTGTTTTCATTCATTTGTTGCTACTATGGGTTGCATGTCATTGCTCATTCCTCATTCCTCATTCCTTTCACTCTAATTTCAGTCATCCATGCTCTAGTGAAGGTATGAAATGAATTTGTAATCCTCTTTTATGTGAAAAGGTCATGAGTCAATTTATGAGCAAAGCTAAACTTGTCAAACTAAGTTTATTTATCAAAACCCATATTAGTTTATGTGTATATATCATATTCTCATTATGATTTTAAGATATAAAATGTGATTTCTTGCTAATAATTTATGATGGTATGAATTGCTTAATCAAATTGAGAATTTCAAAATGGAGAATATAGTGTTAAATAATCAGATGGTCGTAGTTATGAAGTTGGAATAGGTTTATGGAGGGATTTGTGCTTGACATTTTAATTAGAATATATTGTTAAGAAGTATTAGTATTGTTGAGGGAATTGGAGTTAGCTTATAAGGTATTAGCAAGTTCATTTGTTTATCTAAATTGTTGTGAAGATGGATAATAATTGTTGTTATTGCTGTGAGGTGATTATTGGAGATTGATCATGAATTTGGAGATATTGGACTCTTGAAGATTATTACGGAATCGAGTGTTATTTGAGAGAATAAAAAGGTACACACATGTCCATCCACTTTCGAACTAGAAATTAGTATTTCATATGATTATGTGTATTTGACAAGTTTTAATAACTGAACTTTTGATTATGAGTTGTAAAAAGTTTATAGAAAAGTTATTTTTGGATTATCATTAAGTTGCATTGCCGAGAGGCACGAGAACTTCTTAAGAGTATAAATTCGTAGCATTGTTATATGAACTCATTATTCTGAACCAAGTTCATAAGACTTTTGTATTATGTTTTGTAAGAATGATGTTTTTAGTAATGGTGACGATGAGTATTTAAGCTAGAACTTCGATATGTATACTTAACTATGTAGTTATACAACGAGATTTCAGATTTATAAGGCCTAGGGAGTACGGATTCGATATCTTTTATGAACTCGGTTTTTCTCTAAACTACAGTTGTATTTGAAAGATTCGGGCAAACAACGGAATTTTGATCAACTGTGTTTGAGTTATGATTTCGGGTATAAAATAATTGTTAAAGGATTTGCGATATAAGTTTTACTTTGAGTTATGAAAGCGTGAAAAACACTGTATTATATGGATTGAGATCTTGATTATATATGATCATTAACTTTAAGAACTATGAATTTTGGTTATGAGAAAATATATATGGGATTGAGTAACTATAAAATTAAGTATTCTAATTACATGTATGATGGGGAAAATGTTGCATCGGTAGTGATGAACGCATCTTGGTATGTGTGTTATATGAAATGATGGGACATGTCCTGGGAATAAGTCTTGCAATTTGTACATTGGTGGAGGGGAGACGTCCCCATGAGTTTAGAGATGGCGTAGTCGCTCTCTATTCGTATATGTTTCCCCGGTTATTCTGTAAACTGTTTAATGGTGAAACTACAAAGTATTCTTGGGAAAACTCATAATAGTTATTTTCACAAAAGCTTTGCTTTGCTGCAACGACTTAAGGGTTTATGCAGAGAAATGTATTTATGAGATAATTGTATGTACAAAATGATTTTATACTAGGAGATATGCTCTCAATAATGTTTCCGAATTATTAATTACGTAGTTGGATTTGTTAAAATGACTTTGAACGAATTTATGTATAAGATAGGTAACCAGGAACTGTTTTATGGAATTGAAATACATAAAAATATCTATTTCACTTGCGAAGATTTGTGGCTTTGTTAAGTAGTATGTATTTCCATCTGATCTTATTTTCTAATGTGTATGTTTTATCTCGATATTGAGCTATTTGAATACATTGAATAATATTATGAAAAGTGATAAATGACACAAATATATTTTAAGCCACTAAAATGGATTCCTGGTTGGACAGTGTGTACTCAGTTTTTCTGATTTTGTTCTTGGAACCTGTCCTGGTGGGGGCAGAGTTCATTGTTAAATATTTTGCAGGTATAGTATCGAGGATTTGGAATATTTTAAATGAGCGAGAAGATGATTACGTTGTAAATCGTAGATTAAAGTTATAGTCAGATGTTTTTATTGAGAATATTTTTGTGGTATTTGGTTGTGATATATTTTGAGGTTCCCATCAGAGTAGCTATTATGAAGGGTTTTTCTAAAGAATGATGTATTGAAGGGCCATAAACCATAGGTCCAAGATCGTACCAAAATGTTTTGTTTCCACTGCGAGTAAATATAATTAGAAGTTTATTAAGTGTTGATTGAGATTTGTGAATGTTAAGTGTGATTAGCTAGCAGCTTGAAAGTGCGGGCTGTTACATAGTAATAATAATACAAATATAATAATATAAAAAAAAAAATAGTGAGAAGTAGTAATGATCATAAGGGAAGGTCAAGTTAAGAACTTCCTATATATATATATATATATCCCGAGTATTTCAACTCTAACAAGGCTATTTCTGGCTAGTATTATTATTATATTACCAAAGGGGGATAAGTACCTAGGGGAGGTGAGCTATAATGTAAAACCAAGAGCAAATCACATGCCAAAAGGAGGGTGATAGTGTAGATAATTAAGGTCAAGTGGTCTGAAATTCTGATGAGTGGTACATAAGGAAAGGGGATCCTCCAGAAAATTACAAGCACAATAAGCCAAAAACTTAGGTATTATCACCTAGTATATTTATAGGGGAACTTCCTGTTAAAATCTTACACCCAAATTCTTACAAAATCATCCAGCCCAGAACTCCTCAAGAGTTCCGCCAGAACACGCCAGAACCAGCGACCAGCACAGTTCAGTTCTTCCACCATTTTTCTTAGGTAAAAACTTCATTTTTCTTTCATGCAAACTAATTAGGGTATTCTAAACTTGTAGGTGCATACTGGGTAGCCAAGAATTTGAAGAAAAACAAAGGAAAAATTGAGGAACAAGAGGAAGAAAGACTCATTAAGGTAAACTGAAAAAAAACAGATTCTTAGGTGTTCTATTTGGGCTTTGTTTTGGAGGAATTCCTTCCAATCACTGGTTTTTTTATTACATGCATGTCTTAAATCTCTTGGGTAGGAGTAAAGAATCAGAATTTGCAGCAAGTTTGAAGGAGTTAAATTTAAGAATAAGGTACACAAGGATTCTTTGGTTCTATGGAGGTTCTTGTTTATCTCTTATGAAAGCTTGTTGATATAGGAGGATAGTGATTAAATTTTGGATTCTTTTATGCATCAACAACTAGTATGTGTGCTGGTTTCATGAGTATGATATTTATATATGGTTGCATGCAAGTGTTGGGATACATATTATTAAGAGAAACAAGCTTAAATGAAGAAGTGAGACCGGAAATTTAAGTTTTTATGTTACCATGTAAGCTGATAATGATTACATGATTAAGTTGGAGGTTGGAGAACTCTAACCCTACTGCATAAAGATGATTAATTTCATTTAGTAAGTAATAAATAGGTTAATGAATAAGCTAGTTCCGTAGATTGAATACTATATAGTAAGGAAACTACTTTCCTTTCAAAAACAAGAGCTGTTTTTTTTTTTTTTCCTTATTATGTCACAACATGGATGTTAAGAGTGACTTGTTTTATCTATCACTATAAGCATGATCATGGCAGTAAGTGCAAAAATTATTTAAACATACTTAGTAAGTAAAGTACAACAAAGTACGGATGAAGAAAAAATGGTGAGACAAGGAACCATGAACTCTCTTGTGATCAATGATTTCTTTACTCATAATGGGTAGAATAAGAGTAGGTATATTGGAAAGTGAGAAACTTAGCATTACGTGATGGTTATGATTGTACTAAATTAGTATTTTGATGCTTGGTGCCACAAAGCCAAACACCATAGTGATGATAGGGGAAGATACTGTGAAATCAGAAATGAACACATCATAGTATGTGTGCGTAACATGAATGATAGGACATGTCCCGGAATTAAGTCTTGCAAGCAGTACATAATTGTTTTGGGAAGACGTTCCCATGAGTTTAGAGTTGGCGAGATAGGCCACTCTATTCGTGCATCTTCCCGGGTTAAATGAAAAACGTATGTTATTAGGAAAAGAACTATATTAGGGAGTACCTCCCCGTGTACGAAGTGGGCGAATCGAGGAGTTCGTATCCGCTTAGACCCTAGCTACTCACAAAACACATGAAAACCAAGTAACGTTGTTAATATTGTGCACCGGAATGAAAGTTATGAACACCTCTATGGAATAAAATGGTGAATGAATAATTTGTGTACCAGCTTTGCTGATTTGGTTGTTATTGTCATTCCTAAACTGCCTCCCGGGGCAGTGGGGGAATTGCAGGGCTAAATAGGAAAGGCAGTTGTTTGAGGTTACGTGACGCGCATGGCCGTGTTGTTGAATCTAATGTTACGTCGTTTTGTTATGTTTATAACATCCGAACCGTATTATGTTAATGAGTACCATGGCATGTATTTAAGTAGGATCCGTTTGTAAATTTTCTCTGAAAATATGGTTTGTAATAGTTTATTAATAGTTTTAAAGGTGGTAAGATACTTCCAAGTCTTGGAAATTCCTTGATAAGGGGAGCTACAAGCTTGGGTAACGTCACCTAATTAGCTAACGCTAAATTTTTGCCTCTAGTGGCGTTCGCATAAGCGGCTAAATTAGGTGGGTCATTACGGTTGGTATCAAAGCAAAGGTTTTTAAGTATAATTTTAGGTATGACTTTTCAAAACATATATTTATTTTATTAAACTATTTTCTGTTTTCTACATAAATACTATAGAATTTTTTTTTTTTAAAAAAAAAAAAATATATTTTTGGTGATTACAGAAGAAAGAGGAAGTAGAATAAGTTAATATGTGATGATCATGTGGACATGTATATGTGAATAATATGATTATGTGCATAAAGTATGTATAATGAAAGTTATGTGCATATGTGTAGATGTCGGTAAATAGGAGCTCCAGTGAGAGCAGTGATGGAACCGAAACGTTTGTGAGAGAGCCAGATACGTATTATCCCGTGGGTAAATGGTGGGATGATGCCTTTGACTATGCGTACGAGATTATGGATCGCATTCATGAGTATAATCAGATCAAGGGAATGAGTAGCCACAACCATTACCAACGACTTGGCATACAAGCTTATACCATTATAAAGACCCTACCCACCTGTGAGCCTTGGGCTAGCTTCCGGCAGACTTATTGGAGATTGATTGAGCAGTATATAGCCACATGGGCTATCCAGGGAAATGATGTTAGTATAGAAAATATACATAAGAGTTTGATACGCTGGGAAGGGCATGTTGGTGAAGTTTTCCGCGAGATGAGGATCACTATGGATCGACAGAAGCAGGGTCAAATATTTCCAAATGACCCACATCGGGGGGCTATGTATGAACGGTTGGTGCAAATGGAGGAAAGACGTGAAAGTAGGAAAGCAAGGAAAGGGCATAATGTGATTGTTAATTATGTAGGGGACAACTCTTGTGGATCTAGTTCGGGATCAACATTGAACCCTGGAAACCAGTGCAGGACTTGTAGACCAGATTTTGTTCCTGAAACCCCTTCTAGTAGTAGTGATGACAGTGGATATTTCTATGATCCATGTAACTTAGATTGAGGAACCCTATGTTTAAGTAAGTGTGTGTGAGTGTGTAAGTTGTTGTAAGAAGGTTAAATAATGTAATCAGGTGTGGAGCATGAAATTAAAATTAGTTAATGAATAATATCTTTAGTGCTTTCGGAAAGAAGGGTGAATCAAGGAATTAATATCGTTACGAAAAAAAAAAATATATAAATATATAAAACATGTAGGAAAGTTATATGTGAAAAGGAGGCATGAAAATGCGATATGGAAAACCTGTTAATGTTTGATAAATGTATGTAGGAAAATGGACAAAGCGAACCCCTCTCAAGTTGACGAAACCACCCCGGAGTCGAGTAAGGACGATCAAATCAAGGAACTCCGTGAGATGAATGCTAAATTGTTAGCTATCTTGGAAACTCAGGGAGCTAATAAGAATGATGATGAAGGAAAGATTTATAAACGACTGGCGGCGCATAAGCCGCGAAGCTATGATGGAGAGGCTGATCCGGTCAAATTTGAAGATTGGGTAAGCTATATGAATAAGTTGCTGGACGTAGTAAACTGTCCTGAAGGGATGAAGGTAAGACTGGCATCCTTTTATTTGGAAGGGCCGGCTGATTTATGGTGGCTCACCTTAAAGGAAATCGCTAAGCAGCCTGATTTTACATGGGAAAGGTTTGTCGAAAAATTAAGGGAAAAGTTATTTCCTCCAGCCTTGAGGAGGATGAAAGAGAACGAGTTTTTGAGTCTGAGACAAGGCAAAATGACGGTGCTGGAGTATGCTGCAAAATTTATTGAGCTCTCTCGTTTTGCTAGTGACATCGTAAAATGTGAAAGGCTGCAAGCCATGCGGTTTTTCGAAGGCCTAAACTTAAAATATCAAAAGAGGATAGGTGTGTACACCTCATTTGAAGACTTATATGATCGTGCTCTTGAGCATGAACGAATAGAGATGAAGGACGAGGAATTTCGAAGGAAAAGAAACGGAGACGGAATGAGGGGAGTCGGTTCGAAGAAGCCCAAAATAGAAGCATTTGCCTCACCTGCAAGGGGTTCGATTGGGAATCTTAGAAATGACAGGGCGGAATGGAAGTGCAAGAAGTGTGGCAAGGGACATTTTGGAAGAAGCTGCACAGGGCAGATAGTGTGTTTTAAATGCAAGAATGTGGGGCATCGACTCAAGGAGTGCCCGATGGGCGGTTCACCAAAGGTAATCGAGGGAGCTGCAAAGCCGGGAGGCACCCTGATGTTCAAAGGAGGTGAAGCAAGTACGGCTAGGGGCCCCAGGGACGGAGCATATCATCAATCAGGCAAGGGCCCGGGAAAGATGTTCGCTATCAAGGCAGAAGCAGCGATAGAACCTGAGATGCAGGAAACTGAAGGTAACATGATCACTGGAATAATTCCGGTTTGTAGTATTCTTGCATATGTATTGTTAGATACAGGGGCATCCCACTCTTTTATTTCTCATGCATGTGTTGAAAAGTTAGTAAGTTTACCCCATGTGGAACCCTTAGATCTGGTAATTAGCACCCCCAACGGGAGTTTAGTACACTGTCCGTGGGTATTTAGAAATTGTAATATTCAAATAGCGGGAGCAGATTTGAAGGTCGATTTAGTCCCTATGGAGTTAAGAAACTATGATGTGATACTGGGAATGGATTGGCTAAGTCAGAATAAAGCCATTATCGAATGTTACACTAAGAAGGTTAAGTTTGGGGTGTCGTTCGAAAATAAAGGCAGTTTGGGGCAAATAGAGCAAGCTAAACCCACTAACCCTAGGATAGGGGAAATCTCAGTGGTAAAGGAATTTTTGGATGTATTTCCTGAGGATTTACCTGGACTGCCACCATACAGAATAGTAGATTTTCATATAGATTTAATACCAGGTGCAACCCCGATATCTCGGGCTCCATACAGGATGGCCCCAGCAGAAATGGCCGAATTGAAGAAGCAGTTGGAGGAGCTATTGCAGAAGGGATACATCAGACCCAGCGTTTCTCCGTGGGGGGCGCCAGTGTTATTTGTTAAGAAAAAAGATGGGTATATGAGATTGTGTATTGATTATCGGGAAATCAATAAGATCACAATTCGGAATCGTTATCCATTACTAAGAATTGATGACTTATTCGACCAGTTAAAAGGGGCTGGAATATTCTCCAAAATAGATCTCAGATCGGGGTATCATCAGATGCGAATTGCGGATGAAGACATACCCAAGACCGCTTTCCGAACTAGATATGGTCACTATGAATTTGTTGTGATGCCTTTTGGATTAACTAACGCGCCAGCGGCCTTCATGGACTTGATGCAGAGGTATTTTAAGCCTTTCTTAGATCAGTTTGTGGTGGTATTCATAGACGATATTCTGGTGTATTCGAAAAATCGGGAAGATCATGAAGAGCATCTGAGGAAGGTGTTGGAGCTATTGAGGAAGGAAAAGCTGTATGCGAAGTTTAGCAAATGTGACTTTTGGTTGGAAAAGGTTGGGTTCTTAGGGCATGTGGTAACTAAGGATGGAGTCGCGGTAGACCCAGAGAAGATCAAGGCGATGAAAGAATGGCCTACTCCAACCAACGTGGCTGAGGTTAGGAGTTTCTTAGGACTCGCCGGGTATTATCGGAAATTTGTGAAAGATTTTTCTCGAATCGCTCTTCCGATAACAAATTTGATCAAGAAAAGCACGAAGTTTCAATGGACGGAAAAATGTGAGTATGCATTCCGGGAACTCAAAAACAGATTAACCAGCGCACCTGTCTTAGCATTGCCATGGGGTACGGAGGGGTTTGAAGTGTATACTGATGCATCTCAGGAGGGACTCGGATGTGTGTTGATGCAGAATCAGCGAGTAACAGCCTATGCATCTAGGCAACTGAAATCACACGAAAGAAATTACCCGGTACATGATCTGGAATTGGCAGCGGTGATATACGCTTTGAAGTTGTGGCGGCACTATTTATACGGAATTGCTTGTCGGATTTACACTGATCACAAGAGTTTAAAGTATATCTTCACACAAAAAGAAGTTAATATGAGGCAGAGGAGGTGGTTGGAATTGCTGAAAGATTATGATATTGATATTCAGTATCATCCTGGGAAAGCCAATAAGGTAGCGGATGCCCTAAGTAGGAGGCCACGCCGGGAAGTGAATTCAATAATTTCTGTTCCCCATGAGATGTATATGGAATTGGCAAGGCTAGATTTGGAAATAGTAACAAATGAACAGTTGCAAGGGCAACTAAACGCCCTGTCGGTGCAACCTAACCTATACGATGAAATTAGGTCAAAGCAAATGCAAGACGGTTTCCTAGGAAAGATAAGGGAAAAACTGGCACAAGGTGAACTAGGGGATTTCCGGAAACATGAAGATGGAAGCATTAGGATAAATGGAAGATGGTGCGTCCCTGATGATTCAGACTTGAAGAATAAAATTTTAAAGGAGGCTCATAGTAGCTTTTATTCCGTTCATCCGGGAAGGGATAAAATGGTACAAGATTTGAAGAGATTTTTCTGGTGGAAAGGATTGAAAAGAGACGTAAGTAAAGTTGTTGCGAAATGTATGATTTGTCAGAAGGTGAAGTTTGATCGGGGGAAAATGTCAGGATTATTGCAACCATTACCGATACCAGAGTGGAAATGGGATTCAATTTCCATGGATTTTATAACTGGTTTGCCTAAAACACGGAAAGGTAATGACGCCATATGGGTGATCGTGGATAGATTGACCAAGACGGCAAGATTTGTTGCAATGAAGGAGGCATGGAACCAGAAGCAAATGGCTGAAGCGTATGTTAGAGAAATACTACGACTTCATGGTATACCTAGCACCATCATCTCAGACAGGGATCCTAGGTTCTTGTCTCATTTTTGGCAAAGGTTGCAGGAGGCATTCGGGACGACTCTTAATCTCAGTACAGCATTTCATCCTGCCACTGATGGTCAAACGGAACGTACAATTTAAACCCTAAAAGATATGCTGAGAGCATGTGTTTTAGAATTTGGGGGAACGTGGGAAGAAAAGTTGTCATTGATAGAGTTCTCGTATAATAACAGCTTTCAAGCTAGTATTGAGATGGCTCCATATGAAGCACTCTATGGACGACGATGTCGGACTCCCATTTGCTGGGATGATATCAGTACTGGGGTACCAGTGGGTCCTGAAATGGTGCGAGAGACCATGGAGCAAGTGCAGCTGATACGGGAAAAGATGAAAGTAGCCCAAGATCGACAGAAAAAGTACGCAGATAAAAGAAGGAAAAAACTTGAATTCATGGAGGGTGATAAGGTCTTCCTGCGCATATCGCCCACCAAGGGAATCAAACGGTTTGGGGTACGAGGAAAATTAAGCCCCAAGTTTATAGGTCCCTATGAAATACTCAGAAGAATTGGAGAAGTAGCGTATGAGCTTGCTTTGCCAGTGGAATTGTCAAAGGTACACAATGTGTTCCACGTGTCACAATTACGCAAATACATCCCCGATTCAACTCATATATTGGCCTATGAACCAGTACAAGTCGATGAGAACTTAAGTTATGAAGAGAAGCCTTTGGAAATCATGGACAGACGTGAAAAGGTACTACGAAACCAAACAATACCACTAGTCAAGGTATTGTGGACCAACCATGGGACTGAAGAAGCAACATGGGAAAAGGAGTCAGACATGAGGAATCGATATCCCCACTTATTCTAAGGTATGGTTTGAGTTTCGGGACGAAACTTCTTAAGGGGGTAAGAGTGTAATAGCTAGTAAATAATAATAATAATAATAGTAATAATAATACAAATATAATAATATAAAAAAAAAAAAATAGTGAGAAGTAGTAATGATCATAAGGGAAGGTCAAGTTAAGAACTTCTTATATATATATATATATCCCGAGTATTTCAACTCTAACAAGGCTATTTCTGGCTAGTATTATTATTATATTACCAAAGGGGGATAAGTACCTAGGGGAGGTGAGCTATAATGTAAAACCAAGAGCAAATCACATGCCAAAAGGAGGGTGATAGTGTAGATAATTAAGGTCAAGTGGTCTGAAATTCTGATGAGAGGTACATAAGGAAAGGGGATCCTCCAGAAAATTACAAGCACAATAAGCCAAAAACTTAGGTATTATCACCTAGTATATTTATAGGGGAACTTCCTGTTAAAATCTTACACCCAAATTCTTACAAAATCATCCAGCCCAGAACTCCTCAAGAGTTCCGCCAGAACACGCCAGAACCAGCGACCAGCACAGTTCAGTTCTTCCACCATTTTTCTTAGGTAAAAACTTCATTTTTCTTTCATGCAAACTAATTAGGGTATTCTAAACTTGTAGGTGCATACTGGGTAGCCAAGAATTTGAAGAAAAACAAAGGAAAAATTGAGGAACAAGAGGAAGAAAGACTCATTAAGGTAAACTGAAAAAAAAACAGATTCTTAGGTGTTCTATTTGGGCTTTGTTTTGGAGGAATTCCTTCCAATCACTGGTTTTTTATTACATGCATGTCTTAAATCTCTTGGGTAGGAGTAAAGAATCAGAATTTGCAGCAAGTTTGAAGGAGTTAAATTTAAGAATAAGGTACATAAGGATTCTTTGGTTCTATGGAGGTTCTTGTTTATCTCTTATGAAAGCTTGTTGATATAGGAGGATAGTGATTAAATTTTGGATTCTTTTATGCATCAACAACTAGTATGTGTGCTGGTTTCATGAGTATGATATTTATATATGGTTGCATGCAAGTGTTGGGATACATATTATTAAGAGAAACAAGCTTAAATGAAGAAGTGAGACCGGAAATTTAAGTTTTTATGTTACCATGTAAGCTGATAATGATTACATGATTAAGTTGGAGGTTGGAGAACTCTAACCCTACTGCATAAAGATGATTAATTTCATTTAGTAAGTAATAAATAGGTTAATGAATAAGCTAGTTCCGTAGATTGAATACTATATAGTAAGGAAACTACTTTCCTTTCAAAAACAAGAGCTGTTTTTTTTTTTTTTCCTTATTATGTCACAACATGGATGTTAAGAGTGACTTGTTTTATCTATCACTATAAGCATGATCATGGCAGTAAGTGCAAAAATTATTTAAACATACTTAGTAAGTAAAGTACAACAAAGTACGGATGAAGAAAAAATGGTGAGACAAGGAACCATGAACTCTCTTGTGATCAATGATTTCTTTACTCATAATGGGTAGAATAAGAGTAGGTATATTGGAAAGTGAGAAACTTAGCATTACGTGATGGTTATGATTGTACTAAATTAGTATTTTGATGCTTGGTGCCACAAAGCCAAACACCATAGTGATGATAGGGGAAGATACTGTGAAATCAGAAATGAACACATCATAGTATGTGTGCGTAACATGAATGATAGGACATGTCCTGGAATTAAGTCTTGCAAGCAGTACATAATTGTTTTGGGAAGACGTTCCCATGAGTTTAGAGTTGGCAGATAGGCCACTCTATTCGTGCATCTTCCCCGGTTAAATGAAAAAACGTATGTTATTAGGAAAAGAACTATATTAGGGAGTACCTCCCTGTGTACGAAGTGGGCAGTCGAGGAGTTCGTATCCGCTTAGACCCTAGCTACTCACAAAACACATGAAAACCAGTAACGTTGTTAATATTGTGCACCGGAATGAAAGTTATGAACACCTCTATGGAATAAAATGGTGAATGAATAATTTGTGTACCAGCTTTGCTGATTTGGTTGTTATTGTCATTCCTAAACTGCCTCCCGGGGCAGTGGGGGAATTGCAGGGCTAAATAGGAAAGGCAGTTGTTTGAGGTTACGTGACGCGCATGGCCGTGTTGTTGAATCTAATGTTCTGTCGTTTTGTTATGTTTATAACATCTGAACTGTACTATGTTAATGAGTACCATGGCATGTATTTAAGTAGGATCCGTTTGTAAATTTTCTCTGAAAATATGGTTTGTAATAGTTTATTAATAGTTTTAAAGGTGGTAAGATACTTCCAAGTCTTGGAAATTCCTTGATAAGGGGAGCTACAAGCTTGGGTAACGTCACCTAATTAGCTAACGCTAAATTTTTGCCTCTAGTGGCGTTCGCATAAGCAGCTAAATTAGGTGGGCTGTTACAATAATACACACATTAACACACCATATAATATAGTAATAATTCGGCTCCCAAATTATAAAGAATAAAAATCATTGATCTAGAGAAAATAATAAATTATTTATTTTTTTACGAAAAGAATATCATTTTAAAATAAACTAACACCAAAAATAAAGAGTGAAAATTACGGGGTGTTACAGTACATATATGATTAGGAACCATATTGCTCATTGTTGGCCTCTACTAAATATTGATTCATTACAGATTTTATGCAAAAGAATAATCAAATAACGTTTTAAACACCCCAAAAATATTTAGTCTAACTAGGTTCTGGAAACACATAAAAAGACTAATTTTTGTGACATGTTATTAGGCAATCAATATTACAGGGAACCTAGCAAGTTGTTCAAATTAATCTTAGAACACTTCTTTAGGTCTTTGATTAGGAAAAATAACATGTGAGTGATAAAAGCAATAAAGTAGGACAATCACATAGTATGCATAGAATGATTAGGCAAGCATATAATATACAAAGGCATGAATAAATACAATATGGATATAAAAGAAAGTATAGAAAAGGGGGTTAGAATATACCGTAAAACATTATTACTTAAAGATCTACATCATGAAATAAAGTGTTAGTAACTTCAAAGCAATAAATATAATTGATTCAAGGATCATCAGGATTAAACCTATGCGGCTTAGATTGAAGAGCGCAATGATCTTTAGGCGGAGCAATCATGGAACTAGGAACACAGTATGATCAAGAATAGAAATAGATTGAAGTATTGAAAGTATTTGAGTGTTTGAGTATTTGGGAATTCGACGTGTATTGTAGAGCTATTCGTAAGTTTGTGTATGCGTGAAATATTAACATGAAAAAGCCGTTCGTAATTCAAGAAATCACGGAATATTTATAGGCAAAGAGAGGCGTGCTCCTTACGCAAGCCCTGTGCCAGACGCAGGCTTACGTGGCAAGCGCACATTGGTGTGCCTTACGCGGCCAGCCCAATAAGATTTTAATAAGTGTAGACGCGTTTTTTAAAAGATAGAAAGGAAAGTTGTTTCTCACACAGAACTTGCGTCAGACGCATGACTCTGTGTGAGTCACAAGTCCACGTGTCAGGCACTCATTGGCTCGCCTGACGCGTTCTAGCCAATGCATTGGACGCACGTGGCGCGCTGAGCGCACCCGCCGCGTCCGGCGCATATTCCAGTATATTCTAGCATATTCGCTTTTGATTCTGCGCGTCTATCGAAGATTGAACTTTACGGATTAAAAATACGATTTTTGATAAAAGCATTATGAAAATTTTCATTAAGATAATAAATATTTAATTTTGCTCTTAAAATGGACTTAAAACATTTTATGGGCTTAAAATATAATTAATCATCATGAACAATTAATTGGGCTTTAGAATATCATTTCAAAACACAATTTTAGAATGGTTCTTTAGATTGCTCTTCCGTTGGGTCATACCGCGGTATGTTTCATCATTGGATCCTTAAATAGGGAAACACGATTATGTGTCTGCAATAATATAATAAAGTTAAAGGCGAAAAAAAAAGTAAACAAACATTAGTACAATGTAACAGAGAAAAGATTCAAAATCGACAGATGGTAAGGGATACTAGCCAGAACAATTCATGCTAACTTCACGTGCTAGACCGTGTCCATATAAAGCAGAACAGCATAATGATATAGAATAGCTCTGAAAATGAGCTTACTAAACTAAAGGAGCATCATTTATCTTTTTAACCTTATGTATCGCCAGAGCACTAGTCCATTATATTTTTCTTCTCAAGGAGCATCATTTATGGAAAATATAACGGAATCTGGAAAGTTGAGTGAAAATTCACAAAAAATTAACCGCATTGATAATCATATAAAAAGCCATAAAAATGATGTAAACATCAAAATTGAGCGAAAATTTAGTTTTCATAATACCTTGGGACAACATTTTTCGTACATGCATGAATGCCCGGTTGAAGACCAGTGGAAAACTAGAGTTTGCGACCTCCTTGCCCTTCACTTAGGACATGAATAGCTCAATTCTCTTGTCGTAAGCTTAACTACCAACTGTAGCACACAAATTGCAAAAGAAGAAAGCTTAGAAATGATCAAAATGCTTAATCACAGGAATCACATGTAGCACACAAATTTTCACAGTTACAATCACAAAATCAATCGATTGAGAAACTGAATCTCATGTTCAAGCAAATGCTAGGCTTAACAAATTAGCATAATTGTTACCGGTAAACTGAATCACACGAATCAACAGAGATCAAAATTGGCGAGAAAGAAATAGGAACGGGAGTGAATGATTAAATTTGGAACCAATGTGATTTGATGAAAACTCCGAAACCCTAAATAAAACCATAACTCCAACACAAAGAAATCTCTCAAATAACTAATCCAATCTAACAATTTGTAAATTAAATAGCCAAATCCAAATGAAAGTCACACTCAAGAAACCCTAAAATCTATCGTCAACAACACCTCCTAAAACATATAACTAGCAAATTCAGCTTTTAAAATGAAGAAGAAAAGTCTTCAAAGTGTCAATAAACACCAGCAACAAACCAAAACCATCCTAAATTGGAATTGTAGGGCAATACAACAGCAAAATCACGACATTAGTTGAATCGCGAATAACTCTATTTGATCTCGTAAACTGTAATACGAATTTGAATAATGTAAAATTCTTAAAACAAAATTGTGGGGAAGAACTATCCTGTGTGAGACTGTGGTACCCGATTTTTTACTGTCTTAATTAACAATCAGAATCCCACAAAAGTCTCTCATTGGACTATGAGTTTTAGAAAACGTTAAAGTCGCCACCCTATTAATATTATAATAGGGACAAATTTATTTAATAAATCATTTTAAAATCAATTTTAAGAAATAACATTTAAAACGATGATGACTTCATATGGATAAGGCTTTTTTGAAAATTGGTCTTCATACCATGAGATAGGGTTCAGGGTTTAGGTTAAGAGGTGCGAACGTCTGGAACTCGTCTCTTCTTCCGTTCTACAGAACTAGCTCTTACTAAATGCGTTATTTTCCATTTTAAGGTAATCATGACTATTAAAAAGAAAGAAAATCACATAGTTTGCACATATACACATCAACCATTTTTATTTAGGACCAATATATCATTTGTACATGGTAGGTTTGAGCACTGAAGTTGCACTACGTACCAATCATTGCGGGATTGGAATCCACTCATGGATCAAAAACATCGTAGTTCGATCTTATGTCTCACCCTAAATGGCCAATTCCATTGGGGGGAGAAAAGAAAAGAATAGATTATGAATAATTCACCTTTTAGAATTAGACAAATCTATTAGGAATAAGGTAATCACTCCAATTAGTGATTGAAATGGGATGAAGATAATCACCTTAATTAGTGATTAAATATGGCTTTAGATAATCACCCTAATTATTGATTAAAGAGGAAGGAAAAAAGTAATCACCCTAATTAGTGATTATTCAAGGTTTAAGCTAATTATCCTAATTAGTGATTAAATAGGAAAAAATAATTGCCCTAATTAACGATTATTAAGGTTTAAGATTATCACTCTAATTAGTGATTAAATGAGAAAAATAATCGCCTAATTAACGATTATTAAGGTTTAAGATAATCACTCTAATTAGTGATTAAATGAGAAAAATAATCAACCTAATTAACGGTTATTAAGGTTTAAGATAATCATTCTAATTAGTGATTAAATGAAGAGAAATAATCACCCTAATTAGCGAGTAATCAAGGATTGAAATAACCTCTTTAATTAGTGATCACATTTATAATTTTCAAGAGGTCTGAAGAAAGAAGTTTGCTTCCTAATTGAAGTATTTTTGAGAAATAATCTTAATTGAAGATTATTAAGTCATTTTGAGAAAAATGATCATTTTGAGATCAAATTTGGAGATTGTGTTTGGCTAATCGGAATTTGGCCATTTAAAGTGAGACACGTGAAACGGCCTAACATCAATTTGGAGATCATAATTACCAATCTAATTATGTCAAATTATATAATTGATCCATTTGAAGATTATGGAGAACAATTTTGAAAATGTAAGATGGATCATCATACAATTTAACTTAGTTAGATCTGCAATTTTTCCTCTTAATTGAGATTGAGCCATTTAATTCATATACTATGATATATTGGGCCCAACATGCAACATTTACAACATTGGTTGCTCATTTTATTCTAAAAGAATTGTGGAATTATTTATGAAAATTATGCATAAACATCTCCATATTTTTTCATTAATTGAGTGATGCAAATACTATTTAAAAAGAAACTATTATTACAACAATATGTACAAATTCTATGATCTATACAAATCTTCAATCTTGATCTTCACCATGATGCTCCTTGATCTTCATCTCCTTGAATGGGCTTTGGAATTCATGTTTATTTGTAAACTTGTGAAAATTAGAGATTACTTAATCTCTTTGATTTTGATTTTTATGACAATTTTTATTGATTTTTATTTACATAATAAAAATGAGTCATTTTAAGAGAAACTTAAAATTTAATGACTTTTAATTCACATTTTCGTGTGAAAAGAAAACACACATTTTTTTATGAAGGTTGAGTTAATCACTTTATTTCATTTTCCAGATTGCACTTTTGTTGTGGTACTGACTTATAAAATTCATAACTTTATGTACAAAGCATTAAATTGAGCATGTGATACATCTATGGATAGGTCAGTGAGTTATTTATGTTGTGTCAAAATTTCATAAGCTTTATCCAACTGTATGCCAAAACTGGTGAAAATAGGACCTTTATCCAACTTGTTCTTTGAAATCCAGCTTACGGAACCTAGTTTAAATTAAAATTTGGTATGAATATTTTAGACAGTTTGAAGGACTAGACTGAAAATTTTCACTTGAATTGGACATTTTAAAGACCCTTTTTATTTATTTTCTTAACTGCAGAGAAAGCTAGTTTTTTGAATTTTAGTGATTTACATGAACGTTTTTGTAAAAACGATGTAAAATTGTTAAACTCATATGAGCTTGATTTTTATGTTTTTGGAAAGCTAGTGATGTCTTCTTTAAAGTTGATGTTTTTAGTTTTGTCTAAATGAGTTTATTTTGAACTTTTATTGATAGAACAATCTTATGTGGTACTAGACAAAATCAGTTTTGCACAACAAAGTCGTATGATTTTTAATTATCTATACAAAATTAGGTTTTTAGAAATTCCAAAGCTCAGTTGCTGGAAACATCTTGAAATTCATAGGAAAAATATTACATAATATAAACTATTCTCATAATACAGACGAAAACTAAAATGAAGTAGAAAATTAAAACTGACCATAATTACAACATCACATTTTCTTTTTATGGAGATGTTTATGCACAACTCTCCTTGAACTTTTTTTGAAAACACATGTGTTTTGGTGATGAACAACAACTTGATTAAGAAATAATGACATAAGAACATTGTTTCCTAAGACTCTCCCCATTAGAGTTGACTATTCTAGGTGGGGTGATTTAAGGTTCGGAACCTATTAGGACTTCCACATACCCAAATCACTCTAAAATTTAAAAAAAAAATGATAAGAAGAAACAAAAAGCAAGTTAGTATGTGATTAAGAAGATAATCAAGAAAAATAACAAGAACTTCAACTTTACCTTGCTAGCTCAATAATGCACTTCCTTTTGCAAAGTTTCCTACCTTTTTTTTGTGATTTTCTTAATTTCTAAGTGAGTTTCTAAGTCCACTTAATTACTAACATAAACTCTTTTTTTGTGTGTTTTTCTTTTGATGAACTTCTTTACTTACTGATTATAACTTTTGCTTAGATGGATAAATTGAAGAGGAAGAGAGTAGTAGAGTTAAGTGAAGTTGTGTGAAATTGTTGTGTGAAAATGTTGTGTGAAATTCTACAAAAAATGGGGGCTATTTATAGGGAAATAAGGTGGTGAATTAGGGTTTGAAGAAGGTAAAAAATCATATTTTTCACCCAAAAAATCTAATTTTTTTCACCCTAAATTACCTTAATGACATCACCCTAATGACATCACTCTAATGACATCATCAAATCTCTTTGGAAATACATATATTCTTATTCTCTTTAGATTTTTTCATCAATGAGGCAAAATCAGATTTTCAGAAAATATTCTTTCCTAAATACATCATAATGCGTAGAAATGCATCGAAAAACGTAAAAAGAGAAACTGACTGGATTATTGCATTTAGCGCAAAGCCCTGCTCTAGACACAGCACCGTGCGCTTGGCGCACTGGCCTACGTCTGGCGCAGGAAGCTGTTGTGCGCTGGGCACATGGTCATGCGTCTGGCGCACAGTTCGAATCTTCCGGAAAAAAATCGGATCCTTGGCTCTTACACTTTGGATTAGATTCTTATTCTTATTCTTTTTCATAATTCTTATTCCTTAACTAATGGATAAAACAATGTGATTGGTGGTTAAAGAATATATTCTTTTTCTTTATCTAATGAACAATGACTTGATAATCAAGAAAACAGATTACTACCAGTTTTGGGAGATGATTAAAATTCCGGCGCCTAATTGCGACTCGCTTTTCTGTTTTTGGAAAAGAACTAACTTAAAACAATTAACGAAAACTCATCAAATTAGTAAAGACGAGCATGATTATACTGCGAATCATTTTATTAAACCGGTGGTTGTAGTTATTGACTATGACTTACGGAAAATTAAATATCTAAGCCGGAACTGTATGACTAAAATGCCAAAAAAAGGAAATGCATACAACGGAATTAAACTCGCGTTCCGGGACGAAGCAAGCCTTTGACGGGGCGAGTGCTCCGCAATACTTTACGGTTTTCGTTATTTTTATTTCTTTTCAAAATCTTTATTCAAAAATTTTATACATAAAAAGGGGTTTAAAATTTGGTGTCTACAGAATGATCCACATTGGTCGAATTTTGGGTGAAATGATGACCAATGTTTAAAAAGACACAAAATTTTGACAGAAAATTTCTTTTGAGATAACATATTCTCCATAGAAAATAATTATCATCAGTGCTCTTTTGAAAATATGATTTGCGACGCTTTATGTAGAAAATCCCAATTAATTTCCTAAATTTTGGAAATGCAACTTTATCGTCGTCTTAGATAGAAAATCTCAATTAATTTTGTAAAATTGAAAATGCTACTTTTGTCGTCATCTTAGATAGAAAAACCCAATTAATTTTCTAAAATTTGAAAATGCGACTTTAACGTGTCTTAGATAGAAAATCTATATTAATTTTCTAAAATTTGAAAATGCGACTTTAACGTCGTCTTTTTAAGTTTAGTCTTACGAATTTGTCTTTTGTTAATGTAAGAGACTCTGACAATTAACAGTCTGACTCCAGTTTTTATCACAGTTTTTCATCGTATTGATGACAATCAAGTTGTCAACTCACCAACATTCACTTTTTCTGACTTCATGTGTTATCATGTCACCATAAATAGGACATTGTTTGGTCATGTCACCTTAAAGTGATGCATTGTCAGGTCATGTCACCTTAAAGTGATGCATTGTTAAGTCATGTCACCTTAAAAAGTTGACCAAAGTTTATTACTCTCTAGATAAACTATGGTGGACCAAACATCATATGGCAAAATTTTTATCTGTTTTTCCAAAAATCTTTTAGAAATTTTTTACGTAATGCTTATTCGCTTTATCGAAAAATGGTGATCGCTATATAAAATAGATTGATCAAGGTCATTATTTTGGATGACTATTAGGAAATGGATTGTATCAATTTTCTTTATTCATTATTGACAATGTTTATCGATGTTCGGCTTTAGCAAAAATTACCATACCACAAATGCTTGGTCATTAACCATTGTTAGGCTTGCTCCTTATTACCCCATGGACAATACCCAAGCTTATTATCCATGGCATGGATGATCATCTTTTTTCATCTATAAGAGGGCATGGTTCTTCATTTCCAAATGCACCATCTTCACTACTCCAACATCTTCTCTAACTTTTCTTCTTTCACAAAAAAATGGCTCCTAATTATGAAGAAGCTAATGAAATGGGGAGTGGTGAGAAAAAACAACTCACAGGAATCACAAAGAATTTGGAGCAACCAAGGCAGTCTTCTTCTTCTTCCTGTTTACTAAGGCTCTTATGCCTTTGCTTTCTCTTTCTATTTGTTATGAAATGATTCATGCTGCTTCCCAATTTTGGGACGAAACCTGTCATGTCTTCCACTTTGGAGACCGAGAGATTGTGCCTCTTGTTGAAGAGGTAGAGGGATTGCTAGGCTTACCATCCAACGGTCCAGTTATTACACCTAGATCTCCTACAAGAATCTCGAGAGATTTATCAACAATTTTATATCTTCCTGAAAACCTTCATGACAACTACCTACAATATGGTGAGTTACTTCTTTTTAACTTATTGTTGACTTTTCAATTTGGCACTTCGCAATTCTCTAATAATGCCAACTATAGGATTGCTAGAGAAAATGCTTGCATTCTTATTATTTTGGGAAGTACCCTCACTTAATGGTCTTTAAACACATGCCATGTTCGGTGTCTTTCACTTATTCCTCAAATTGCTAGTGGGGGTCGTCTTGGACTGCTTATATTTGGGGAAATGTTTCTTGGCTTAGATGAACTCAAAAAAAACCCTCAAAGCTTTGAGAAGGGATGTCCATTAGCTCTTCACTTGTGGTTATTGGAAGAATTTTCTCTCATGAAACCTCATGGGAATGTTGCTTACAAGACTAATCATATCCGAGAAAGAGGTTTTCATCCTTTCTTCTATCAACTTAGTAAAAATGGTGGGTGGGAGGATTATTTCCTACAACAAGACATAAAGTGGTTCACAAGTCACCTTGGTATTAGTGCAATTGTATATTGTAATTCTGGTCGTAGAGGTGTACAAATACCGGGACTTTGCCAAGTCACTTTCTACCTTCCATGGAGGTGTCTAAGGCAAATTGGTTGGAAGTAGCAACACATTCCTGTCCTCCACACTCTTCCAACATGTACCACTTATGAGGCTGATATGAGTGGTATTCAGAGAATGCCTACTATATGGCAGGGAGCAAAAATTATATCAGCACTACCTGAATCTTCTTTTCCACTGATCGATGAAGATTACTTTTAATGGCTCTTGGAAGAAATTGGTCAAGACAATGGTTCAGACGGGCCATCCACATGTAAATCTCAAGTGTTAAGAAACACATTAAAGCGTTTCGCTGAATGAGAGAAGTCACCAAGGAAGTTCAATGTCAAGGGAACATAATTCCAAGAGCATTTTTTTACAGGGAAACCCACAATGCTGATGAAGGTGCTAAGGTATGCTTGTTCACCTCTGGTTGTAGCTGTATCATTATAAACCCTCTGTTTAATAATGAAATACAACACTTGC
Organism: Beta lomatogona; assembly: GCA_947646795.1. NCBI lineage: Eukaryota > Viridiplantae > Streptophyta > Magnoliopsida > Caryophyllales > Amaranthaceae > Beta > Beta lomatogona. Next base: position 3,664,884 of record CANSNZ010000015.1, on the reverse strand, counting down.
TATTTTGGGTTTTTTTTTTCAAAATTAATGTAAGCTATTTTGGCATATGGGTAATCTCTCTCTCTCTCCTCATCCAAAAGGCAAAGCTCCCTTCTTTTTTCCATCTCTCTCCTATTCTTCTTTTAAAACATGCCCAAACCAAGTGTTTCATTTATTTTTGAAACGCAATGAGTAATATTCTAGTGAATGATCCACTTATTTTTTGAATTTTCAGGCCATAAGTATGTCTGCCACGACAATATTGAAGCCTGAAAGGAATACTATTACACTTACCCTGCCACCACAAAAACCAGGTTCATATGTCTTCGGAGTCCTAACTGGGCAGATTGGACACTTGAGGTTTAGGTCTCATAATTTCTCCAAAGATGCTCCTGCTGACAGTGATGATTTCATGAGTTATGAGAAGCCAACTAGACCTATTTTAAAGGTATATGCCTTCCCAATCATATATGTTTATGGATCTTAGGATAAGTCTGCTTGATGCTCTCAGCCTGTGCCGACTATTGACTAAAATCTAATCATGGATGTATGGAGCCATCTAACGAGTTCTTTTTCATGTAGGTGTCCGAACCTAGAGCTCTGGTTGATCTTACTCCCGCTGTCTCTTTACCTTTGTTAATACATGGATTACAGTGGGTTGGGATAATAGTAAGACCAATTGATTACCATCTCAAAGGGGGTGTCTTGCACATTGACACTGGTCAGTTCAAGAGTCACAAGCTATGGAGATGGATAGATATACATCATCTCATAGAAGCATAGCTGACATGGGAGACTCTGATCTTGGGAAACAAGATTATTCATCTTCCCGCATCGGAGAATTTACATAATTGAACCTGCAGGATGGAAAGATTCAGTTGCCTGATTGGGCAAGTGATCTAACTACTGTTTTGTGGATTCCAGTTCGTGCTGTGAGTGATGGAATTACCAGAGGTACGGTGATGTTTGATTATAATCATGCTCTCTCCTTATCCTTGTACCTTTTTACTGTGTGGAGCCAGAAAGTTGAGAAAAGTGTTTATTGTTTCGCAAATCCTGTTGTTTATGACATTTTATTTTGTTGATATAATTGTTCAGCGGCATCTCAGAGGCTAAGCATTGTGGATATGATGAGGACAATGGCTCTAAAACTGATTTTGGAATATCCCACAACCAGACGTTTGATAGGTACTTTTGTAGATGATACTGCATATTCTTGTGATATGACTTAACTAATGCTCAAAATTGCTATCTGTAGGACTCTGGCTGTCCATTTTACTTATCCCTTTCATATCAGTCCTAATTATGCAACTGGGAAATGCAATGTGTTTGATGGAAAGTGGGTCCCAAAATATTAGAAAGGTGATTCAAGACTTGAGAAGCCTTGGATTTACTTCAATGACCGAGGATGCATATGCTTCTGCTATCTTTATGCTATTGAAGGAGAGCTTTGCATAATGTGTGTTGTAGCAGCAGCGAGCTCATTGAGTATGATGTTAAAATTGTAGTTAATATTTTAATGTATCTAATTACTTATGCTTCAATTAAGCATAATATGCTTAATAAAATGAATATTGATATATACTATTGATTTTGTATCGATTAATAATGAAAAATTGCAAAAAAAAAAAAACCGAATAAGTAAGTCCGGTTTAGGACCGGATCAGTTAATCTTTACAAACTGCTGCGAGCCCACCCGATGCGGACCAAAACCGAATCAGTAAGTCCGGTTTTGACCGCATCGGATGGGCTTTTTTCCACTAGTGTACCATAAAGAGGAGAAAGGTTTGAGAGAAATATCATATTGATTTTTTATGTTGTTTGTTTTCTTTCTTTTAATAAACAAAAATTTGTAGGAAATGGAGGCTTTATGTATTTTTATGTATGAAATGAAGTACCCCAGTTGGGATGAATAAAAACCTTTGTTTGTGAGAATTATCTGCTTGTGAGAAATTCAATGTGAACACAATTCTAAACACATGCACACTTTAACATTAAATATGACATGCAAATCATAATTGATCAATCATATGACACATGAAAGCATAACACATAAAACCTTAACAAACAAAAACATCCTTGCATGTTGCATCATTTTTCTTTTTCTCTTTTTTCCTTTTTTTTGTTTTCGTTTTCATTTCCTTTTTTTTTTGGGCACACTCTATGAATATTTGCGATCACATGGCATGTTTATTAAGAATAACCACATAGGATACAAAATCCACAAACTGCTTGGTTACTTGATCATGACAATTACAATTACTTTGATGCCTAAGCGTAATATCTCTTCAATTAATCAAGATTAGTGAAATGGGTGAATTCATTCCCATCAAAATCCATTAGCTTTACTGCTCCAGCCGTGGTGACATGCTTGACTAGGAATGGTCCAGACCAGTTAGGCTTGAATTTTCCCCAAGGATCATGCAATGAAGCTATATTTTCCTTTAAAACTAGATCACCTTCTTGAATGTCTCTGTCTCAAACCTTTTTGTTAAATGCGCGAGCAATTCTCCCTTGATAGAGTTGAGTGTTATGCAACGCTTGAAGTCGGCAGTCATCTGCAATAGCAAGCTCATCATAACGAGTTTTATACCAGTGGTCTTCTGAGATTTCACTTTCTGCTATGACCCTGAGAGATTGTGTATCTCCACGTCCTCAACCGGTAGGACTGGCTCCATCCCATGAATCAAAGAATACGGGGTTGTTCCTGTTGGAGTCCTAATTGATATCCTATATCCCCAAAGGGCATTGGTAGTTTGTCATGCTATTCCCTAGTGTTTTCAGTCATCTTGGCAACAATAATAGTCTTGATTGTCTTATTGGCTGCTTCGACTGCTCCATTTGTTTGGGGACAAAAAGTGAGAGCTGATGATGCTTGATTGCATATTTTGTGAGAGTTATCTTCAGATGATCCTCAAATTGTGATCCATTATCAGAGATGATTTCAAAAGGTATGACATACTAATAGATAATGTTGTTAATCACAAATTTCGAGACTTGCTTTGCCCCTAGCTTTGAAAAGGATGCAACTTCAACCAACTTTGAAAAGTTATCATTTGCTACAAGAATATACTGATGCCCATTTGAAGCCTTCGAATGAATTTGTCTGATTATGTCTATGCCCAAACTCGAAAATGGCCAAGGAGAGGTCGTATTATGTAGTGACACAGGTGGCATATAATTGAGATTAGCAAATATCTGACATTGCTTGCAAGCGCGGACAAAGCTAATGCAATCACCTTTTAGAGTGTTCCAATAAAAACCTGCTCGCAAAATTTTACGAGCCAACATCCTTCCATTCATATGGGGTCCACATTCCCCTCCATAAACTTCTTCCATGATGGCTTTCTTTTCGATGTCATTCATGCAGAGTTGCAGAGTACCATCAAACCCTTTGTGATATAGTCTGCCTTTTAGAATGAGAAAATGAGCAGCTAGTCTTCTGATAGCTATACGATCCTTCTTGCCACTTCCCTCTAGGTACTGCATAGTTTCCAGAAAATTCTTGATATCCTTATACCAGACGTCGTCATCGTCTTGTTGAGCTAGCGTAGAGACAATTTGTGCTACCGTCAATGTAGGCCCCTTTCTTTCTTCAATTAAAATTGACTGGATTTTTGTACCATTTTCCCATGTTAAATTAACAGCGAGATTGGCTAAAGCATCAGTGAAGCTATTTTGTTCCCGAGGAAGATGTTTGAAGCTGATGTCAGTAATATAAGGGATCAATTCTTGAAGGTACTCTGTGTAAAGCTGAAGTCTTTCATCTCTAACCCTCCAAATTCCTATTGTTTGAGAGATGATGAGATTAGAATCTCCATATACAGTGAGATGTCTTGCTCCTACTAAGAAAGCGGTTTTCACTCCATATATACAGGCTTCATACTCAGCCGTATTGTTTGTTGTTGGGAAATCTAGCTTGACAGCAAATGAAATATGGACTCCATCAGGATTTACTAACAAAACCCCTGCTCCATTACCTCTTCTATTAGAAGCTCCATCAAAATACATGCACCATTGTGGATTGTCAATGAATAATAAGTATTCATCAGGGAATGCATCATCATATTCATCTCCTGACACTGGTTCTTTTGCTAGGGCTTCAGATATGGCTCTTCCTTTAACAGATTTCTGGCTGACACATTGAATATCACACTCAGAAAGCATACCATGCCATCTTGACAATCTTGCACTAAGAATAGGTTTTTCGAACAGATACTTGATGGGATACATTCTTGAGATCATGTAAGTGGTATGAGCTTGAAGGTGCTATCTCAACTTCTTCGTGGCATAGACCAAAGAGATACATGCTTTTTCTAGTGGGGTATATCTTGTCTCATACTCCAGGAATTTCTGGTTGAGATAGTATATGGCAACTTTCTTCTTTGTTCCCTCTTGATATTGGGCTAAGAGAGCTCCCATAGCCGTTTCAGTGATAGTGAGGTACAAAATCAGAGGTTCTCCTAGTCTAGGCGGCATTAGAACAGGTGGATTTGAAAGGTACTCTTTCATGGAATCGAAAGCTTCCTGACATTCCTCATTCCACTCATGGGATGCCCCTTTTATGAGCAGCTTAAATATAGGTTCGCATCTCATAGTGAGTTGTTAGATGAACCTGCTGATATATTGAATTATGCCGAGAAATCCTCTTACTTCTTTTTCTGTTTTTGAAGGGGGTAGCTCTTGAATAACTTTTACCTTTTCCGAATCCACTTTAATGCCGTCTTGACTGACAATGAATCCCAACAACTTCCCCTAAGTGACACCAAACACACACTTTTGAGGATTCAGCCTTAGATTGTATTTCCTTATTCTTTTAAAGAAGGACCTTAATGCAGGAATATACCCCTCACGACATTCACTTTTCACAACCATGTCATCTACATAAACCTCCACAATGTCGCGGATGAGGTCATGAAGGATAGTGGTTGCAGCCCTTTGATATGTAGCTCTGGCATTCTTGAGACTAAAAGGCATAACTCGATAGCCGAAAGTGCCCCATGGGGTGATGAAAGACGTCTTTGTCATGTCTTCTTGGGCCATGAGTATTTGATTATACCCTGAAAATCCATCCATGAAGGAAAACATTGCATGACCGGCATTCAAATCTCGAAAATCAATGCACACTCGAACTCTCCCATCCTTTTTAGGCACAACTACTATATTGGCGAGCCCAGTCGGATGCTTTGCAGCTTGGATGAATTTGGCATCAAGCTATTTCTGGATTTCTTCTTTCACTTTCAGACTAACCTCTGGTTTCATTCGGTGGAGCTTTTGCTGTTTAGGCTTGCTTTCAGGATGTAACGGAATGCGATGTTCCGCAATCTTTCTATTAACGCCAGGCATATCAGTATATGACCATGCAAAGACATCTACATACTCTTCCAACAATGCAATAAATACAAACTGTTCAGTTGGGGATAGGGATGAACCTATTTTGACTTCTTTTACAGCATTATCTGTACCAATATTAATTATAATGGACTCTTCCATGGGTTTTATATATGTTTTAATTGTATCAAGTGATTTATCATTATTAAATTCACTATCAGAAATAACATCTTGCATGCAGATGTACTTAGATAAAGGTTCACATTCAATTTCTTCACTATCATAGTCTTCTGACTGGGTATGTAAGGTAGATTGGCTGGAAGATGAGCTATCAGTATGATATCCATCTGAAAGGGGTGAAAAGGTAGTTTTATGAGATGGATGTGGAGGATGGTTTTCTAAAAACATTTTAAATTATATAGGCCCGTCTTTTGCCTGACACTCAATACTCCACTTATGTTCAATGCTTCCGCTAGAAGGTATCATCAAAGACACCAGATCAAAATCCACTTCCTCAGAGGACTCAGAAGTGAAAAGTTTCTTAAGGACTCCATGTTCCGGATTATCCACCCAATCATTTTCCTTTTTCATTTTTGGATAAACCAACTCTTGATTAAGTCCAAATTTCTAGCCTCATTGAAGAATACCTCATTAGATAATAGGTAACACTTTCTTGGGTGCTACATCTGCCCGTGTTACCTATGCTTTTTGGTAACACTTTTGAAAGCCTAGAGTAACATTTAAACAAATGTTACTTTAAATTTGTTTATGTAACACTATTAATACCTATTGTTACACTTTTAAAGTGTTACCAAAATTTCTTATGTAACACTTTCTATATCATTAGTAACATCTTATAATGTTACCATTATATCTATAGTAACACTTTATTCAACATTATGTATCACTTTTTGTCATCTCATGTAGCATCTTGTGCGTATTAGGTAACACTTTTTGGCATCTTATGTAGCATCTTGTGCGTATTAGATAACACGTTTTGGCATCTCCTGTAGCACTTTGTGGGTAATTAAGTAACACTTTTCTTCGTTAGGATATATATCTCTATTGAAAATAAAAATACTAATCAGACTACAAAATTGATATATGAAATGACAATTATATAATAATAATGACATAATTTTGTACACTTAGTGTTGTCTCAATGGACAAACTAATGAAAAATAATATTATGCTCCATACAGAATCAAAATCATCTAACAAAATAATATTAAAACTAGATCTAATAGTCGTTTATGTCTTCTCCGTCTTTTGTCATCTCGCCACATGCATGCATTTTCCTAGCAGCCTCGATTTAAATTTCCCTTACAGTTCCTGTTTTAAATGTTCCTTTTTCAAGCTTGGATGACTCATCTTCATTAGACTTGTTATTGGTATTTGAAAGACATTTGCACTATCTTTGAGCATGGCGTGCTAAAATCTCTAAAACAGAAAATCATAACAAATTACAAAGAATATACCAAGTTAATTAAAATTTATAATTCAGAAAATGAGTAGACTTCAACATTCTGCAATTTTCCCTTTTATCATTGTCATCCTCTTCACTTAGGTGGATCAATTGTTCACAATCTTCAGCAGTTGTTTACTGATCATCATTGATCGACTTTTGGGAACTCTTCTTACTCCTAGATTTTTTTTTGTGCCCTTCATTGATTGAAGGATTTCATAAGTACAAGTAGAGACCTGTGAGGAAAAAAAAAACATTAGATGAGCATATGATGCTCAAAGAGTGAATATTACCTTCGGTGGATAGTGAAGAGATGTATTTGGGAAATTGAAGGTTACTCCAACAGTGTCTAAGGAACAAAAAAATATTGCAATAAGGAATATACAATATTCCACTAGTAGAATAAATGCTTATTGCTGCGGTCTTTAAGTGGCCTATTGCGGCGGTTTTGACCGCGCAGCAATTAACGGCGCAGCAATAGGTAATTAATCTGTTGCTGCGGTTTTAAACCGCAGCAATATTAATACATATTGCTGCGAAAAACCACAGCAATATTTCCTGTTTATTATTATTTAAAACAAACATATTGCTGCTGTTTCTGAGACAAACAGCAGCAATATGTATATTTTTATTATAAAAATGAGTTATATTGCTGCGGTTTCTCTGACAAACCGCAGCAATATCCTTTTTTTATAATAAAAAATATATATATTGCTGCGGTTTGTCAGAGAAACCGCAACAATATGTATATTTTTTATTATAAAAAAGAGGAATATTGCTACGGTTTGCCAGAGAAACCGCAGCAATATACCTTTTTTTTTTTTTTAAAAAATTTTATATTATGCAGAATTATGCAGCAAGCAGAATGCAGCAAATTTCTGCATAAATTTCGACAGAGCTCCGTTTGTAAATTGGATAAACCCATAATTGGGAATTAACATGTACAATATTATATGCAACAACCATCCATCATCCACAATTCATCATCCAAAATTCATTCCAACATCCATCCATCATCCACAAATCATCCAACAAACAACACCTAATCCACAAATTCATCCAACATCCAACTTCCACGCACAATCCAAATTCCAAGTTTAACAATAGAAATATATAAGATTCAATCAAACATAGATATCATATGATCCAACATATATATTTATATATCATGAAATCCAATCAATTAAGTCAATACGATTAACCAAAGTTAGCTTTCAATAGTTATATATATAAACTAACCTAACCTATGCAATGCAATTATCAATAAAGTATCTTGCCCACTTATTTTTCACCTCATTGATTTGATCTTCAGTATAAGGATCGCGGGTAAAGGTAGTACAAGCAACCTGAAAATAATTCACCAAAGTTAGCTTTCAATAGTTATATATATAAAATATGAAATGAATAATAAGTGAACAAAAAACTTACTTCATCGAAATCCTCCGAACTAGAATATAAAATGAGTACGTCAAAAATGTTGCGCATGACAAAATAACCGCACTCCGTGCCTCCTTTTTGTTGTGGGCACTTTAACGAAAGTTTTAAGAAAATGAGTAAATTTATTGTATAATGAGAATGACATAACATATGCTTTTAATTGAATAAAATAAGTCTATTATACCTTAACACATTTCCAACTAAGCTTGTTGTGACGAACTTCGTTGCAGCTCATCCGAAACCCCCTAAAAGCACTACATAAAACAAAATCAAATGATCAGTTACACTTTATTTGCTTTATATTATAATTTAAATTCATTTAAAATATATCAAAGCGATCAACTTACACTATCATAGGAGGTTTAATCTTTAACTTCCGCTCCTTGTGATAGCTAGCGGAATCAAAGACGTAAATAATCCCGAGCATGGGACGTATGACCAGGAGCATCCAATGACGGCTATTGCAAGATTGAATAATAATAATTACTTAAAAAATTCACATGTCATGCAAAAATCAATATTTGTAAAACTATTAAGATAGAATATTACTCTTGAAAGATTGGCGCGAAGATGATACCAGCACCAGCAACGACGGATCCAGTCAAAGCACACTCAATGTAAGTCGTTAGATTCTCCAAAGAATGCACATCCGCGGTACTCTCCGGGCACATCCAACAAACTCGAACAGCATCCCCAAATCCATCCAAGTCAGACTGTATTGCCCTAAAAAAAATAGATAAACATAAATTTTATGTGGAAAATACAACTATCATACAATGAAATGTAAAAAAAAATCATAACTTTGATTATTGTTACCTCATGTACACTTGGATAATAAAAATATTAAGCATCTCCCCTTTCAAGAACTGAGCAATATCCTCCTTGGTCAGATAAGCGGTGGCATCTTCGGTATAATGGAATAATGAGCTCGGCAAGGTTACACCAATAGTATCATCGTCTGCGACGGCAAGGGCAAGCGTATCTGCTAACTCCTTACAGTCTTCAGTGAGTGATTCCAAGAACGATACATCATCAACTACTGGACTATAACGAGTAGCCGAACCGGCTGAAAGCTGCTGGCTAGGACATCTAACAGTCTCCCCCGAAATCCCCTTTTGTTTTTTAGGTGTCGGTGTAACCTAATAATAATTTTTGAGAACGCGCATAAGATTATGTAATTTTTACATGTAATCCTATTATTTGAACAAAAATGGGTAAAATTTGAACAATTACCTCATCACCTAATATTTGCACTAAATTTTTTGGCCATTGCGTCCACGTACCCAAAGCAGTTTCCGTAGTATCGATTTCATATGCAGGGACGGGGACAGGTAGTGGCAAATGACCATACTTCTCTACAAAACGATGAATTTTCAATCGAAGGTGATCATTCATCATTCTAGACCCATGAACTGTAGTGGTCTCATCAAAAGCATAAGAATGTGCATCTGCCACTAGACAAGTCTTTCCACTAGTTGGATCTATCAAATACAATCGACAGGGAGTCTCGTCCTAACAATAACATAAAGTTCTAAATATATAAGATAATTATTTGTATAAAGCACATGTATATATGATAATTATTTGTATAAAGCACATGTATATATGATATTTATTTGTATAAAGCACATGTATATATGATCCTTATTTGTATAAAGCACATGTATATATG